>CM076572.1:277514483-277843347 GCA_034641835.2 Pinus albicaulis
ACCTTTTTTTTTCAAAAGAAAAAAAACGTTGTATATTAGGTGAAAATATAGCAGTACATATTCAACATCACATCGTTGCTGTAGATACAGCAAGGATATCCAGATTTCCAACAACAATAAAAAACATCCTGAATACGGATATTCGATGTATGTGGCAGGCAAAATTATGGGTGGTATACCAACCCCAAAATAGATGATCAGAGAATCCCTATTATCATTATAATACATACCGGTGAGATCAGAAGCAACATAATAGTAATATAGAGGCTAAGTATGTATAGAGAAAACGAAACCAGGGAGGTGAAAACCACTAAACAACCCGGCTATGAAGAACTACCAGAAACTGCATACATCCACCCGAAACAAAAGAAAAACCATAGAAACAGCCAAGACCGCATAGAGATGACAAAAATTGACAACTTTGCTGAGAGTAGCTAAATAGTAACAGGCTCGCTTGTAATTATGAAACAACACAGCAAATCTGGATCCTGCTCGCATGTGCAGAGAGAGGCTTTTTGTACTAGGCTCGCTTGTAAAAGAGGAGCTTCACATTAATAATCAGATCCCGCTCGCTTGATACATACGAAACCAAATACACCAGACAGATACCAATAAAGAAAAGCCGTGTATAATTGCATAAGATAGGGCGCCACTCCTGATGAGAAGAAAAGTGGCAAAGGCGTATAAGGTAAACCCCTGCGAAAATATGTAATCCCCAAAGCGATCCAGTACCATAGAAATAGCAGCCTCGCTTGGAAAATAACATTCGCCATTCAGTAGGAAAGGGGTCCGCTTAAACAGGGATCCGCACTTCAAAAGACAAAAATAAATGCAGAGAGCGCTGAAAGAAGAACGTAATAGCCAAAATCTATATATAAGCTAATATCTAAGAAAAGATAGTAATAGGATAGGAAGAAAATATAAAGCACCATCACCCAGAAATCAGTCTCATGGCATAGGAACAGTCGAGGTCCATATCACGTCCCCATATTTGAAACCAGAGAAATACATCTGTCCACACTCAGCAGAGATTCCCTTTTTGGATAGAGCATCCACCCTGGTGTTGTTCTCTCTATATATGTGAGTAATAGGAGGTTGATTTAAATTCTTCCATAAATAGAGAGTCCTCTGCATCCATCCCCGTAAAAGAGGAATATTGAGGTCACATCTACTGTTTATCCATTCAATAACCACCTTTGAGTCAGCATAAAAATTTGGATTTTGTATTTTAAGCTTTGTTGCCACCATCAGGCCACCCCATAGTGCCATGATTTCCGCCTTATTATTTGTTCCAGACCCCCCATTCCAGTAGATATGAATCCTCTCACGTTGGGATATTTTAGCCCATACTCCACATCCCATGATACCCTCCGCAGAAGCACCGTCAAAGTATATAGCAGGGAGATGAATCTCATGGGGCCTGTTCCTGAAAGATTTATCAACAACCTGTAGGGGAGGAGCATTCCAATATACAATCCAGCTCATTATATTGGATATGATAATATGTGGAGAGAAAAGCTTATTTTCAAAGATGAGATTATTTCTCCCAATCCAAACTTCCAAACAGAAATAGAAAGGAAGTGACTTGAATTTACCTTGCAATCTGTCCCAATCCGCCACAGTAGAAATAAAGTCTGAAGTCGTCCAATTAGGATCCATAACGTGATGAGAGAAAACCCTCCACATATCTTTAACAACAGTACAGGTGAAAAATAGGTGCATAATAGTTTCAGCCTCCTTGCAGCATAACGCGCATCTTTTTGGTCCTTGAAATCCTCTTTTAACCAGGTTATCCCACGTTAGAATTTTGTCCTTCCATATCATCCAACCAAATAATGTGATCTTGGTGGGAATCCGGCATTTCCAATACCGATAGAAGATCTTGGTAGTGTTACCCTCCGCAGCATCTATGATGATATGCCTGTAGGCGTCTCTAACTATAATAGCATCCTGCTTCAATAGACCATTCCAAATGATTTTGTCCCCTCCCTCCGAATAGCAGAAACCAGCATATTTGAAAGATATCAGTAGCTCCTCCCACTTCGATGCTTCATCCCCCGTTAAGCCCAATAGAGTTGCACTCTTGAACGAAGGCGCTCCAAAATGCCATTCGGAAATGGTCTGCGATAACACCATATACCCTCGTTGAGAGAGGCATTGTAACAGCCGAGGGGAGATAGCACTGACTTTTGTGAGGCCTGTTATGTTATTGAAGGCCATTGGGATTTTTCCCCCATCGCCAAAAACCCAAATCATCCGATCACATATATAAGTAAAGATCTTTTTGAAACCGCCCCATATGACTGAACTATTTGGTGGGCATATGATCTCCCTGCATAACAACTGATGTAAAATATCCCCGTTAATATACTTACTCTTAATGATGGCACTCCATATATTATCTCCACTGATCGCGCGCCAGAAGGATTTTATCAATAAGGCGATGTTGAAGACTCTTGTGTCCAGAATTCCGCATCCATCAAGATCAATGGGTCTACAAATGAGCTCCATTTTGCAAAGGTGATATTTATTATCCATGTTAGTGCCCCCCCACAAGAATTTGGAGATTATCCCATTTATCAGCCTCACTATCTTTGCAGGTAAATAGAATAGGTGACCCCAGTATACCATTAGTTGTGATAAAACCGCCTGTATAAGAATGAGCCTATCGCCCATGGATAACCATTTGTGTGTCCACCTGTATACACGAGATCTGAAGCGGTCTACTAGCCACATCCAATCTTTGCAATGATAACCACAGGGCTTTAAAAAGCATCCCAAATATCTGAATCCTTCTGTAATGTGTTGTGATTGAATCCCCAATAAATCCGCCACATACTGAATCTCCTGAATATTGCCTTTTGCATATAAAAGAAGAGACTTCCCATTGTTCATTCCTAAACCAGTGGTAGATTTAAAACGAATCAGAAGCATGTGAATATGAGCCCACTGGTTTCTATTAAGATATCCAAAAAGCAGCATGTCGTCAACAAAGAGGGAGTGGTTGGTGGAAATAGAGTCAGAGAAAGAAAAACCACTTATATAACCCATTTGTTCAGCATAATGCAAACTCTTGCTGAAACCATCAAGAACAAGGATGAAGATGAGGGGAGATAGGGTGCAGCCCTGACGGAGACCCCTGGCAGCATGAAAGAAGAGTGTGGGTACGCCATTAACCAGCACGGCATATCTAACAGTGGATATACAAGACATGACCCATCTAATGATACCAAGAGGCAGACCAATCTTTAGCAGTAGAATCCGGATGTATGACCAGTCTACCGAGTCGTATGCTTTGTGTAGATCAACCTTCAATATCAAAGCTTCCTTGTTTCCAACATGGGCAGAATGCAGAACTTCTTGTGCGATGGCTATTGCATCGTGGATCGATCGTCCTTGGAGGAACCCATATTGTTCCAAGCATATGTGTTCAGAGAGGATGGATTTGATATGATTAGAAATGATTTTAGAAGTGATCTTATATATTATGTTGCACAATGTGATCGGTCTGAAATCAGCAAGAGATTGCAGATCCGCCACCTTAGGAATGAGTGCAATGAAAGTAGAGTTGAAGTTTGCAGGCATGTGGCCACGTTGCCGAATCACTTCGATCACTTTCGTGAGTTCTTCACCAATAAGCTCATAGAAAAAAATAAAGAATTCTGCCGGCCACCCGTCCGGCCCCGCGCATTTGTCATGAGCAAAAGTTTTCAGGACCCCATGCACTTCATCCCCCTTGATTTCCTGTTGGAGGAGTTCGATAGCTGCCATATCAAATATTTTCGGAACAAGATTCAAGAACCACATTTGACTCTCCTGCTCAATAGGCTGTTCTGTTTGATAGAAATCCGAAAAGTGAGAGAACGCCTCCTTTTGTATCTCCTCATCTGAAATGGCAAAAGTACCATCTGATCTTTTTATCTTCCAGATCGCATTTCTGTTTCTTCTATCTAAAGCATATTTATGAAAAAATTTCGTGTTGAGGTCCCCCTCCTTCAGCCAATCAACCTGGCTCTTTAGTTTCCAAGTAGTCTCTTCAATCTCCAAGATTTCTCTTTTTCTCTTCCCCAGTTGTTGAAGGAGTGTATATTTCGCCTCCACCGGAGCCTTACTTATAAAGCCTTTATAAATGATCTCCATCTGCTGTTTGATGTGCACGAGCTCAATCTTGAGGGCATATTTTTTTTCGAATTTCCCACTTTTTTGTTGCGGCCTTTACTCTTTGAAGTCTGCTATGAAAACTGTCTACAACTTGGTTGTCATCAATATTTACGTCCTCATTCCATATTGTTTTCACCTTATTGGTGTACTCAGCATCGTCGAGCCAGGCTCGATTAAACTTGAAAGGGACTCCTCTCATGATGCGCCAAGCATTCCAAGATATAGAAATGGGCATGTGGTCCGATACATCGGAGACCAGTACCGAAGTTCTAGGATTACCCCACCGGTTAATGAGATTATTCTTAACAAGAGCCCGGTCCAAACGCTTTCCAATATACTTCCCGCCTCTCCTCTTATTTGTCCATGTGGGTATCATCGGACAAGGTCTAATATCCATCAACTGCTGATTAAAAAACATGTCATTTAAGAAATTTGACAGTGGATCCCCACGTGCCTCCTTACCCCATATCTCATCTGCCTGTAAGGTGATGTTAAAGTCCCCCATCAGTGTCAAATTTGGCAACCTCAATATACCGGAATCCCTCATCTTGGTCCAAAAAGATAGTCTACCAGCATATGGCGCGTATAAATTAATGATGTTGAGTGTATCCACCATCCCTCTCATTTGAGCAGAGAGAAGAATCCCTCCGGAGAAACTAAAAGCTTTGAAGTTGAACCACCCCGGGTCCCAGATAGCCACTAAACCACCTGAGTGTCCACAAGAGTCTATGGCTGCCGCATTCCATCCTTCTTTAAAGCTTAGAAAAGTTTTAATCGCTTTTTCCCTTCGACTCAATGTCTCCTGTCCCAAAAAAATGCTACACTTACAATCAAAAATCAGTTCCCGTAGGCAATGCATCTTGGGGCCATCGCCTATACCCCGCATATTCAGAGATAGGATATGATTCATGGCGCACCCATGTCCGGGTGACTTGCTCTAAGCGCCCGTGTGACATCCAGATTTACTTCCCCCACCGAGATAGGAATGTCAGAGAGGTTGTCCTCTCCTTCAGTGAACAGAGCTATGGACTTATACTTCCCTTTGCCCAGATTCTTGGAGCTCTTTGCTTTTTTCCTAATAGTGACATTCCCCTTCTTAGAGTTAGCTTCGTGGGATTCAGAGTCCTTGGGTGGTCTGTCAAAGACCGTCAGAGCTGCAAGATCGAAATTGGGTTGCGCAACAAGGATTCAATATCACACCCGACAGAGTTCCGAGGGGATTCAGGAGGAGTAACAGAATTCGATGGTTCAGAAAAAGGTTGCATCATGGAGGGGCGAACCAGAGTAGTGGCAACTGGACTAGATGGTTCTCCTACCAAATAGGTCGAAGGTTGATAAAACGGGGGGTTCTGTTCCAAGAAATCACCGTGAGTGGGACCCGAAAGGACGGAAGCATTCTCGTGTAGTAAGACCGAAGGAGAAGATTTGAAGGCTACGGGGGTGACCAAAGGAGCGTGCATAACAGGGGGACCGGACAATACAACCAAGGATGACCTATGGGTGCGAGGAGAAAGGGTCCCTTTAAGGCCACTCGGGAAGAGATGAACACGATTCCCATCGGATTCTTCCAACGACTGAACATTCCTCTCGACATTCTCATTAGCAGAAACAAAAGCGTCTTCCTCCGAAAGAGGGGGAGAAAAATTACCTGGAAGTACGCCGCCCGGAGAGTCTGCATTTTCCTGATACTATCTGGTCCCATCATACTCCTGGACAGCTTCAGCATTACGCACCTTACTGGAGCGGTAAGGACATTGCTCCCGAAGATGACCCGTTTTGTGGCAGATCAGACATCTAAAGGGGATACCCCAAAAATCAATTCTCTGTCTATGACGGCGGTTCCCCCATAGAAGGTCTACATCCCCAGGCAGGCCACCCACAAATTCAACCTCCACCAACAGCCATGCAATTCTTTTGTCAGCCGCTCCAATGATGCTAGGATCAATATATTTAGTGGTGCCTATAGAATCTCCAATTTTCTTCAGAGCTCTTAGGGTCCAAAACTCCAAAGGCAAGCCCGGCAGCTTAACCCATACAATCCTGCTGCGTGGGGCTTCCATAACAGGATTGAAGCCCAGGTACCATGGGATCAACTGCATATAACTTCGTCCTCTTACCCACATCCTGTTAATGATTTTATACACATTGGACTAATCCATAAAGTAAAAAGAAAACCATCCATTGATCAGTAAACTGACCTTCGGAGCGTATCCAATTATGGGGCTCCAGTGTTGTTTGATCCACACAGCAGTATCAACCTCCTTATTGTCTGGAAACATCCATCGCCCTATAACAGCTCTTTTCTGTAAACTTGCCACCCTCGTAAGCATATCTTCAGGGTCCAAATAAATTTCACTGATCTCCATCCTTTGTTTGTAATAGTTCTTCTTTATCTTTCGGCGTCTTCTGTGCGTATTCCTCTTACAGTTCACCAGGGAGTCACTATATACTGGATTATTGTTTTCCAGCGCACTCTGTATGATAAATTCCTCAATCGCTTGATCAGAAGACGACTTTGCAACAGTCGGTGAGGATACTGGGTTATCCTTGACGTTGTTTCTCGGCGATGACATCGAGGCATGTAAGAGAGCGCCAAAAAAGAATTATGAAAGGTACAGCTGTAGCAGTATACCGCCACTCACCTCCCGATGTGATCAGAAAACGTTGTCAGAATACACTAGCTTGTCGATCTAATGAGAAAATATATAAAAGATGTGGCTCTTCCGTTACTCAATGCCATTCATCATTCCCTCACTTGAAACTTATACCCAAAAGAAAAACCGATGGTCAAAATAACATTCCTTATCCATGTGGCATTCCACATCAGCAATTGGCAATGAAATTTCGTCAATCAACATCGAACAGGAACCTCAGAATCCCATACACCTGCATTCAGTAGAGGCCGAAGAGAGGTGACAGATAGTCGCCACTGAAGGAAGGAATTACAAAATTAAAGATAGATCTACCAAACAAAGATATGCGATCCCAATGAAGATAATTCCTGACAAGTCATTTAAATTGAAGGACACCTGAACGCAGCTTCCTTAAAGGGAAATCACATCCATTCCCAGAGAGCTGTCTTGGAATGAGGAAATGTCCCTTAAAAAAAGATAAAGGACGTCCTCCTAGACACTCCTCCTTAAAGCAGACCTAAATGGCTACCTAACACACGTCCTCGGGTCTGTCAACATACATCTCCAATGATCAAAGACCAAAAAAAATGTCATCATGACCGCATCACAGGTAAGTAATCGGAAAATTTGAAATAGCCCGTGAAAAAGATAACCCGACGCTGATCAATCGAAAAAGAAAATCTGGTAAGATCAGGCCAGCAGATCTTCCATCCAAGATCAAAGACAGCAACAGCAACAGAAGCATCCAGGGAATGCCCACCACCTACCGACAAAACGACATCCGAAACTTTTGCAAGGTTGGTAAATGGACATGAAATTACACCATTTGCTCCATAGACTTCCCCATGTATTAGTTCCAGGAAACTCAGAGACGACAGATTCTGAAGAAGACTTAACAGAGGAGGATTGAAAGAGTTCTTCCTTACTATGCATCAATCCTATGTAGTCTATAGATAGCAAGAAGAAAGTGAAAAACTACGATAAGAAAGAAAATAGTGACGCATATTCACCGAGCTCCCATAAAAACCTTTAAGCATAAAACAAGCTCCGGTCTCCAAATCACCTACATGAAAAAATAAAAACCAGAACTATCGGAAACTTAACTTCTATAGACAAGTCGCCGACGATTTGCGTTTCCACAGCTCCCCTACGATGAGCTTCCACAGACATGCATATATCTGGCGCGCCTCAATGTACAAGTCCCCGACGATTTGCGTTTCCACAGCTCCCCTACGATGAGCTTCCACAGACATGCATATAACTGGGCTGCCGATGCTCATATATCCCTCTCCCTGTAAACTTTTACAAATTTGAACCCGAACTAATTGATAAATTTGAACCCGAACCAATTCATAATATCTCCAACACACACCTGGAGTTACATTGTAACGATGCAGCCGAAAAAGTCGAAATCCCAAAGCAGTGATCTCAAGAAACACAGGAGAGTGTTTTGGAAAAAAGAGTATATACAGCAGTGTGATCACCGGTATAAAGAAAAGAAATGGTAGTACCAGAAACTGTGGCTGGTTGTGAAAGAAGCAACGCAAGTTAATGGCAATTTTTTTTTGGTTTTTTTGGTATAAAGGTATAATCTAACTGCTGGTTGGATAGGATGTAAGATTCAGGAATAATCAGCCAACGAAGTGAACGCCATACAGTTTGATTTAAGGAATTGTATACAGTTAGCATCTAAACATCCAGTTCTTTTCATATGGCGGGTCCGAGACAGTTTCCTTACCTCTACTCCTGCAGAAATTCATTTATGATTTCCATGAACTGAACCTCTGGTTAAATTGTGTGCTCTGTTATATGCTCTTCTAGCATCCATTCAGAATGCCTCGCAGTGGCACCAATCGGACTATAGACAGGCCCAGTCAGCGCGTGGTCTCCTTTATTTTTCCAGAACCACTGTGAATCATACATTTTCTACTTATTTTCAAGAATTAAGGGTTTCCAACAATCTAAAAATAAAGAATAAGTAAATGGAACAAGAACTCACTGATGGTGGCATCGCTGTCCGGGCTCTTCAACATCTTTTCTATTCCCTTGAGGCCGAGCAAGGTGCGGAGATTCTCGCAACGCCCTGGTGGTCGCAATGTTGGCCTTTTGAGCATATAAACCTCGCATTCGGGTATTCTGCTACTGCTCCTTTATTTTGATAAATGGTCTCTCGGACTCATCAGATGCCAATGCCATCCCTGTGAATAGTAACAATATCAAGCACAAAGATTAATTTCTAAACATACAAGAGTTGGATGCAAAAATACAGAGGATTTTGAACATGGAACGTACCTTGGCGCTGTCGAAAAACCGGTGGTGGGGTTCGATATCGGGTCTGCTGCTGTAAAACCATAAGTCGCAACTCTCTTCAATCCCATTTTGGCACCCTCCTTATGAAAAGCCAGCAGATACAAAAAATGGGGTTTGGAGGGAATTTGGCTTCTCGAAAAACAATAATTACAATATTTTTTATTTTCACTTACATAGTAAAATCTTTTTTGTATTTGAGGAACTCACATAGTGCATGATTTTGGTTGTGGTGGAAAGGGTGGGATTATTTATTATAATAATAATGATTTAATTTATTTTGTATTTTCACTTACATATCTTTGTTGTATTTGAGGAACTAATAAACTAGTGTATGATTTTGGTTGTGATGGAAAGGGTAGGATTATTTATTATAATAATAATGATTTAATTTTAAGATTATTAATTTTATGTAATGTTTTTGTTGTTAAGGTTTACTGTTGTATTTTTGGAATTTGAATGTAAGAGTGTTTTTAACTTGGTTGTGTTGAAAACATTTAAGTGTATAGAGGAAATATGAGTTTTTAACTTGGTTGCATTGAAAAATAATAATTTTTCTTGTATATTAGGTGGGTGTACAAAAAAAAGAGTATATAGAAAGTGGATTTGATAGTTAAAACACAAAGTATTAGTTTCTTGAAAGTCGCGTGACAAATTTGAAAGGACTAGCATATGTACCATTTTCTAGGTTAAACATATTCAAATTGTTGTGTGAATGGGGTTGTAAGACCATGTGTTTTTATCTTGAGAAAGTGAAGTCATCTCGAAGTCACTTGCATAGTTTAGGTTGTCATAAGAAAAGTAGGTGTTTTGCCTTAAGTTGTGAACATTTCATTTTAAGCAATGTGATAATGTGGTTTCAGCGAGGCATTAAAAGATGAAACGAGCATGCACATTTTGGATGCTAGTGTTAAGTTTTGTTTAAGGCATGTGTGCATGTCTAAGAAGACACTAACAAGGGTTGAAGAGGTGGAATTTTTAGAGAGGTTGGGGGGTTGTAGTCTCACTTACAGGTACAAACAAGCAAGTTAAGCACCATGAGAAGTTATGAAGCAAACTTAAGAAAAAAAAGTAGTTGCTTTAGAAAAACAAGTGTCCAGTCTGCAATATTTCCGTCATTTCATAGCAGGAAAATTCTGGTTTCCTGCATTTTTTTTCTGTTTCTGTTAGGCAAATCTTAGGATCAGTGCTTTGATGAAGCAGCAAGCCCTTCCCTTGATTTTCTTTCCTTGGGTTGGTGTTTAAACTTCTAGAAAATCCTGTACATGTAGATATCCTCTGTGCAACCTGCATTCTCATGACTATTCCTTTGATAATGTTCTTTTGTTTTTCTAGTAAATTATGCTTATAATATTCCTTCTACAGATATGACTAGCGTTAACCATGTGAAACTTCCCCTTTGTTAGGAGCTTTGTCAAACTATTAACCATATGCAACTTTGTCATAATGTGGTCCAACACTACCAACTCCCTAATGAACTTGGAATCTTAGGAAATTGTATTGAATATCAATGTGTTTGAAATGGTTATGACACATTGGATTTTCATAGAGCTTGATGTAACTTTTATTCTCACAAGAGACAATATTGGGCTTCAACAAGTGATTGGTTGACTCTACAATCAAGTTGCAAATCTAGATAGCTTCATAATAAGAATATGAAACTGCCATATACTTTGCTTCAGTGGAATTGAATGCAATTGTTTCTTGCTTCTTGTTGATTTGATAAAAATGATTTATAAAATGATAATAATGATGTTTAAAATGAGCCTTATGATGGTCTACTTATACACATTGATTGTTCACGAGGTGTTAGGGGTATGTTTATAACATCACTGCCCTTGAAAGCTTTGTCTTGAAAGCACAGTAATTAGAATTTTCTTTAGTAAAGAACATTTTTGTGGTGGAATGAAGTTTATCGGATATCTATTTATACTTTGTAGAGGTTTGAATTTGTTTGTCCTTTGAGTGTTGGTGAGGTTTCTTTGTATTTTTTGCATCATAGTCTAAAGTCTTTTGACGTGATTGTTTAACATGAAAGCTTTATGCTTATTGGCAATATATTTGAAATACATGCATGATCAAGAAACTGTTATGGTTAATTAAATTACTAATTAGGTACTACAGAAAGAGGATGATGCTGAGAGGGCTTGCTTGGGTGACTCTAGGAGCAACCCGGAGGTGGTCAGACAAAGCTCTTCTAAGTCACAAATCTGAAGAGAAAAAACTGGTGATGTATATGTGGTTTCTCAACCTGGGCTGTATGGAAAATCTTGGCAGAGAGTGTTTACCTTTCCGTGTCTTCTCGAAAGTAGGTTGTCTGCTCACAGAATAAGATCACTACATGTAGGTGATGGTTCTATAGTAAGTTCTCAGCCTTATCTTCAGAATGGCTAACATAGAGGATCAGGTTCGAATACAGGATATAATTTGATGAATTTGGAGATTTAGAGTTAAAGAAAATTTTCACATTCCCTAGGTATAGCCCCATTAGGTCACCTAGGGCAACAATTTCCTAGGAATCTAGCTAGAGGAAAAATTCTATCTCCTAGAGGCAGCTGCGTTGTTGGGTACCCTCACTCTCCTCAAAACTTGGGCCAATTCCGACGGTGGAATATTCAGATACCTCAAGCCCTAGCTCTAGGATCAAGTTTTGCCTAGGTGGTCCCAAGGATAGAACCTAGTAGGATTAATTTGACCTATCGAAGTAGAAACTCTTGTCTAATCCTTTCCCCTAACCTTTCCAGTATAGGAACATCATTGGTTGCTAAATTCCATCCCCGAACCTGGGCTGGGTCCACTTGGCCCCTTGTGGTCCCATTTGGTGTCAAAGGCCTTTCATCAAGGACCATTTGGGAATCCAAGTTCCCAAAGGATTATAGGAATTGAGAACTTCCTTTATAATTCTTTTCTTCTCCCTCAACCCTTCAATCCCCCTCTTCTCTCCCTAGAAGATAAATTCACTTGCTTAGAAGGAAAGCAAGTCCCACTCTTTATTTTATCTTAGAGAAAGGGTTTCGAGGGTCACTTCCCACCTATTCATTGACCAATACTCTACAAGTGACTTCCTAAACTACCGAGACTCCACGCATCGGTGAAATTCCGTGAAGAGCACGGAGCCTTAGTTGTGGTGACAATGGGATAAGCCTCCATCGTTTCCCTTGTCCTAGCAATTGCCCTCTTAGGAACACCTTTTAGGTCCACTACTAGTTTGAGTGGTAACAAGTTGTTCACAATTCCATTTGTGAACAACTCTTTCGTATGCCCACTTTTGCCATATTACAGCTCCAAGATGAGAAGTCCAAGGCTATGGAGGCTTCCCTTCTTCTCTCTTAATCAATCCTCTACAATATAGTGAACTAGGGCTAGTTGGTTCACCCACTTGACTATTACTTTAGTCCTTGAAAGTCTGCACATCCTAGTTAGGCCCTATACACCTACGCTTCTACCAATTTTGTTGTCCTTCACCAGAACAAGAGTCAGGGTTCTTCTTTGACAGTAATCTAACAACCCTCCAACTGTACTTGGACTACCATCAATCTGCCCAACCACAATCAATTCTTTTTACTGATCTAGGGCCCCACAATATTGTCTTCATCTAGTGCTCTTCAAATCTGCCACCTAACAAGGGTTTGAGTCCTCTCAACATCACTGTTCTTGTGTATCGACAATTTGATCTTTTTTGTCCAATATACGAACATATATGAATTACTCCTCTTATGATACTTCTAACAATCTGTAGATGACTAAACTGGGGTCACAAATCAGCCACTAACAGTCCATTTACTAATTTTTTATAGGTTTCTTCAGATATTTGTCTAAAACTCTATGGAAAGTCCACCAAAATCAACTCCTCTGCATGACAATCCATTCTCCATATGGCACATTTCTTCTGCATGCTCAATCTTCTGCTCAGGTTCCACCCTCCTTTGGATCTATTGTCTCCACACATACTAAATCTGCAAACCATCTTCCAGATCTGTGTTCTTTATTGCAGAAATAAACCTCGCTCTAAGGGTCACAACCTGTCTTCTTGTACGCAAATTTGTCACAGTCTTAAGGGCATACCTTATGAACTAAACATGCTAGGAAACTGTCCTAACTAGGGCATTATACTTATGTACCTCTAATTGTTGTAGAACAAACCCTATCAACACATAGAAAAAACATGACTCTTGCCTCCATAAGAGACTCGACCTAGCTCATATGGATCCATAGATTCTGTGCATTTCTTTGACTTAATCTTGACATGAACTTTAGATCTCAATGTCGACCCTCAAACTAGGGTTAAATAAGTAAATATTACACCTGTGTCGACTTCTTTTATGGCTCTAAATTACAGTGCAAGCCCTCCTCCATTTATGTTGGTCTTTATCACAGACCTTGCAGCCTACTAACCACCACAAGGCAAGATGGTATCAACCCTCTCTTATATTTCATGTAGAAAATCTAACCAACGGGATTCAATCTAATCTTGTAATGTACTAAAACAAGATATTGAATCCTTCCTACAATTTGTGGAAACAACACATGATCACACAATCACATATAAGTAAGAGAAACAAGTTATCAATCGCACAACACAAGATGTATCTGGGGAAGAAACTGCTCAAAACCCTCTATCTCTATTTTCTATTAAGTCAAGGAATCATGAAACAATATAATGCTTAATCTCTCTTGAGATTCTCAAACACTCTACCAATTGTCTCCTGCTGATCTAGGAAAAATCGGTCTAATACTTAGCCAATTCTCAGCCTGCCTTGCTCACACAATTCCTATGGAATTATCTCCATATTAATTAGGAAAATCAACCTTCTTTGATTGCACAATCCATCATGGCATCCCAATGACTTTATAATTGCACATGGGAAATTTTCTATAAATACAACTGATATTTATGTTCCTCTGAACTGTGTTATAATAAGGATGAAGGGTCTTTTTTATTATTGAAAAATAAGATAAAATCCTAAACAATCAAAACCCTAACCCGAGGAGATGTAACACCAAGAGTTTATGGGCCCCGTTGGGGTTAGTTGGGCAGCCAACTTTCCGGGGTCGTAACTTGGTCATATGATCTTCGTTTGATGCACATGATACCTTGTTAGAAAGATCTCTTCGAGGACTACAACTGCTAATGCGATTTCATGAAATCGCTAAACCTTTCTTGCCCAAAAAATGTCGTTTGGGGCCTCAAAATGGCTCCAGAAGTTCAGGACCTGAAAAACTGACAAAAATAGTAAACTGTGCTATAATTAAGGAAATTGAAAAATTGAAAGAGACAATGGTGAGGGCCCAAGTGGAATAGGCGGGTGGCTACCAATATCCACCTCGATCACCTTAAATCGAATTTCTTGAGCTAACTCAATCATCATGACTTAGTTAACTGACACAAGTTGTTATGAGACGAAATTACAATTTATTGTCCAATTTATTTAAGGGAAAATAAATTAGACGCCTCACATTCCTCACTCCTGGTACATCAAAATTCCTCACTAGTGTGGGTGCATTTTTTTTGTCCTTTCTAGTTTCCAATTTCACTATTTCTTGTTGCAAATTTCAATACTCCCTCTCAACAAGAAAGGAATTCAATCTATCTCCATTCGGTACTTTTGGAATGTTCTGCATGCTACACTTCTCTAGTGTTGTTTGCACCTGCAAGTCCTAAAATTGTATAGCCTCCGAACAAATTACTCAGTATAATGCATCTGTCATCAGAATCTTCTGACTGCTGCTAGCTACTGCATCTGTCTAGTACTGGATTCTCTGCGCTGTTGCTGACATCTGCATCCGTGCCCTTTGAACTATTGCTAACTCTAATTTGTGATCCAATATTTGACATCTGACTCTGATTTCTGTCTTGCTGACATCTGACTACATCAATTTAACTGATCCTTCCTACTACTATTGTACTATGGCTCCTCGTAGCCAGGTTTGATCCATGAGATCACACGCCATCTCAATGGACCTTGCCCAAATCTCTTATATTGGGATTATGTCTACACATCACCCCACCAGCTTACATCTCCAGGTATGGTTGCTCCCTCTTCCCATCTGGCTCGAAATTTCCCCCTCATGGAGGTCTCTGCTTGAGTGGATGCTTCCACTCAGTCTCCTCTCTGCTTCTCCAATTGTGGAAACTACTCCTCAACCTTCTGAGACCGCTTCTCATGAAGATTCATGTTAAGAGGTATTTATGCTCCCTTTAAACCACCAAGTCTCTAACTTCTGCCTTTCTCCTCAAAGATTTGCATGCATCTGGTACCTCAATTACATATAGGTTCTTGACTCGCGCACAGTGTAATTGTCTTGACGTTACAAAAAGTTTCTAAAAAAGAGTTGATTTTAAATCGATGATATCTCCCTCATCCGAGCTCCGATTCGATCGATATTTTTTTTTTCTATTTCGGTAGATTTCCACAAGGAATCCAAATAGCCTATTTGTTTTTGAAAATTTTACACCAAAATATTCAAATATTCTATGCAAACTCGCCACCCAAAAAAATTATGCTCTAATACCATGTAGAAAATATAACCAACAAGATTCAATCTAATCTTGTAATATACTAAAACAAGATATTGAATCCTTCCTACAATTTGCGGAAACAAAACACGATTGCACAATCACATATAAGTAAGAGAAATAAATTATCAATCGCACAACAACATGATGTATTTGGGGAAAGAAACTGCTCAAAGGCCCTCTATCTCTGTTGTGTATTAAGTCAAGGAATCATGAAACAAAACATTAATGCTTAATCTCTCATGAGATTCTCCGACACTCTGTCAATTGTCTCCTGTTGATCTAGGCAAACTCGGTCTAGTACTTAGCCAATTCTGATCCTTACTTCAGCCTGCCTTGCTCATACAATCCTAGCTAGGGAATTAACTGCTTATTAATTAGGAAAATCAATCTTCCTTGATTGCACAATCCATTATGGAATCCCAATGACTTTATAATTTCACATGGGAAATTTTCTCTGAATACAACTGATAGTTATGTTCCATTTAACCTCTGTCTCAACTGGGTATTCCTCGAAACTGACATGCATACAACTATTAATAGCGAATTATCAGTTATATGATTGATCACTCATTGTGAATTAAATATAATTTAATTCACTGGACCTCTCGCTAGCTCATAACTTAGTTAGAACCAGTTAAAATGATTTTAACGCATTTAATTGAGTTAATTACACTTGCACCACACTAATGCATCAATTTCAACTGGACCCAAAAAATATTAGAATCCCTCTAGATGCCTCATCTTAGACCCTCAAGTACTTGAATTTCTTGAGCTAACTCGGTCATCATGACTTAATTAACTAACACAAGTTGTTATGAGATGAAATTACAATTTATTGTCCAATTTATTTAAGGGAAAAATAAATTAGACGCCCCACATTCCTCACTCCCGGTGCATCAAAATTCCTCACCAGTGTGGGTGCATTTTTTTTGGTCCTTTCTGGTTTCCAATCTCACTGTTTCTTGTTGCAAATTTCAACATTTCAGAATTTGATGCGGCCTTCACACAAAGACACCATTGAAATCACATGCCCACATTCTCATGAGAAACCTCTCTTAAGCTCGATCTGCCAGAAGAGACCCAACAATATGCCATCCTACTTCCTAGCGCAAATCGACCTTTAAGGTATGTAACATTCTTCTGAACACTCACATGATGATCTTGCTCTTGGAGGATGATCATGACCTCCCTTCAGCAACCCTTACTCGCCCTCGTACTCGACCTACTTTAGGACTACATCTCTCTTCACCCCCTTTATGTGCCAGATAGTGGGAATACATGTCAAACATGCTAATATGTGCTAAGTGATAAGGCATGCCAAGATGTGCAAGGGTGTGTCAATGCATGTCAGGGAATGTCAAGACAACAAAAGGGAGAAAAAGTTAAACTACAAGGAAATGAACACATAAGAGGGTTAATAAGTCATCAATTTACCTTTTCCAAGAGGGGCATGTTAGGCACACCAACACTAGGCAACAATAGGTGCCAAGTGCAAAGTCTTAGTGAATTCTAAGTGCCAAGTATTCCTTTGTTGCTTCTCATCTACTTTCCAACAACTGATAATCACAAATAAATTTAATATTAAACCATGCCAAATCATACCAAGGAATCTCAACGTATTCCACACATGCTAAGACTTTCCAAGCACCAACACGTGCCAAGCGCCAATATGTGTCAAGAACTAGTGTTATGCATGTTATGAAGTGGAAGGGAATGTTGAAGAGTGCCAAAGTGTGCTAGAGAGTGATAATGCATGTTCATGAGTGTTAAGGATTACTAGGAAAAAAAATTAAGGGAGCACTAAGTAAAAATTCATGAAAGTTAATGAATATGAGGAACGTGCGCCAGAGACTAGTGTTAATGAGTGTTAGTTGTCATGCCAAGGAGGGACTGACAAGGTATGCTAAGCATTGGTAAGGCATGATAGGGAATATCAAGGCATGTCAAGAATTCCCAAAGTGTGCTTGGGAGTTCCAAGGTGTGCTAATTATATCATGTGCCAATTAATAGTGCCAAGATATGCCAATACATGCTGGGTGCTAAGGATGTGGTGCAGGGGACCAGGGTATGTCAATATGTGTCAAGGCAACAAAAGGAAGAACCAATAAGAGGGTTAATAAGTGAGGACTTTATCTTTTTGAAAAGGGGCATGCTAGGCACACTAATAATAGGTCCCAATACATGCCAAGTGGCATTGTGTGCCAAGTGCTAATGTATGTCAATGCATTCAACCAAGGTGTTCCAGGGCATGCTAGGGACTATATGCAGCATGCCAACAAATGTTAGCAGAGTACGATGTTGTGCTAGCGCATGTCACCATGTGCTTGGGCGTAAGTGTCATCACAAGATGTTCTAGGTACAAAGATGTTCCAATACATGTGGGGTGCTAAGAAATGTTAATGTGTGCCAAAGCATTAATTTAAGGCGTGCCCAGATTGGTGAGGATCGTTAGGTCTTTCTCATTAATAGAATTTTCAAAGCTTGATTATGTATTAAATAATATATTTCCTACACACAATAGTGGAACTTTATCTAAAGGGAATTTTCTAGATAATAAACTTAATATATATGAATAATCTGTTGACTCATAGGAAATCTCTATTTGACTAGTTATTACTTGAGGGAAATGATACACACTAATTACTTCTAAAAAATTCACTGACCCTAACCACTATGGCTTTGGACATATTATAAAAAATACTCCATAATAATGGTATTAAATCGTTAACTTTTGACAAAAAAATATATTAACAGGCACATAGCATCATCAAAAACTCATTCGAATGATCAATGATGACGGCTATTTTTTGACCGTCACCAAAAGTAACAAAACGAGCATTGGTGAGGGTCATTAAAACTTCGTCACTAGAAGTGTCACCAAAGAGAGAATTAGGGATGGGCCTTTAACGACCCTCACCAAAAGTGTTACTGTCTGGGGATGCCTTGGTGACTAGGACTACAAAGGGCTGGTCACTATATACACTCACAAAGGATTTAAGTTTTTTAATGATCAAGTATGACAGTATATTTTTCGACGCTAGCCACCAAAGAAAAGAAAGAGCATTGTGAGGGTCATTAAAAGTCCACGAGCAGGCCATTTTTAAGAGAGAAATAGTACGGCCCTTAAACAACCCTCACCAAAATTTGCATTAAAATGCTCCTTGTGAAACGACTACAAGGACCATCACTATATACACTTATAGTGACGGTTTTTTAAAGGCCCACTGGTGCAGATGAGACATTGTTGCATCATAGACTCGGACACATGAGTGAGAAGGGAATGAATATTCTTCACTCAAGAAAGTTGTTTCCATGTTTGAATAATATTGAATTTAATTTCTATGACAATTGTGTTTATGGAAAATAGAAGACATTCATATTTATTAGAGTTGGGAAAGAAAACAAGAGAGAAAAAATACAGCTTATGCATACAGATGTATGGGGAATTGCCTAGGTATCATCTCTCGATGGCTATCGTTATCATGTTACTTTTATTGATGATGATACTAGAAAAAATTGGATTTATTCTATTCGGAATAAATATGATGTATTGATAATTTCAAGAAATGGAAAGATTTGGTTGAGTTTGAGAGAGGAAAGAAGATAGGTTTCTTAGACCAGACAATGGAAGTGAACAATGCATAAAAGAGTTTGATAAGTATTTTTCTATGCATGGAATTCACAGAGAGAAGACAGTTCCCAGAACACCACGGGAAAATGGTGTGTCAAAAAGGATTAACATGACAATCATGGAGCGTGCAAGGTGCATGAGATTTCATGTAGGATTTCCTTTACAGTTCTGGGCAGATGTTGTAGACACTAATATTTATCTAATAATAAAAGGGAATTCAAGTTCATTGGACAGTGGTATTTCATAGGAGGCATGGATAGGAAAAAAGGTAAAATACTCTTTTTTAAAGCCTTTTGGTTGTCAGGCCTTTTTCCGTATTAATAATGAAAATAGAAGAATGGTAGAGGAAAAATAAAATAAATGTACCTTTATTGTGTATGTTGTTAATGATTTTTGTTAGTTCTTATATTAATATGAAAATCACAAAAAATATAGTAGAATAGATGTAATATGCAATGAAAAGGTCTTGTATAAGCATCAGTTGTAGGAAAAGAAACCGTTAAAAAAATAAATAATACACAGTTATTAATGAGATGAACGAAAAAGTAAAGGTGCCTAAAAATAATAAGAATAAACAACCACAACAAGACCAACCACCAAAATAGCTACATGCACCTCAAACACCTGAAAATGGAGTCAAAATATCTACCAAGATAAGTAGACTGCCTGAACGATACTCTCCCTCATTATATTATGTATTTTTCACTAATTCTAGTAAACTATAATGCTAAGAACAAGCAATGCAGGTAGAAACCAGGAAGAAGTGAGAGATATCCATGAAAGAAGAGATTGAATCCTTAATATATAACTATATGTGGGACTTGGTTAGGTTTCCTACAGGTAAAACAACATTGCATAATAAATGGGTTTACAGGTTGAAGGAAGAATATGTAGGAAAACAATGGTACAAAGCTGGACTTGTTGTGAAGGGGTTTGAATAGAAGAAAGGTATTGCCTATGATGAAATACTTTCTCTTATTGTTAAATTACTTCAGTAAGAACTATTTTAAGTCTAGTAGCAGCGAAATATTTGAATCTTGAACAATTGGATGTAAAGACAACCTTTCTCCATGGATATTTTGAGGAAGACATATATATGCAGCAGCAAAAAGGATATGAGGTCAAAGTAAAGGAAATAATAATGTGCAAGTTGAAGAAGATATTGTATGGCTTAAAACAGGCTTCGGGGCAGTGGTATCTAAAATTTGACAAGATTACGTCTGAAGAAGGTTATACTAGATGTCACTATAATCATTGTGTTTATCTGAAAAAGAAAAATGATGGAAGCTATATTATATTATTATTTTATGTAGATGGCATGCTTGTTGTAGGGTATAACATGCAGAAAATGAATGTGCTCAAAGGAAAATTGGAAAATTCATTTGCATTGAAGGATTTAGGAGTTTCAAAGCAAATCCTTGGTATGGGAATAAATAAAGGTAGGAAAAATTGCAAATTAGCATTGTCTCAGAATGAGTACATGCAAAAGTTGTTGAAAATATTTAATATGCCTAATGAAAAACCAATTATTACACCTTTGGATAGCCATTTCAAACTTAGTAAAGAGATATGCCCCAAGACCCAAGAAGAAATGGTTTATATGTCTAATGTTCCATATGCATCATATTTTTGAATCTTAATGTATTAAATTGTCTAGACAAGGCCTGATATTGCACATGGAGTGGGAGTTGTAGGCAGGTACATGAAAAATCCAGGAAAATAACATTGGATGGCAGTGAAATGGATTCTTCAATATTTGAGAGGTACCACAAATCAAAAATTATGATTTAGTGGTTCAAACATTGCTCTATAGGGATATTTTGATGAAGATATGGAAAGTGATAGAATAATAAGAGGAGCACTAAAAGGTATGTATTTAATGTAGGTGGAAAAAATTTCATCTTGATTTCAAAAATGCAAAGTATAGTTGCACTTTCAACAAAAGAGGTATAGTATGTTGCTACTATAGAGGATAGTAAAGAAATAATTTGGTTAGAAATGTTTATGGATGAATTGGGTAAGAATTAGGAGATGGAAAGGTTATACAATGACATCCAAAGTATCATCCATCTTGAAAATAACTCAACATTTCATTCTAGGACTAAACACATACAACTCAAGTACCATTTCATACTATCAGTGTTGGAAGATGGAGAGTTGAATTTGGAAAAAATACACACTAGTGAGGATCCTATGGATATTTTAACAAGTGTTGTAACTAGGGAGAAAGTGAGATTTATTTTAGCTTCAATTGGTCTTCAAGTATGATGATGAAGATGAGAAACAACCAGGTCCAAAGTGGATTCATTATCCAACAAATGAAGTAGTAGTGGAGTTTCTACAATTAGTATCCAAGTGGGAGATTGTTCAGTGTGGAGGTTGATTATGTTCTTTATTTATATGTATCACCGCATTGGACCCTTGTTCTTAACGGGGCGACAACACCGCCCATTGTTTTATCACCATTGTGGGGGTTGAGCAGGGGCAACAACGACCTTTTGGATTCCCCTTGAAGCTAAAAAAATATGTAAAATTTCCTTGTAAAATATTTTAATTTGGTAGTCAATATGGGTTGTTCATTAGACATATGATCTGACAGTAGAAGTTATGTTTAATTTAGGGTTTTTTTACATAGAAAAAATCCCCTCTGTTGTCTGAGTGCATTGTATTACGGTTGTGCATCGTGTATATATTTTGAACAAAAAATAGAAAGGGGGACTCTGTGAGAGAGTAGATGACATTACAATGGATCTGTTATAGGTTGTGTCTCTGCATTTTGTTGGATAATAAAGCATAAGTATTGGTTGTTTCCATGGATGTAGCCCAAGTTGGGTGAACTACATATATGTGTCTCTCTTTTTTTATATGTTACTCCTGTGTTTGTGTTTCCGCCTTTTTTATGTTTTGCATTTCTCTATAGTATATACTTTTCTAACACTAGTGATATAGACCGTATGTTAGTGATTACAACAAATGAAAAAACACATTCATTTTTTATGATATCGAACCAATAGATTGTATATCCATAATGAGGATAATCTTCATACTCCTTGTCTAGGTATAGCCAAAAAAAATTACCTTTATAAAACACTCCATTCTTAGCGGGTGAACTACTGCCATATGGAAGCTAAGATCTTTGCCAAACCCTATCAATACTATTGAAAACATTGAATTTAAACTTCATTCTATCATACTTATTTTTAGAACAACCCACTCATAATTTATGTTTCTTACATTTTCCAACAATGAAAATATTCCCCTTTATCTAATCCTTATCCACCCTATGCTTTTAAATGCCTTTGTAAATGGAATAATTACAAAATAGTTTTATGAATGGGAGCATTTTTTCTGTAAGGATAAAACCACCATTGATCTAATAATAGACTCCAGTCTATATCATGAATATATTAATCATAACTGAAACTGACATATGTGCCCATTCTGGCTAATGTATTTAACAAAAAACTAATTGTCTTGACTATTGAGGAAAGGAACCATAAATCAAAATTCATTTGTGGAGACATGATTGCAATGTGATAGGAAATAATGATTTTGAAAATTGTTTTTCCATTATTTCCCAACAATGATAAACTTTATCACAACCTATAAAGGGCGCCAAAGAAAGACCATTTGAATAATTTAAAATCGTAGAAAACTCCAAATCGTTGGATGTATGATTAGATAATAAAATCACCTAGCATAAAAAAAGCACATCTGAAATGAAGGAAATAATTTTCAAATAAAATTAAATAAAAATAAGAGTAACAAACATTATAATTTCCAAATTACCCAAATATAAAAAACTATATATATATATATATATATTTTAAAATTAATCTTTTTGCTATGTTGGTCATACTTATAAACATGTTAAATATTAAAATGATTTCAATGTTACAATAATGTTTATAATATTTTTCTATTGATGCATTCAAATCTATTGAATGCATTTATTACAACCTATTTAGTGAATACAGATCCAAGTTTATCTACTGCAATATAAAATATAATTATTGCATAAAATATAGTAAAAACCTACCTACTCCATAAATTAGAAATCTATCTACTGAAATATTTTTATTTTATTCAATAGATTGCAACCAAATTTATGCATTAAATAAAATGCATATTTAATTCTATAAAATGAAATATAAAATATTAAACATATTGAAATCTATAAAATTAAATTTAACTTATTAATGTTCACCTGAATTAAAATCTAAACTTATTAAATAAAGATCAATTGAAATATAAAGTTATTGAATTAAACCAATTGAGATCAATTGGAATTTAAACTTATTCAATTGAGACAAATTGAGATTAGTAGATATCAATTGAAATAAATGAAAGATATCCTGTTAATTAAAATAAAATATACTGATATCTAAATTTATGAATGTAAAGTGATTGGGATCTATGAAATTAATGTAAACTATTAATTTTGAGACCATTTCAAATCTAATATTGTTTAATAAAGTATTGACTTTTTTCAATAAATTTATTGAACTCTATAAAATAAAATATAAACTATTTTTTCCACCGAAAAAAAAGAACTTTTTATAAACATAGTTGCAAGACATTGCATACTAGATGTCACAGCATTCCTTATTAAATCATCGCCCTATTGAAGGGTCAAGACCATAAGTAACCCCTTCAAATGAAAAGACAGCGAACACGTATACCAAAACCCATGGCTACACAAGTGGTTCCAAAAACAAAGACCATATGGCAACCCAAGAAGCGAGAAAATAACCAAAAAATCATCATAAAGGATGCAACCTTACCACAACCTCAAAAGCAAGAAACACCCATCCAAAGGATTCATAGAGGCCTCTCCGAAAGAAAACAACCCCATAAATATACTTCCTAGAACAACTAACTGTATACTAGTACAGAAGGATAAAGATGAAATTTCAAAATTAATACTAACATAATATAAAATGTATATACATGTATATGAAACAAATTAGGAAGAACGGTGGTATATTGATACTTATGACACGAAAGAAATTTATGCTAGTATCCTTTCCATTCCATAATAAAATCAACGACAACATTGTTAACTAATTATGAAATTCTGTATTTTTAATGGAAATACTGTAGTGGAAATACAATTATTATGGTTATTTCTACAAATTTTCTTAGATAAAAGACGAATCTAGAAAATAACATGTATAATTAAATTCAAAATTTTCCATGTTTTGAATAATAATGATATAAGCAGAAGTCAAACGAATATATAGTATAGTCAAAAGAAAAATATAAATAAACAAGTATTTAGTTGAAAGAACAGTAGTTATTATTTATACTTTGAATAAATCTAAGTCCACATAGACCTGTAACAAAATGGACATAAACTGAACTAGAGACTTACTCACAATGATAATGAAAATAACAAAGTTAATATTCTGAAGGAGTCTATATGTTGGAAAAGGACATCCCTTTTGTATAGGCATATAAAAAAAAATTAACGAAGTAAGATCTGGAAACCACTAGAATTCAAGCCATTGAATGTCTAAACCAGCATAGAATACAAAATACATGCTAATAAAATATATATGTATTTTTGTAGTTAATTAGCAGAAGAAAATTTGTTTCTGCAATTATAAACTGATGTATTATATAACAGAAGATACAAAAAACAAATTTATCCCACAATTATAAAGGAATTCCTAAAAGTCTGAATAGACTTGAATTTCAAAAATATGGTCTGAAGAAACCATAGAATATATATATATATAATTCAAATTTTATCGGAAAATTTAATTCAAGCAATATAATTTCAGATAATTAATTCCAGAAATAGTACAGTAGTATTCAAATGTCCAGATGGTAAATAAGATACAATATTAAATAAAATCTATTATAGCCCAAAATCACAGTGAACTGGAAATAATTTTTCCTAAATGGAATTGTACTCCAAACTAAGGCTGATATTTCAAATGGTGGTAAGATAGTTATGTACCAACCTGAAATATAGACAAGGAATACAAATTATTATCACTTTGGATTCTCGATAGGAGTAAATCCTTCTTAGTAAATCAAGAGGAACGAAGATTGAAAATAATAAACAGATTAGCTACAAGCAGAATAAGAGAATAAGTTAGGTCGTAGAGATATGAAGATATATTAAAAACCCAAAAAATAAATTAATTAAATCTAGTGTCAAACAAAATGAAATTTACCTCGTGAAAACCATTTTCGTAGTAGTTAATCTCACACTGTGAAACTGTAACACCCCCAAGTTCTATGCTTTTCAAATGAGACATTTGAACATAAATCCAAAGGGGAGTGGACCCCAGTGGATGATTATTGTGTGGATGTGGTTATTTTTGTAATTATGAAAAAAAAAATATAATAAATAAAATATTATGTATGCACCATGACCAAAAAGAGAATTGAGATCACTTGCCAAAAATCCATGAGGATGGATAAGGCAACAAATCCCCAAAAAGCTTTAAAAAATCCTTGAAAGAAATTTATTTAGATTTAAGGATAAATCTAAATTTCCCCAATGAAGAGGAGTAGTTGGGAAGAGGTGAGAAAAGCTGGAAAAGCTGAGGAAAAGCTTAAAGCAGCTTTAAGGAACCCCAAGAGGGGAAGCCTAGGCTAAACAGGAAAGAAAGCATCCTGCTATTCTGGACGCAGAATTAGAAACATGCTTTGGGGTATGAGCTTAAATAAGCTGATCCTAGACAGATTAGTGGTTGATCTGTGCTGGAAGGTGATCTCTGCTCGGGGGTGAATCCTGGAAGATAAGGAGGATTCTAAGGTTGGGAGGAATCAGTCGCGGTAAGAAATTCATCTTGTTGGGAGATATCTGTAAGTCACGTGTTAAATGTATCACATTTTTAGCCATAGGTATACAAATTTGATGTTATATTCCTTTATACAAATTATGAAATTAAATGTTATAGTACATTATGGAATGTATGAATCCTATGTTAAGTTGTAGTATACTTACATGGAATGGATTATTGGAACAATTAAATTATGCTGAAAAAATTTAAATCTGACTGTGTGATGAGAGAAATGGTTGGGTGTAGAGATGAGTACATGGTAATAATGAGGGTTGAGATGATAGATCAATTGAGTAGCCAATATAATAACTATGTAAGGATATAGATGGCTATCTTTTAAAGGAGTATTCAATTTCTGTGTGTATAAACAGAAGATGTTAAAAAACCAATACCCCTGAACATTAAGTTCCAACCAACTAAATCTATCCTCAAAATCCAAAAGGAGGTTTGGGAGACGTGACAAATGGTATCGAAGCTAAAGTTTAAAAATTGGGCAAGATATGTGCTCACAAAAGAACTAGTAAACTGTTATAAATTTTATGAAAATTATTTGATGTTAGTACTACATTTAACAAAATCCCTTTTCAGGCCTCCACCTTTCAGATTTTGTTTAGTTGTAGACTCGTTAGCTATGGAGTAGAAACCTCCAGAAACTCTAAACCCAAGGTGGTTTAAATCTGAAGGTACTTAGTCTCCATAGAAATACTGAATATTAACTTACTTCCTATATAATTACAATGGTGAAATTTTATGCTTACATGTAAAGGGAAAGATATATTAGCAGGCCTGAAGTTATAAGACATCATATAAGAAAAAAATCAAAGATGTTAGAGTATGTAGGTAGGTTGACAATTCTAGCTTAAAAAGAAACTCTAATTTTTCATAAGGGCTATATCTTAGAGTGCATATTATCTCTAGGAATCTATCTCTAATCCTGGAATTAAACAGCAATTGTCAAAGACTGAATCTACAATTTAGGTATACTACTCAAGGATTAGGGAATACATGTATATAGATATATATATATATACCCTGTGATATATCTGTTCCTACTTATATACTGGAGGAACCTTATAGAGGAACTATAGTGACGAGGTACCACTTTAAAAGAAGAAAATTAGGAACAGTTGAATATGAATGTATAAATGGTGCTAGAGAAATAGAATTTTTACTCCCTAAAAATTCTGAAATTTATTATAAGTAAATATACTTCACTCCTACCTCTACCTTTATACATTGAGTTATGAACCATAACCAAGGAGTTAAGTTATGGTTAAGGATTCTATTCAAGTACTATTATCTACACATATATGATACAAGGAAAAAAAATTATGGATTGTAAAAGTATAATATCCATTATTATTTCCTAAATGAACATATTACTTCAACTTCTACTTTTAACCATTGAGATAACGATAATAGAAATTGTAAGGTGTATTTACATTAAAGCCGTGAAAAAAAAATTTTAAAGGCCGATATGAATCGTGTTATTTCAACCGAATTCTACACATGAACTGAATGTATAACGTGGCAAATGGTATCGGATTATTCTTACTCCTTGACGAACCGTGACATATCCAAATCATTGTCATAATAAAAGATGGAATGAAGAACGAAGTCTTCTAGTCAAACATTCGTTAATACATAAAGTTGTACTTCAAAAGAACTAGAAATTAAGACAGAGCACTTTGGAAGAGGTATTACGTTAAACCAAAGAACAAAACTTTAAATACAGGAGGGTTAATCCACTTCTAGCCATTATATAGTGTATTGAAAGTTAAAATTTCCCACTAATCCTTAAGAGCCACGTTAGGATTTGGAGTAAATCTATGAGTGGTACACTTTTATTTATTTATACTATTGAACATATGCATATGCATTTAAACAAGCAAAGACATGTTTATATATATATATACAAACCGAGTCTATATATATGTATGCTAACAATGGTGAAGGCGTAGAGCCACGAAGATTCCGTGGACTCTACCTTATATAAAAGAAATATATGGAAAGCAAATTTTGGTGAGTACGCATATATATGCAGTCATGCCGAAAGTTTGGAAAATTAGATATATGAACATAAGTAAATCGAAAAGTGAAAGAGCAATGCCGTGAGCAAACAATCAGTACAGGATATACATCTGCGTGTATCTATCCAAGGATAGGATACAAAAAGCCGTAGATAAAACAATCAGTAATTGTCACAATATACATAACTGAATATATACACGAATTTGCCCAACGAATCAATTAAATCATAACATATAATACATGATTCGTATAATGAAAAGGAATCAAAACGTGTAGATAACCTGTGTAACCGTATGGCGGTGAACAAAATTAATGGATTCTGAGCGGTTGAAACCTTATTTCAGCACAAGAAAATCTAACCAGAGAATGGTTAGACTATTCCTAATTATTATAAAAGATTTCGTATGGAAACTTTTAATTATAAACCTTGAAATCTACATTAGTATAAAAAAAAAAAAAAAAAAAGAGATTGAATAAGCCGAGGGTATATGTATATATACAGGTGAATAGGTATCGAGTAGCCCACCAATTGGGGCGTGGTTAAACTCGATTTCGACCTGTGTAAATACATACATATAAGTACGGCCATGCGCTTTAAAGCTGAAAAAAAACTGAAATTTATATGGTACTCAAAACCAAAAAGGGGAAAAAGAAATGATATAAAAATAGGGAACCTTAAAATTCCCAAACTATTCGTTCTCTGTTATACACAGGGTATATTTCAACTTCAATAATTAAATATGATTCCAGGCTATACTTATTATTCTGGAATGTTAAATATTATACTCTGTTCTAACATATATCCTGGTTAAATATAAATTAAAATTCGGGAATATTATTATTTAGCAGAAGCGAATAACCAGAATAAAAAGTTATATGACAAATTAATATGGATACGTGCTTAAACCAAAAGTCGACCCCCCTTTGTTAGTAAATACAAATGTCGAAACCCATATTTACATACCGGCATGACAAAGAGAGTTTAAAAGAAAAAAAAAAAAAATGGACATATTACTAGGTATCAAATAACCCATCCATTGGGCGCTGATTACAACCTGCACATATAAATCCATTCATGCCAAGATATCTATACATTACTACCGCGGCATAGGCGCTGAGCTAGGGTTGCAATAACCTATGGAAAATTTATAATTAAGAAACCTACCTATGATATAGAAATACACATAAAAAAAAAAAAAAAAGGCAGTGAAGTGCGGTATAAAGCACGCCTTATAGTCTAGGGTTATTGAAATACAGGTAGGCCTATCCTCAACGCCGCAGGACGTTTTCTGGTTGCGTCACAGAATAAACCAATCTTCAGATGTATATGCAGACCAAGTTCGAAATAACCCGAACATATTCCACTGTACTGCTGATAAATGGTAATACATATGAATGAGGGAAGCCGGACGGATAAACACAAGCACGCCGAAAAGAAGTTGATTAAAAATTTACCTCTCGGGTTTGAAAAAAAGAAAGAAAGAAAGAGAAATTATATAAACAAACACAAACAGAGGGACAACCGATATCATAACCTCGGTGCCCTAAACTCTAATGATACACTCAGTAAATAGAAATGGAAGTTTCTCATGAGTAAGAGATATAAGGCATACTCGAGAAACCCTAATGGGTCCTCCCAAGAACATCAGCAAATCCCGAGAGGGATTTTGCAGATACAGTGTATCCATAGAATTGTACCAGGAAATTTGCAGCTGTGCAGAGAAAGTAGGGAGTTATACGCCTGAGGCATCGAGTTAAATCGGGGGTTTACGACCGCCGTAAAGACAGTGCGGCGCTCTCCGGACTGGAGCCGTCGGAACGGTGCATTTAAATCCAGATGTCGAGTTTTCATAGTCGGAGGGCAGTGTACGCCGCCTCTGACAAATTTTCTGGCTTCGGTGGTAGTTACTACTCCTGCAACAAGCGCAAAATAATGTTAATCATCATAAATTACACGCCAGATCCTTTCACTGGGCCTTGGACGCGGTAGCTTACATGAAAACCTAACTAGTACATCTACAGTGTACATACAAATGAACCCGCGACGCGTTATAGCCGAGTTCCAAAATGGTGTCATTCCATTGTCAGAATGGCCACGCTGTCAAGCCGCCTGCTACAACTGAGATCGATGGACGAGCGCCAGGTCGTGTTCGATCTGTTGAAGAAAGATACCTAAAATCGATTTGGTTAGACACCTTTTTACCCTAACAAAATTCCAGAATACAATTCGATACCCATTCAGCTGGCAGACCTCGCTGAGCGGTATATAGCTCACCGTCGAATTAACTCGGTGGTAAATATGGCAGACGCCGCGAGAAACTAGCACATCACCTCATAAATAAAATTAAAAAAAAAATGTGATAAAACCGTGCCAAGACGATGATGTAAGAACGTGCCTCGACCTACGGCCGTTCGAAAAGGTTCAGCAAATCATGGAAAATATGTCGGTCGAAATCGTTATGTATCTGAGCGTGCGAGAAATATATCATAAAATATAACTGGGATACCATACGTATATTTATGTATGTGATATTTATATGACTGGTTGGGTTAATGTCGCCCAAGGTTATGTAGTCAAAATATGATGAGAAAATGTACATGCGCCGTAGTTAAATGGATATAATGTGTGGTATGAAATGAGAAATTTACAGCATATATCTAGTTATGGCACGGTCAAGTCATAAATCAAATATTGAACGCATATATGACTTAAAGTAATAGTGCCAAATCATATAGATATAAATGATGGCCTTTACACTTATTCATATAGATGTATTAATGATATTATCGGTATTAATGATAAAGTTTGCGTAAAAGAGTATTCATTAGATGTCGGACGCCAACAGACTTGGCAAACGGAAAATTAGTAACTGAACAGGTCGCGGGCAGCATTGTACATGCGGGGAGCAGACGTAAATAACACGCATGGAACCACATTCATTGGACCGCAACTTAAGAATTAGGATTGTAATAATCATGTAATTATCTCTTTCAAATGTCCCAATATGGTTATTGGTCGATGATTATGAGAGTTGGGAAAAAAAAATTTCACCTATACATATATATATATATAAGTGGGAATTGATGTATATATACATAACCTATTATCCTTACGTGTAGGGGTAAGTAAGTTATCCAAAGTTGTAAAAGAGCAAAACTCCAACCAATGATGTAAAAGGGTTGGTCATATATATAAGATATATGTAGATACGATATATATGTGTATAGAATAATGATCCTTGAGTTAATATTACCAAGGATTAGATATCCAAAATATGTTATACAAAGGGTTCTAAGTTCATATATTTTATGTATACCCAGAAGTGCTATACATATACTCCTTAAATTAAAACAATGCACTACATAGGCAAGTAGCATATGTGGTAAGTAGATCCATATAGTGATCTCTAAAACCTACCTATATAAGGATATTAACTCTATGTATATATGAATACATAGGCATATGTATGGAGTATATGGGAAATTCAAAAAAAATAAAAGGTATTACTATAATACTGAACATTAATATTGAATATTCGATGGGTAGGATATTGAATATTAATATAATATATATATATGTGACAATATATATGTAGATTATATGAATGAAGTGATATGAATAAGTCAACCTAAATTAATGAAAGGGATTGACCAGCGTATAGAACGCAAAGACCCAAAACGGTTATTAGATTCTCCAACCACAAATTATATATATGTCGGCATACAAACGTTTAAGATATAGAATAAAAGTTGTACTTTATAATTGTTATGGGAGAATAGTATATATCGATGCATGTAGATATATATAAATATATACACCTTAATATATATGAGGAGGTGGTATAAAGCGCACTTTAAAAGTGTTAGTAGTCCAATGGTATAGGCCTACATATATATGAATAATTATATATATATGTGCATAGATAAAACCATGACATATACGTGGAAGTTAAGAAAGAGGCATTTTAGACTTCTATGGGTATGAGATTGGATATATATACCTATATAGAAATATATATATATATATATATATATATATATATATGAATAGGATTGGTAAAGTGGCACTTTACTTTGATTCCACTTTAGTGAATTCAATAAGTGCATGGGGGAAACTTTGAGAATGAAAATCTATCCTATGGAAATTAACCAAAAATTGGAAAAGTTGCTAGTAGAAGATCAATAAAAGAGATTATTTTAAATTTGGTATATATATGGTAACACTTTCAAAAAAGGCTTGAACTTATATATGAATATATATAAATATAGGGATATATATATATATTCATATGTTCATCAAATTAATATTGCTAAGGATATATATATATCATATATATATATATATATCATGGTTACTTATACAATAAGGTTTGGAAATATATATGATATATACAAACCTAGTGGATATATATATACATGCTCATGAGAGGTATATTGCCCAATGTTTGAGATGTAAGTAGTATATGAGTAAGTGGAAATTGTATCCTATAAATAAGGCAGGTATACTGCCATAAAAGAAAAGAGGATTGAAGTACAAGTGTTAATTACAATTAAATGGTTGATTTAGTAATTGTGGAACCATTACATGGAGTTAGGCATGAAGGAATAAAAGGGATAAATTGAAAATTTCCTGATGACTTACTTAAGGAAGAATATTCTTGTAATAGTGGAAGAATGACTTCCTAATTAATTATTTATAATAATGGAAATAAAGTATATTTTCAAATTCGTATATTTATGGGTTTCTTTTGTTAGAAAGCATGAAAGATTTATGGGTTGCTTTTGTTAGAAAAAAAATAGAATGCTTTTATGCAATAGAAAAGAAGGAATTCTTTTATGACTCAGGAAAAAGTTGAAGTACTTTTATGATTTATGAAATCTTTCCCATTTTAAGCTGATGAGTCTTTGAAAAAGGGGAAACTGTGTCAAATTCAATTTTGGCATTAACAAGTATTGATATTATAAATGTGATGAATTATAGAAATTTCATTTATCACTAGAAAAGGAAACATGAATTCTCACTATAAAAATTTTTTTTGGTGCAAATTTTATTAAAGTTAAATTTCTTGAGTCTTAAATTCAAAGACAGAGAAATGATGTGAAATCATACAGCTGTATTTTGGACTTGGGTGGGGGAAACCCATCAGTTCCAAAATTGTTCACTTAAGTTTTGAACGAGTGGATATCATTTCATGTGAGAGGTAAGCATGGAATGGTAGAGATTTTTAAGGAATCTAGTTGTTACTAATTAAATTAAGTAACTAACAAAAGAAACAATGAAAAGATACTAGAAGTACAACTATAAAATGAGCAAGGGTAAGCACAACCATGCCTATGATCCAATTGTTTTCTCTCATTTATATGTACTAATGAAAAAAAAGTTGAGAAATTGTTTAGACAAGTGTGTAACAGGAAATTGGGCACTCTGGAAACGAAGAGGAAAAAGGTCAAGATAAAGCACCTAGAAAATCCAGAAAAGCTGAGCAGAACCAAGTTGCGTGAGAGAAGAATCTCACTGAAAAACAAGAAAGGATAAGTAGTGTACTAAAAGTGCACTAAACTATTATGAACCTGAACGGTTTGATTTATAACTGAATGTCTTAAGTTATTGAAATGCAGAATGCTGTTGTGAATTATCAATTTTATGTACCTGATATTACTTACATTGGTATGAATTGTGGACAGAGAAACCAGAATAAAAGATCTTCCATACAAACTTCTTGTAAAGAAGTAGGAAGGAAACCAACGGCATAAGGCATCAGTAAATATAGTGGAGGCAGGAGAGTACTCTGCTAGAAACTAATGGATTATACATCAGCCCTACCATTGCTTATTAAAATTCCTGATGTATTTCATGTCTCCTTGTTGGAAAAAAAAAAGTTATAAATTTTGTACATGATGCTTCTCACATAATTGATTTGAAATGTGGTCCAGGTGGAACCAGAAGAGGAATTTCCTTCCAGAGTCACTTCAAAGATGAAAGCGAGAAGAAATGGAATGGCGGAAGTGAACAGTAGCTCAGGTAAAGGTGCAGTGGAGCACTTTACTGCTAAAAAGCTACATGGCACAGAGAAGCTCAAATGATGGATAAGCATTTATAATTATGTTCAAAATCAACTAGTAGATAGTTTTCAACACCGAGGACGGTGTTTATTTTCAGAGGGGGAATATGTAACACCCCCAAGTTCTATGCTTTTCAAATGAGACATTTGAACATAAATCCAAAGGGGAGTGGACCCCAGTGGATGATTATTGTGTGGATGTGGTTAAATTTGTAATTTTGAAAAATAAATAAAATATTATGTATGCACTATGACCAAAAAGAGAATTGAGATCACTTGCCAAAATCCATGAGGATGGATAAGGCAACAACTCCCCAAAAAGCTTTCAAAAATCCTTGAAAGAAATTTATTTAGATTTAAGGAGAAATCTAAATTTCCCCAATGAAGAGGAGTAGTTGGGAAGAGGTGAGAAAAGCTGGAAAAGCTGAGGAAAATCTTAAAGCAGCTTTAAGGAACCCCAAGAGGGGAAGCCTAGGCTAAACAGAAAAGAAAGCATCCTGCTATTCTGGACGCAGAATTAGAATCATGCTTTGGGGTATGAGCTTAAATAAGCTGATCCTAGACAGATTAGTGGTTGATCTGTGCTGGGAGGTGATCTCTTCTCGGGGGTGAATCCTGGGAGATAAATAGGATTCTAAGGTTGGGAGGACTGGTCATGGTAGAGGGTGCATGCGTACATTTGGATATATCTGTAAGTCTGTGTTAAATGTATCCCTGTTTTATGCAAATTGTAAAGTTTTGATGTTATATTCCTTTATGCAAATTATGAAATTGCAATGTTATAGTGCATTATGGAATGTATGAATCCTATGTTAAGTTGTAGTATGCCCTGTAGATGGATTAATGGTTCAGTAAATTATGTAATTGCAAATACAGCTATTGACAGTAGAGAGAAATGGTTGGGTGTAGAGATGAGTACATGGTAATAATGAGGGTTGAGATGATAGATCAATTGAGTAGCCAATATAATAACTATGTAAGGATATAGATGGCTATATTTTAAAGGAGTATTCAATTTCTGTGTGTATAAACAGAAGATGTTAACAAACCAATACCCCTGAACATTAAGTTCCAACCAACTAAATCTATCCTCAAAATCCAAAAGGAGGTTTGGGAGACGTGACAGAAACTAGAGGAGTGGGATAAATTAATATATAGATAAATTTCCGAGAATCCATATAACGATAATAATACCAGTCTCAGAAAATTTCAAAATGGAATTATGGATGAATATTCGAGTCTTATGCATGAGTGTATGGACAAATAATATCCCCTGGAATTTGTTTTCTGGTGATTCAACGAACTTCCGTGCTGAGACCGTAAGAGAGTATCCTTGCGAAGTCGATGGGGAATGATAAATATGCATATGAATCAAAAATAAAATCCAAGTGAGCTTAGATTCTATCCCTAAAAACGCTATCTAAATACTTCAGGCTTAAAAAAAACCTAAATTCCATAACAGTTTTAAAAGAGTCATACAATATAAATCAAAATTGGAAATTACAGAGTAAAATTTCCAAATTTTTTAACTAAAACCACAAAAATGGGATTTCATATACTTCTGGTATGAAATATTACAGTTAAATGAAATCGAATGCGAAACCAAAAAATTAAGGGTATGCCCAAGCGGACCTTGAAATACCTAATCTTTGACCTCCACAGTTGAAAACGTCGCCATGGGAGAAAGAGTGGTAGTGTTTTCTGTAGAGTGGAATAGAACACTCGGGAAGTTGTTAAGGTCGCTCAAAATTCAGAGGGAAAAATGAAATACAACATAGAGAAAATGGAATATAGAAATCTCCGAGAAACCCTAACTCTCCTTTCATCTCCATCGTCCACTTGGAACGAGATCAACAGTGGAATTGTAAAACTTACACCAATCTCTCTAACACGCAACCTTAGTTAATGAAATAAATTGAATCAAATCCATATGCAAAGTTAAGATCTCAGAAATAAATTCTATGGTACCGAGACTTTATGATGCGTACATACAAATAGGTCAATCCTTATCGTGATATGACAATGAAAATTCAAAATTAGAAATGAGGCGAGAAGTAGTCAGAACCAATTAATGGAACATTAATAATCACAAAACTCGAAACCTGAGGTGAGATTGAACATTTGTAGTAGAGTACCATGTATTACGACCTATTTTAACGTGGCAATTAGTAGTTAAGTGTTGATTAAATCCTGTTCAATATTAAGTTATGAATTGTATAAAAAATTGAAATCGTAAGTTAATTCAATCATTTTTTATATTAAATTCATTCAATCCTTTTAGTAATTCATGTATGGAAGGTATCAATAGTAATTCGTAAATAAATTTAGGGGTGAAGTATTAATGACTTCATACTTATATATACATATAATATTAGGTAATAGAAATGAGACATGAGTATAAATAAATAAATTTTAAGCCTAAGGTAGGAAAGTGGATGGGAAATTATCCTTCATAGGTTGGAACCCAAGTAATATGTTGGGTAATTAAATTTATCAAAAATTGAAAATGAGAGTAGGATATATTTAAATATATGAGAGATATGGAGGAACTGTAGGAAATAGGTTCAAAAATAGAAAAAAAAATAAAAATTTTGAGGTGTTACAAATGCTATCAGAGACCAAGTTGAGAAAAACTGGGCAGTTTATGTGCTCACATAGGAATTATATGATGTAATAATTTCATGATATTAAAAATATTACTGATTTATTTTGTTGTACAATGAGAAAGTACTGAAAAAGAACAGTTGCAAAATCATGACTGCAGAGGATGAACTCTATGTAGATCTGGGTGGTGGAGAAAACACGCCAGATCCCAATGCTACCTTGATGGCTATGTTGCATAGAATGCAATGAGATATGTCTTAGCTCAAAAGTCAAAATGAAAAGCTATCTTTAGCCAGTGAGGAGCAAGAAAAACTTATAAGAGAACTGACTTCATGGAACAGCCAAGAAGGTGAAGGTTCCGGGAGGAAGAGAAAAGGCAGAGTCAATTTCTTAGATGAATCTGAGGAAGATGACACCACTAAACATCAGTCTAGATAGAAGAAGGAATTACAGGGTGAATTCCGGAAAATAAAACCTCCCTCGTATGATGGAGAGAAGGAGGAAGATGCTGAGGCATGGCTGCTGGATATGATCAATTATTTTCAAGTCTACGAATATTAAAGTAATTTCAGAGCCAGATTGGCTATTTACCAGCTGCAAGGTAAGGCTACCTTGTGGTGGGAAGAAACAAAAATGGTTCATGCCATTGATGAGAAAACAGTGACTTGGGAAGATTTTCAAGTCAAGTTTAAAAATCGGTATTTGAACGAACGCTACTATGATGAAAAAGCAAAAGAGTTTCATGAACTCAAATTGGGATAGCTCACCATACATGAGTTTTTCACCAAGTTCACAAATCTGTTACAATATGTTCCTTATATTCGTGAGGAGAAAGAAAAGGTACAGAGATTCCTGAACTGTTTTCCTACTGTGTACAAGGAGAAAATAGAGTTCGATAATCCAAAAAAAATGGACGAAGTGGTGAGGAAAGCCAAATTATGCTACCAATAGTTTAAGGGAAATATTGAGCAAGGGAAGAGCTGGACAAACAAGGGTGAATTCAAAGGAAAGAAACAAAAACTAGCTTATTTGAAGAACTTTGGTAGGAATCATCAGCGAAAGAAATTTAACACAACAAATGAAAGTCAAACTGCTCAATCTCAAATTGGTTCAAAGAAAATATATGGGAATAATAAGAAGGAAGGAACTATTAAAATGTGGGAGCCTTTGAAGTGCTGGGGTTGTGGATAACCTCATCTTTCGAAGGACTATCCACACCAAAATATTCAGATGGTTCTAAGAGATAGAGAAGCTACCACAGTAAATGATGTAGCAAGGAATATCCCCACTATCAATGCATCCTTAGAGAACAAACAAGCATAAAACCAATTTACTATGGTCAAGGTGGAAGGTAATATTGTTGATCAATCTGTTACAGTTTTAATTGACCTGGGTGCTTCTTTGAGTTATATTAGTCCACAAGTTGTAGAAAAATGTAAACTCAGAACATAAAAGTTTCAACAGTCTTGGCTGGTCCAGTTAGCCACCGAAACCAAATGCAAGGTAACTCATAATCTACCTCAAACAACTATTAAATTGAATGATTATTAGACAAAAGTAAATTTTAACATTTTTCCATTAGGTTCCTATGATTTACTGATAGGAATGGACTGGTTAGAAAAGAAAAAGGCCATGATGAATTGTTGGGACAAAACTATGCACTGCATAGATGCTGAAGGAAAACTATTCATACTAAAGGGGAAACCGAAACCTATTTTTGTGAGGCAGATCTCAGCCCTTCCATTAAAAATAACTACTAGAAAATGGTATCAAGTATATGTTGTACATGTTGAAGAATTAGAACAACAACTAGAGAAAAATTTGTTAGACACTTTACCAATGATCAGAGAATTTAAAGAAGTATTTCCAGTTGAGATTCGTCATCTTCCCCCTAGAAGAGAAATCGATTTCACAATTTATTTAGTACCTGGGACAACTCTGGTTTCTAGAGCCCCTTAGCGGATGAGCGCCCCTGAACTAGTGGAGTTAAAAATGCAATTACAAGAATTTCTGGACAAAGGTTACATCAGACTGAGTATATCCCCTTGGGGAGCACCGGTGCTTTTTGTGAAAAATATGGATGGTACTTTCATAGTGTGTATCGATTATCGCCAATTGAATAAGTTGAATATTAAAAACAGGTACCCATTATCCAGAATAGATGACCTTTTTGATCAGGTTAAAGAAGCTTCCATGTTTTCTAAGATTGATTTAAGAATTGGGTATCACCAGCATAGAATTAAGGAGGAATATGTCATCAAAAAAACATTTCGAACATGGTATGGACACTATGAATTTGTAGTCCTACCTTTCGGATTGACAAATGCACCTACCACTTTTATGTGCTTAATGAATAGTGTCTTGAATAAATACTTAGATAAATTTGTACTATTTTTTATTGATGACATCTTAATCTATTCAAAAAGTGAGGCAGAGCATAAGGAACACCTGGGAATTGTGTTGCAGAATCTTAAGGAGAATCAATTGTATGCCGAGTTTAGAAAATATGAATTTTATAAGGATTAAATTCAGTATTTGGGGCATATAATATCAGAACAAGGATTGGATGTTGATCCTGAAAAGTTAAAGTCAATAAGAGAATGGCCTGTACCTACTGATGTATCATCGATAATATCATTTATGGGGATTGTGGGGTACTAATGAAGGTTTTTAGAAAGATTTTATGCATTATCCTATCCTATAACTTCATTACAGAGGAAAGTTACAAAATTTGAATGGACTGAAAAATGTCAAAACAACTTTAAAAAACTAATATTAAAACTTACTACAACACCTATTCTGAAGATTGCAGATCATGATAAGGAGTTTGTAGTGTGTATTGATGTGTGTGGAGACGGATTAGGTAGAGTATTGTTGCAAGAGAATTATGTTATTGCATATGAATCTAGAAAACTTAAGAAATGTGAACAAAATTACATTGTAAATGATCTTGAGTTAGCTACTGTAATTCATGCTCTCAAGATGTGGTGACACTATCTTCTAAAGAAGAAATTCATTTTGATGACAGATCACATCAGGCTAAAGTATTTCTTCACTCAAACATATTTGAATGCTCAACAAGCCAAATGGCTGTCCTTTATGAGTGAATTTGATATGGAAATAAAACATATCAAAGGAAAAGTAAACAAAATTGCTGATGCTCTAAGAAGGAATTCTTGCCAAAACATAAGTAATGTCGGGAGTAGTGCCATTTTTTACTTAGAAGGATTAGTTAAAATGGTAGCAGATCAAGATCCCAACTATGAGAAACTGCAAATTCAAATGCTGAAAAAAGAAATGAAAGGGTATACACAAAATCAGAAGGGACTGATTTGTTATAGAGAAAGATTGTACATCCCCAATGTAGACTCTTTGAAAAAGGAGATCCTAGATGAATATCATAAATAGCCTTATTCAGGACATCCTGGATATAAGAAACTACCTACAGCCTTGAAAAATAAATTATTTTGGCCAGGAATGAAAAACATGTAGCCAATAGCTAGATGCATGGAATGTCAACTAGTTAAAGTTGAACATCAACATCCAGCTGGCCTTTTAAACACCTTACCAATTGCAGAATAGAAATGAGACATTGTTTCCATGGATTTTATAACCGGATTACCCTGAAAAAAGTATCAGCATGACTCAATAATGGTATGGTAGATACTTTAACAAAGTTTGAACATTTCATACCTATGCAATCTACTTTTGGGACAACCCAAGTAGCAAATGTGTTTGTGAAGGAAATTGTAAGGCTACACGGGGTTCCTAAAATGATTATTTTAGATAGAAATTCCAAGTTCACAACAACCTTTTGGAAAAGTTAGTTTGGGGGCATGGCTACTAAATTAAACTTTAGTACTGCCTATCACCCTCAGATGGATGGTCAAAGTGAGAGAAAAAATCAAATCATGGAGGATATGCTCAGAATGTATGTGATGGATAGGCCAATTAAGTGGGAAGACTATATACATTTAGTTGAATTTGCTTATAATAACAGCTACCAATATTCCATCAAGATGAGTCCATTTGAGGCACTCTATGGAAGAAAGTGCCACACTCCTTTAAGTTGGAGCCAACCTGAAGATAAGTTAGTACTTGGGCCAGATGCTCTGCAAGAAATGGAAAGGATTGTCAAACAAATATAGAAAAACATCAAGACAACTCAATATCGATAGAAGAGCTCTACGAACAAGAAAAGAGTTCACCGAGAGTTCAATGTGGGTGACCATGTATATCTGCAGATTAAGCCCAAAAAGAGCACTTTGCATACTGGAAGTTGTGAAAAACTGGCTCCTAGATATTGTGGGCCTTTTAAAGTCTTAGAAAGGGTGGGACCAGTGGCTTATAAACTTGCCTTACCCCTCCATGTTAAGGTTCATGATGTGTTTCATGTTTCTTTATTGAAAAAATATGTACATGATGGTGCTCACATTGTTGATTGGAATGTGATTCAGGTTGAACCAGAAGGGGAATTCCTTCTAGAGCCGCTTCAAATTTTGGAACGGGAAGAAATTGAGCTGCGAAATTGAACAGTAGCCAGAGAAAAAGTGCAATGGAAGCACTTTACTTCTGATGAAGCTACTTGGGAAAGAGAAAACACCCCAAGTTCTATGCTTCTTAAATTGACATTTGAACAAAATCCAAAGGGGAAAGTGGATCCCAATGGAGAAACATTTTGTGGATTTTATTTAATTATTTACTAGTGAGAAATAAATAGAATATTTATGTGTGCAACATGACTAGAAGAGATTGGAGATCATAAATATGATCCATGAGGATATGGACCAAGTAAGACTTTCCCAAAAATCTTTCAGAAAAACCTTGAAAGAGATATTTCTAAATTAGATTGGGAGAGAAAAATCTAATTCCGCAATCAAGAGGAAAGTAATTGGGAAGAGGTGGAAAAGCTAGAAAAGTAGAAAAGACAGCTTTAAAGGACCCCAATGACGGTAGCCTAGGCCAAAAAACAGGAAGAAAGCCTCCTGGAAATTCTAGACGTAGAATTTAGAAACAAGCTTGGGGAAAGCATGGCTTAAGTAAGCTGCTCCAGGACAAAGAAAGGTTGGTCTGTCACTGGAAGATCTCAGCTCGGGGGTGAGTTCGGGAGATAAATGAACTCTATGGTTGGGAGGAACTAGTCCAAATAATTGGTGTGAACTTGCAACTACGTTAGTTCTAAATTGATTAAAAATGTACTATGTGAAAAAATGCGAGTAAATGAAAGAATAGGGGTGAATACTTTGGAAATCATAAAACGAGATTTGATAAAGGAATTAGTTAGTTAAATTTTTCTCATTTAAGGTTTTCATTTCCTATAAATTTAACAGATCTATAATACTAATGTATTGACAGTCTGTATGGTTTCATAGGAGTTATTAAGTGAAAACCATCTACCAGAATGTCTAAGCCTCAAGGCATAAATCTAGAGATTAGTTCCTCAACTTAAATAAGAAACTTTGATTATTAAAATAAATTGAAATAATGGATTTCAATTTATTTCATACATACTGTGGAAGTATGACAGAAATTTAAATTCTAGCAATTTAGAACAAGCATAGAGAGAATTACCTCTAGAAGCATTTAAATAAATTAAACTAGTACAATTCAGTATCCTAATAAGGAAAATTGTAAACACAATGACTATGTTTCATAATGATAGCTGGAAAATTATAATAAGGTTACTTCCTAGAACAATTAACTATGTACTAGTACAGAAGGATAAAGATGAAATTTCAAAATGAATACTAACATAATAGAAAATTTATATACATGTATATGAAACAAATTAGGAAGAATGGTGGTATATTTATACTTATGACAAGAAAGAAATTTCTGCTAGTATCCTTTCCATTCCAGAATAAAATCAAAGAAAAAACTGTTAATTAATTATGAAATTCTATATTTTTAATTGAAATATTGCAGTGGCAATACAATTATCTAACAACTTGGTTATTTCTACAAATTTCCTTAGAGAAAAGACAAATCTAGAAAATAACATGTATAATTAAACTCAAAATTTTCCATGTTTTGAATACTAAATGCTACAAGAAGAAGTCAAATGAATATATAGTATAGTCCAAAGAAAAATATAACTAAACAAGTATCGAGAGGAAATAATAGTAGTTATTATTTATACTTCTAATAAATCTAGGTGCGCATAGACCTGTCACAAAATGGACATAAACTGAACTAGAGACTTACTCACAATGATAATGCAAATAACAACGTTAATATTCTGAAGAAGTTTATATGTTGGAAAAGGACATCCCTTTTGTATAGGCATATAATTTTTTTTTAATGAAGTAAGATATGGAAACCACTGGAATTCAAGCCATTGAATCTCTAAACCAGCATAGAACAGAAAATACATGCTGATAAAATAGATATGTATTTCTGTAGCTAATTAGTGGAAGAAAAATTGTTTCTGCAATTATAAACTGACGTATAATATAACAGAAGATACAAAAAAAAAATTATCCCACAATTATAAAGGAATTCCGAAGAGTATGAATAGACTTGAATTTTAGAAATATGTTCTGAAGAAACCATAAAATTTATATATATATATATATAATTCAAATTTTATCAGCAAATTTAATTCAAGCAATATAATTTCAGATAAGTAATTCCAGAAACAATACAGTAGTATTCAAATGTCCGGATGGTAAATAAGATACAATCTGAAATAAAATCTATTATAACCCAAAATTATAGTGAACTGGAAATAATTATTCCTAAATGGAACTCTATTGCAAACGTAGGTTGATATTTCGAATGGTGGTCAGATAGTTAAGTACCAACCTGAAATATAGACAAGGAGTACAAATTATTGTCACTCTGGATTCTGATAGGAGTGAATCCTTATCAGTAAACCGAGAGGAACAAATATTGAAAATAACAAACACATTACCTACAAGAAGAACGAGAGAATAAGTTAGGTCGCAGAGAGATGAAGATATATTAAATACCCAGAAAAAAATAAATTAATTAAATCTAGTGTCAAACAAAATGAAATTTACCTCCTGAAAACCATTTTTGTAGTAGTTAATCTCACACTGCGAAACCAGAAGAGTGGGATAAATCAATCTATAGATAAATTTCCGAGAATCCATATAACGAGAATAATATCTGTCACATCTCCCAGACCCAGATTTCTGCACATATAACGTAACCCAGATATTCTCTGCTTTATGAGCCAGATAACATTTCTAGTTTTGTTACTGAATCACTTACATATTTAGTCTGCTATTCGGGTTTTAAATTATTTTCAGTACTCATAGACAGCCATGGAATATAAGGATTTCCATGAGAATTTTTGTGCTTGACCTCCCCTTATAGACTTGTACACTTATATATCTATATATATATTACTTTGTATTTCTTAGGTTTTCTGTTCAGAGTTGTGTCTAACTCTAGATAATCACTAGGCCCTTACTCAAACTTCCTAGTTTGCAGGCCTTATAAAATTTTCAACATTTTAAAGTTTCAGCATCGAGGTATAGATGTATGCCTCCTCACACACATCTATCTATACTCAGTTAACCTCCATTGCTCCAACTACTTTCCTAGCAGTGTATATGGACGGTAACCAGATGCTCTGTTCATTGTATTTTTACCTAGGCTTACAATATTTCCTCACACAAACTCTTATCACACCATGGATGTTCAAGTAGGATTTCCCCTTATCTTACTGTGATAACATTCAACATGTTTGACACTCTGGTGCAGGTTCAAATATTCCATGGGAAAAATAGGACATAGATCCTCTTGCTTTAATCAAATCGGAACTGGAGGGTTTAGACTCCCTAGTGTTCGATCCTCGTACTTAGTTAGGCTTCAACTTCTGCTTTCATATGTTTACACTTACATTTAACAGAATAATTTAAATTCTTAGTTTTACAATTCTTTCCATTGTAACACAACTGACATACTAAACTCCATACTGCTATCACACTACCTTCTGTGATTGGTTACAGGGAATTCTGTGCCATCAATATGATTATTACAGGTTTAGTTGTTTGGTACTTGCTGTTCATGGTTACTGTTTTGATAACATTTTCCGTTTATACACACAGTAAGTTAATGTTCCTTTGAAAGACAGCAAGCTATACCTATACATGGTTATCAGATTTGCTGTTCAATTGTCCTGTCATATCTAACCTCATTACTACCAGATACTCATCCATACAACCCAACCATTTGTCTCTGATATCATTAGCTTTGGGTTGCCATTACATGAACTACATAACAATTAATCTATCTAACATTTGCATAATGCATCATAGCATGAAAATTCATAAAAATCATAATGAACCATAACATCACAATTCATAAACTGCATAATGAACCATAACAGCAAAATTTCATAAACCATGGACATGTTTAATTCAACTTACAGAAATCCCCCAATTTATGCATGCATACCACTACTATGACCAGTCCTCCCAACCTTAGAATCCTCTTTATCTCCTAGGATTCACCCCCGAGCAGAGATCCTCCAAGAACAGACTAAACTCCATCTGTTCTGGAGCAGCTTATTTAAGCTGTGCTTTCCCCAAGCCTGTTTCCAATTCTGCGTCCAGAATTTCAGGATGCTTTATTCCTGTTTAGCCTAGGCTTCCCATTCTGGGACTCTTTAAAGCTGCTTTAAGCTTTTCCTCAGCTTTTCCAGCTTTTTTTTCACCTCTTCCCAACTACTCCTCTTCATTGGGGAAATTTAGATTTTTCCTCAAAAATCTAAATTAGAAATAATTTCTTTCAAGGATTTTTGAAAGATTTGGGGAAAGTCTTTTTTCCTTTTCCATCACCTCATGGATTAGGCATATGATCTCATTTTCTCATCTGGTCATAGTGCATACATAATATTTTATTTATTTTCATAATTAAATAATTAACCACATCCACACAATAATCATCCACTGGGGTCCACTCCCCCTTTGGATTTCTGTTCAAATGTCTCATTTGAAAAGCATAGAACTTGGGGGTGTTACATATTCCCCCTCTGAAAATAAACACCGTCCTCGGTGTTGACAACTATCTACTAGTTGATTGTGAACAAAATCATGAAGGCTTTTCCATCATCTGAGCTTCTCTGTGCCATGTAGCTTGTTTAGCAGTAAAGTTCTCCACTGCACCTTTACTCGAGCTACTGTTCACTTTCGCAATTCCATTTCTTCTCGCTTTCATCTTTGAAGCGACTCTGGAAGGAAATTCCTCTTCTGGTTCCACCTGGACCACATTTTAAATCAATCATGTGAGAAGCATCATGTACAAAAATTATAACTTTTCTGTTCCAACAAGGAGACATGAAATATATCAGGAAATTTAATAAGCAATGGTAGGGCTAATGTATAAGCCATTAGTTTCCAGCAGAGTACTCTCCTGCCTCCACTATATTTACTGATGCCTTGTGCAATTGGTTTTCTTCCTACTTCTTTACAAGAAGTCTGTATGGAAGATCTTTTATTCTGGTTTCTCTGTCCACAATCCATACCAATGTAAGTAATATCAGGTACATATAATTGATAATTCACAACATCATTCTGCATTTCAATAACTTAAGACATTCAATTATTAATCAAACCGTTCAGGTTCATAATAGTTTAGTGCACTTTTAGTACACTACTTATCCTTTCTTGTTTTTCAGTGAGATTCTTTCCTCACGCAACTTGGTTCAGTTCAGCTTTTCTGGATTTTCTAGGTGATTTACCTTCACCTTTTTCCTCTTTGTTTCCAGAGTGCCCAATTTCCTGTTACACACTTGGCTAAACAATTTTTTTCAACTTTTTCATTAGTACTCATAAATGAGAGAAAACAATTGTATCCTATGCATGGTTATGCTTACCCCTTCTCATTTTATAGCTGTACTTCTAGTATCTTTTCATTGTTTCTTTTTGTCAATCAATTTAATTAGAAATAACCAGACTAGTCAATAATGTCTAAAATTCAATTCTTCAAAACTTACGTGAAGAAATTTGGATCTCATGGGTTTCCCCCACACCCAATTCCAAATACAGCTCACCTTCTTTTCTCGCGGTTTGTAGCTGTATGATTTCACACTATTTTCCTGTCTCTAATTTTAAGACTCAAGAAAATTAACTTTAATAAAATTTACACCAATTAAAATTTTATAGTGTGAATACATGTTTCCTTTTATAGTGATAAATGTAATTTCTATGGTTCATCACATTCACAAGTATTAATACTTGATAATGTCCAAAAATAAATTTGACACAGTTTCCCCTTTTTCAAAGACTCACCAGAGTTTATGCATTTACCTTTAATTGTATGTTCATGCTTTGCTAATTCCCCTCTTCTATTTCTCTCATAGGCTTATATAATAGAATTAATTAAAATGGAATAGATTTTATAAATCATAAAAGTATTCCAACTTTTTTTCTGAATCATAGAAGAATTCCTTCTTTTCTAATGCATAAAAGCATTCTATTTTTTTTTTCTAACAAAAGCAACTCATAAATCTCTCATGCTTTTTTTTTTTTTTTTCCTTATGAGAGAAATATCACTTCTCCATATTTTTTTCCATTCTATTTCTCATTATCTATAAACTCATAAAATATATCAACTTGAAAATATACTTTATTTCCATGAACGAATATAAATTATTAAGAAATCATTCTTCCCCTATTTCAAGAATATTCCTCCTTAAGTAAATCATCAGGAAAATTTCAATTTATCCCTTTATTCATTCATGCCTAACTCAATGTAATGGTTCCACAATTACTAAATCAACCATTTAAACTGTAATTAAAACTTGTACTTCACTCCTTTTTTTTTCTTTTTCTTTTTTTTCTTTTTTTTTTTCTTTTTTTTTTTCTTTTTCAGTTTAATTACATATACCCCTTTCTTAACCTTATCGTGAAGGTAAATGTTTCTATAAATATATATTTTTTGCACACATAATTATCTAAATCAATTACCAATAGGCTATGCCCATATCCCTCCACCTTGTATATATATTCAAATAGAGTGAAACTTATAAAGTTTTCTTTATAAACTCTTTGTTATATGAGCCATGATATTTCATATCATTAAATCCTCCACTCTTTTTCATATATATAGAACCACTCTATATATATATATATAATCCTCAATATAACATAACCTCCACCATATATATATAAAATCTACCATATATATAGATTCCACCGTATATATATATATCCACCATACATATATATAAAATCCACTTCTTCTAGAATTATTTTACTATCTTACTTTAATTTAAACTCCACCCTTTTTAAATTAAGCTTTAAGGTCTACTTTAATTAAAAGCCACCTAACACAAAAGGAATACCTTACTCCTTTTCAACTTCTGTGATACAAAATCATTTAACCATCCTTTAATTACCACCAAGGAACTAAAGGGATATATAATGTTCGCCTCAACTATGATGATAATATAGTCTAAGGGAGTCGTTATGGACATATGAAATCTTTTTGTCAATCAACGTCAATTAATTTTTCCCCACCGATTTATCATTTGAACTTTTGTTTATCATTAACAAATCTCCCAAACTTTTTTTTCTATTACCCATATGCCACATAGGTGTCAATATATATTTTTATATACAATACACGTATATGCATATTTTTCATTGGAGGAATAATCTTAGAAACGCACACTCCCATTCATAAAATATATATGTACGAACCTTCCATATGATCGTATTTACCTTTTTAATTTGGATTGGAGGGCGCGCTCACCTATCGAACCAAGCATACAATTTATATCATGCACATGAATTGAATGTCGATTGGCAATTAGACTAGGTTTAATTTTAATGGGAATCACTTGAATCGTTTCTGGCTATGCAATGCATAGTAAACAAACTCGATTTAACGCCGGTTATATGTACATACCCATCTGTTGACTAACGTATGACCGTGGCGTGTACGGTTTTCTCTTCTTTTTTCACAGCTACGCGTGTCCGTCCTCATAGCGCACATTGGCGACCGTCGGTTCCCTGGCGAAACCCTAGGAACGCTGGACACGGTTCTGTACTGTTTGTTTCGATTTCTGAAACCATCATACACACGCGTCGTGATCCCATACGCAGAGTACTTAGTACTTGTACTCGGTAAGCCTGGTATGAATCGCCTAACCCAAGATTTTGTTCAGAGAGTTTGACGTGTGGTTTGAGGTCAAATCTTTCGCTGATTTCTTTTGTTTTTGTTTTGTACAGGAGAAATGGTTCGAATGGTGGGAGGGAGGTAGCCAGTGGCGGCGTACCTCAAACCTCGTCTCGCAGAACTTGACGGGTGGAGGGTAACTGTCAGTTCGACCGCTACGAGTACTGAGGTACTGTGAGCTGCCTCTGGCAGTTTTCGATCAATGTTTAATTCTTCACCTACGTGCCTATGAGGCCTCACCTCCTCTGCGTCCTTATTACCACTTGGTACCCTCTGGCCAACGTACTGCGCTGGCTCAATCCACCCCGGTTTTTTTTTTTTTTCGAAGCTTTTCTGCCAGAAGAGTTTAGGGTTTCTATTGTGCCTTTAACTAGAGACACTCAAGTCGATCTATTTACCCATTCCTTCCTGTCTTGTTTTTTTTTTCTGGTCGATTCAATCTACAGTCATCTGTTGTTTGTTGCGCAGAGAGAGCCAGAACTCTACGTCTGGGGCAGAGGTATTACCCGTCCTCCTTGGCACCTTTTTATTTCTATTCTACTCTTATTTCCACAGTTTGGATATTTCGTGCAGTGTTACCATAGACATGACTAGAGGATGTATATATTTTTTTTTCCCTGAGATTGATGTTTCTGTGATTAATACGTATTCGTATTACCGGTGTCTAATGGTTGCAGGCATTTTCCGTCGATTAATGTTCTGGTGAGGGATTCTCAGTTTCTCTGCACCCAGGTATACCGGTCGATACCCAGCCAGCGGTTAACTCCCTCTCGCCTGGGTTTTTATCATGTTTGTCTGCTGTTAACATCTGCACGACGCGGTGATGAGAACTTTCCTCACCATCCAAGGTAAGCGAGAGTACAATATGTTATGACTCATCTATTTCTAACATATCAAAAGTTTCCATTCAGATTTGCGTACGGTATTATTATGGATCAATAAAAAGGAAGAGGACCGCGAGGTTATAATGGTCGTTTCATTGCAACACTGTTTTTTTTTCTATTGTTTATATACGGAAGGGCTATCTCCCCAGCGTGGGTCACGCTGCCCAGGGAGTTGTAATATACCACCTGTGATATATAAAACTTTGTGATGTAGGTTGCTTGTGGTTCATACACAGCGATGAGGGCGATTGGCGGCGATTGCATTGGATGCATTTTCACAATGGGGTCTCGGTCCATTTACTGTATAACAGGCTCGATATTGCCGCACTTGTGTTATGGTGATTAACAGGAAATCTTCGTTGAGTTGATTTATGCGTCGTACTCCTATATCTAATTAATCCATAATAGAAATAAAACCCTTAACCCTTTTCTCCGAGCTGGCTAATTTACTACGCTGTTATGTTATATTTTTCAGTATTTAGATTTTGTTTTATGGATTTACTCACATGTATAAACACAGGGCGAGAATTAGTGGAGCGAGGTATTATTAACCCTCGGCATCAGTTTAACATATGGAATGCTTTGTTGGTTCTGCTCTCGGCATTTCGTTCTTTTAGTTATAGCGATCATCATTATGATTTGACCGTATTCGTATTTCACTAACGATAATGATTAACATAATATTTCGTTGAATCATTTTATATCCACCGCTTGTAAATATATGTTCATAGATATGTATGTTGTCTAGATAGGTTCTATTTCTGTTTATACTATCGTTGAAATATTTGATTCGTAATTATATCGCTCGGTGACATATAAACATTCAGATATATATGCTTTTGATTTGTGTGGGGTCGACACTAACTATTGTATCATTGCTTAATTATTTCGATACATGTTAATATATTTGGTTATATTTTTTTTTCTTTGTTTCTTTTGGATGCATATATAGATATCTATAGGTATTCGCTAGTTCAAGTGAGGCTGTGTATTAACATAGATTTAACTCGATTGCTCAACGATTTATTTCAAGGGTTTAGAGATGAAGTGACAATGCACAATACTCTAAAATTTCTAGGAGTACTACCGCCCTACTTGCTTGAAATTTATATTTTCATTTAAGGTATCCTTGTAAGTATTCAATACTCATTGACTAGAGAACCTTTATTTATAATGGCCTTATTTTCCTATATTACAGTTTTGACAGTGAGTAAGAATATGTTTGGGTATGGATACATACCCATATAGAATGGAAGTACCCATTTATCTAGAAAAATATCATATGGTTTATATGTTTCCTTTTTAACATATATCATATAAATGTAGAATTTTCATTTATATCGCCCTTATGATCTTATAAAATTTAGGTATATACCCATATGTGGCTCTTTTGTAGCTGATGTCTAACAAGGACCTAGTTGTATAGTATTCGACCCTTAGTACATATATATATAAAAAAATTTTTTTTTTAGCATATATATATATAAGTCGTCAATAGTTCAAGTGATAGTATATCTTAAGCATCGATAATCTCCATTGCCTAATGTTTATTTTGAAGGGTTAGAGATAAAGTTAAAATACAAATTTCTCTATAATTGTCAAGAGGGCTATCACTCTTCTATAGTGTAGATTTACTTGAGGGTTTAATAAGAATTTAAAATACATGTCTAGAGTACTTTCTCTTAAATTCTATTTTTCTTTTGAGGTGTACCTATATGCATTTCAAAGTACTTGACTAGAGGACCTTAACTATAAGTCAAGTAATTTTTCTATGATACTGGTTTTCAAGAAGAAATCATAGATTTAGAGAGGCACTCTATACCCTTGTAAGTGTTATAATGCTCATACAGAATAGAATTTTTTTTTTCTTTTTCGTAAAATTTATAACAGTTAACCATTTCTTGGTGAGCACATATCTTGCCCAATTTTTGAACTTTGCTCCGATACCATTAGTCACGTCTCCCAGACCCAGCTTTCTGCACATATAACGTAACCCAGATATTCTCTGCTTTAGGCGCCAGATAACATTGATAGTTTGGTTATTGAATCACTTACATATTCGGTCTGCTATTCGGGTTTTAAATTCTTTTCAGTATTCATAGACAGCTATGGAATATAAGAATGTCCATGAGAATTTTTTTTGGGCTTGACCTCCCCTTATAGACTTGTACACCTATATATCTATATATATTACTTTGTATTTCTCAGGTTTCCTGTTCAGAGTTGTGTTTAACTCTAGATGATCACTAGGCCCTTCCTCAAACTTCCTAGTTTGCAGGCCTTATAACATTTTCAACATTTTAAAGTTTCAGCATCGAGGTATAGATGTATGCCTCCTCACACACATCTATCCATACTCAGTTAACCTCCATTGCTCCAACTACTTTCCCAGCAGTGTATATGGACGGTAAACAGCTGCTCTGTTCATTGTATTTTTACCTAGGCTTACAATCTTTCCTCACACAGATTCTTATCACACCATGGATGTTCAAGTAGGATTTCCCCTTATCTTACTGTGATAACATTCAACATGTTTGCCACTCTGGTGTAGGTTCAACTATTCCATGGAAAAACTAGGACATAAATCCTCTTGCTTTAATCAAATCGGAACTGGAGGGTTTAGACTCCCTAGTGTTAGATCCTCGTACTTAGTTAGGCTTCAACTTCTGCTTGCATATGTTTACACTTACATTTCACACAATAATTTAATTTCTTAGTTTTACAATTCTTTTCATTGCAACACAACTGACATGCTAAACTCCATACTGCTGTCACCCTACCTTCTGTGATTGGTTACAGGGAAATCTGTGCCATCAATATGGTCATTACAGGTTTAGTTGTTTGGTACTTGCTGTTTATGGTTACTTGTTTGATAACTTTTTCCGTTTATACACACAGTAAGTGAATGTTCCTTTGAAAGACAGCAAGCTATACCTATACATGGTTATCAGATTTGCTGTTCAATTGTTCTGTCATATCTAACCTCATTACTACCAGATACTCATCCCTACAACCCAACCATTTGTCTCCGATATCATTAGCGTGGTTTTGCCATTACATGAACTACCTAACAATTAATCAATCTAACATTTGCATAATGCATCATAGCATGACAATTCATAAAAAACATAATGAAACATAACATCACAATTTCATAAACTGCGTAATGAACCATAACAGCAAAATTTCATAAACCATGGACATGTTTACTTCAACTTACAGAAATCTCCCAACTTATGCATGCATACCACTACTATGACCAGTCCTCCCAACCTTAGAATCCTCTTTATCTCCCAGGATTCACCCCCAGCCAGAATCCTCTAAGAAACGGGGGACTAGCCTCAATATTTGCAGATAGGCTTATTTTAATTGTGCTTTCTGACTTTTGTTTCCAATTCTGCGTCCAGAATTTCAGGATGCTTTATTCCTATTTAGCCTAGGCTTCCCATTTTGGGACTCTTTAAAGCTGCTTTAAGCTTTTCCTCAGCTTTTCCAGCTTTTTTCTCACCTCTTCCCAACTACTCCTCTTCATTGGGGAAATTTAGATTTTTCCTCAAAAATCTAAATTAGAAATAATTTCTTTCAAGGATTTTTGAAAGATTTGGGGAAAGTCTTTTTCCTTTTCCATCACCTCATGGATTAGGAATGTGATCTCACTTTCTCATCTGGTCATAGTGCATACATCATATTTTATTTATTTTTTATAATTAAATAATTAACCACATCCACACAATAATCATCCACTGGGGTCCACTCCCCTTTGGATTTATGTTCAAATGTCTCATTAGAAAAGCATAGAACTTGGGGGTGTTACAATATCAGTCTCAGAAAATTTCAAAATGGAATTATGGATGAATATCCTAGTCTTACGCATGAGTGTATGGACAAATCATATCCCCTGAAATTCATTTTCTGGTGATTCAATGAACTTCGGCGCTAAGACCGTAAGAGAGTATCCTTATGAAGTCGATGGGGAATGATAAATACACATATGAATCGAAAATTATATCAAAGAGAGCTGAGATTCTATCCCTGAAAATGCTATCTAAATACCTCAGGCTTAAAAAAAAAGCTAAATTCCATAACAGTTTAAAGAGAGCTATACATTATAAATCGAAATTAGAAATTACACAGTAAAATTTCTGGGCATTTTAACTAAAACCACGAAAATGAAATTTCATAAACTCTTTGGTATGAAATATTACAGTTAAATAAAATCGAATGTGAAACCAGAAAAGTAAGGGTATACCCAAGCAGACCTTGAAATTCCCGAGCTTTGACCTCCACAGTTGCAAACGTCGCCATGGGAGAAAGAGTCGTAGCACTTTCCACAGAGTGGAATAGAACATTCGGGAAGTTTTTAAGGTTGCTCAGAATTCAGAGGGAAAAATGAAATACAACATATAGAAAATGGAATATATAAATATCTGAGAAACCCTAACTCTCCTTTCATCTCCATTGTCCACTTGGAACAAGATCAACAATGAAATTTTAAAACTTACACCAATCTCTCTAACACGCAACCTCAGTTAACGAAATCGATTGAATCAAATCCACATGTAGAGTTAAGATCTCAGCAATAAATTCTATGGTACCGAGACTTTATGATGCGTACATACAAACAGGTCAAACCTTATGGTGATATGACAATGAAAACTTCAAAATTAGAAATGAGGCCATAAATAGTCAGAACCAATTAATGACACACTAATAATCACCAAACTCGAAACCTGAGGTGAGATTGAACAGTTGTAGTAGAGTACCATGTATTACGACCTATTCTTACGTGGCAATTAGTAGTTAAGCATTAATTAAATCTTGTTCAATCTTAACTTATGACTAGTATAAAAAATTGAAATCGTAAGTTAATTCAATCCTTTTTTATATTAAATTCATTCAATCCTTTTAGTAATTCATATATGTAAGGTATCAATAGTAGTGCATAAAGAAATTTAGGGGTGAAGTATTAATTACTTCATACTTATATATACTTATATATATATATATATATATATATATATATATATATATATATAATATCATACTTATATATACTTCATACTTATATACTTATATATATATATATAATCTCAAGTAATAGAAATGAGACATGAGTATAAATAAAGAAATTTTAAGCCTAAGGTAGGGAAGTGGATGGGAAATTATCCTTCATAGGTTGGAAACCAAGTAATATGTTCGGTAATTAAATTTATCATGAATTGAAAATGAGAGTAGGATAGATTTAAATATATGAGAGATATGGAGGAACTGTAGGAAAGAGGTTCAAAAATAGAAAAAAAAACTAGAGGTGTTACAACTTTTAGAAATTCTAAAATGCTTTTATTTCACAAAATCTCACAAAGACAAAAAATTGAAAATCACCCTGAGAAAAATTTGATTACTTTAGCACATATTTCAAATAAAATAATGAATTTGAACATTAGGAATTCATATTAATTGTAATCTTTGTTGAAATTAGAAAACATTTCTAACTTTTTCACTTTATAAAAATAAGTCTTAACAATCGTTGAACACATTGTTAATAATTATTAAATAATATATTTAAGCTATAAGATAAGTTATATTGATAAAGTTAGTTATTAGAATTATATAAAAGTTATAATCGTATTTCTTTTTCTTGGCTTCAATCATGGTTATTTACTTCATAATGGGGTTATGGCCAAAGAGATACCCTTATATGAGCTATATAAGTTATTAAAATATTATTATCATTATAAATATTTTTATTTTATTAAATATTTGAAATTTGATATGTATTTCTAAATTTTATATATTATTAATTCATTTTTAATTATTTTTATTTCAACTTGTTAAATTTAACATATTTTTAACTAATTAGTTTAAATATATAATCATTTTTATAATTAAAATTATATTATATAGAAATTGAAACTAAATAGTTCTTTGAGCTAACTGGGGTAATAAGATTCATGGAAAATAGATAAAAAATAACTTGACTATGTCTCTCCTAAGGGTTATAAATTTTTTCAAAAATAAAAAGAAATTAACATGATTACTAAAAATGAAAGACATATAATATATAAAAATTTATAAAATCCATATATTATAATAACATGATATTTATCAAAGTTAAAAACAACATATAATTATTTTAAATCAATATTTAAAATGACATATAGGCATGCCTATTTATAATGTGATATTTATTAAAGGTAACAACAACATATAATTATCTTAAATCAATATTTAAAATGACAAAAGGCATGCTTATTTATTTAAACACAATGTGAATATTAATAATACATGGACATATTTTATTTGTATAATGATATTTAATTTATAAAGATGTTTTATAACTATTATTATAGTATAAATATTACTTCATATATGGTGAATAATAGTTTATGGGGTAATTTGTGCTAAAGGTAGAATACATGGTAATGAGATGTATAGTTAAGTCACTTTCTCATGTCAAAGTCACTAGAGCTCAAATAATTTGACAAAAAAAATATATATATATCATGAGATAATTTAATTGGTGATATCTATTATGTCTTATTATGAAGTATTATGTAAACTATGAAACTCAAAACTCAAATATTCTATCAATCAAACTAACCATAAATATATATATTATAAATATTATTATTACAAAGTAAATGTAGTTGAAATATAACAATCCTCATCATTTTTCTTATACTATATTATAACTATACCTTTTATAAACTAAACTATTAATTTTATTATTTTTTATATAATTTTTTATTTTATAATTTGAATGATAATTTCGTGATTATATTAAATAAATGTTAAATATATATTTACAATGCTTATTTTAATGATAATTTCTATTTTAATTTAATTAAAACTGAAAAAATAGTATAAATGTAAAAATATAAAATAATCAATATTTGAAATTCTATTAATATTGATTATAATGATAATATGAAAATTTTAATTAGTAAAACATTAATCTAAAAGCATTTAACACAATAGCACTGACATACTTATTTTTCTATTGATGCTTACTTTACTCTAAAATCCTACGAGGATGTCTTACAAATTATAACCATACGTTAAAAAGAGTTTGCCTTAAAACACAACCACCTTGTGGATAATGAAATGCTTTCGGGAGCGCTACCATCCTTTCCATTAGGATTTTTCTCTTATTTCCATCACGACCAAAGCCCCCCGTTAGCACCTGCATTTACAATAGACAACTCAGGCGACAACTTGTCCGAAGGCAGATCAACGTATAGCATTGCGACAAATTTGCCGTTGGAAACAAAGCCGAAGGCGTGTTCAGAAGATTGACGAACAAAATGTGATCAGTGCATGACGTGTTGACAGACTAACCCAAAGAGAAAATATTATCATAGAAAATGACAGAGCAAACATGGTGTTATGCATGATAAGGTTTTCCTAGTAAACTTTATTTGATGAGTTATTTGTGGTTTCTGACTCCAGGTTTATGGTGACTTATTGTTTCGCCCATGATATTTATTTCCAATGTAATATTAATTCGTAAAGAAAGTGTATTTACACACCACCAATTCTCCAACTGTTCTATGATTCTTAAAAAGCAGTCAGCTAGTGCAAGGAGGCCATTATCGTAGAGAAGGTATTAACTTTATATTTTATCTCTTTTTGCATAAAGATAGTCTACATGTGGAAGCATCGGAGCCAACAATCCTATGGAAGAAAATAACTATTTAGTTCGTAGATTTTCTCGTAATATTAAATTAGTGTTGAAATAAGCAATAGAATATACTTTGAACATGTTGGGTCTCATGTGACTCTGATAAAAACAACAGTAAATGTTGATGCATAATGTTGATGCAAGATGTAAGTCACAAGAAATAGTGTTTAATAAAAAAATACAAATAAAAGGTGTAAAAATAAATGTACAATTAAGTGGTTTAGGGTGTTTTAGGGTAAATAAGTGAGAAATCCCTAGTAACCAAGGTTGCAACATAAAGCAGAAATGGTGGTAATATTAATTCATGGTTAGGGTTTATATAAAAACAAATAAATAACTAAATGGGTTGCACATAGCAGATTAATAATATTACCTCATTTGTCGAGCTGGAAGAGAATTTGGGGATGTGGTATCCGATGCTTTGGATCAGTTCATTTAAGAATTTTACTCTAGGCTCTAGTTGTTTTGTTTGTTTTTTCTTGGATTCATGGCAATGAAGAGGTGAAATGGATATCCCTTTCTGGGGTTGGTTATTTTTTTTTTATTTTTATTTTATTGCAATGCTACTGTAACGTGGAGAAATCCGTAGATCATTTGAAGAGAATTTAGTCACAACAGGTTGGGGTGAGAAGGGAAGGGCATTTAATTATCAAAAACCATTAGTTTCTAGTAGTGAGCTTAAGGAATTACTTCTCCATAAGGGAATTTTATTATGAATTCCAATATCAAATTAAAGTGTTTCTTTTCAATCAAAAATTTAGTTTTAAATTATTTTTTTTTTATATGCCTCCCACTTTCTAATGATGTTGGAACAATTTAATAAAGAACTTTAGCAAAAAATTGTGACACTTAAACCTCTATATCAAATGGGAGTTTTGTGGACCTTCTTCCCATAGTCAATCTATTATATCTCATTCAATATATTAAACGTATGAAATAAATATCACTGCAATTTTGGAAATAACCAATCAACCCTAAGCTTTGATGAACCTGTATATCAAATTGAAACTTCTTAATAAGCCATAAACCTGCACAACATACCTTGTTTATCAAATGAAACCTGTAGTATCCCAAAATTGGTTGGATTACTTTCTAGATAAGTGTTTGTTTATTTTTCTATTGATTTTTGTTATAGAATTTGAATGAAAATCATTTCAGTTTAACAAAATAGTATTAAATAAAAAATATGGAACATCCCGCAAACCTCCAATGGTCACCCTCCATCACACTCCATTTTAATTGTAAGATACATATTTTATTATGTAAGTTACAATTATTAAAATATTAAGAGAACTATTAAAATAGTAAATCATCATTAAAATATTAAAACAATTATGAACATATTCAATCAACATTACTATTTTTAAATTATATGGCTTAATAATAGTTAGAAAACATCAAGCATTTTCCTCTTCTTTTATTGTTACATAGCAATAAAAAATAATAGATTCTATAATACTAAAACAATATAACACATTGGTGCTTCATTCTCTTCTTACATGCAATAAAACATAATAAATTCTGTGAGTAATTTTCAATGAACCATTTCTCGTTTTAGAATTAAAATGAACATGTGTCTTTAGGACACGTTTCATAGTTCTATGGTGGAGTTCTATTTTAAAAATGGTTATGGATGTGTTTTAGTGAAGTGAATTTAATTTTCATTAATCTTCATACATGATTAATAATTAATGGCACAATAATTTTTTAATTATAATTTGGTAAAAAAATTATTTAAGTAGGGTTTAATCACTTTACCTAAATATATAAGGAAGTTATTCCCATCAGTCTCATCCACTGATATAGTGTCCACTACGAAAATATTGGAACATCTTGTATTTCAACCCTTATATTCAAATTTCTGATTAACAAAATGATTAAAATTGCGAATTGTAATAGGGTGGACAAACCTGTGCATTCCAACATGGGGACGCAACGTTACCATTTTATATATATTATTCATACAATGTTGTTTCTTCTTATTGAATTATGTAATTTTAGCTTATATGAAAGTTGCCATAAAAATCCTCTATCTATTACAAAGAAAATTAAATAACAATGTCATTGCAAAAAATAAAATATTATAATTAAAAAGAGAATGATGAAAGATTTCTATTTATGATTATAATTAATTTATTTCATGAGAATTCAAAGCACATTGAATGTAACAACTCCACTTACCATAATTTTTTTTCTATTTATAGCATAATTATTTAAGTTGTCGTCCACTACTATCTATTAATTCATCACTCTTCGACGAATTCTGTCTTTATATTTTCTGTTGTTATTCCTTCATTCATAGTTCATCATTATTTGACAAATTCTGTCACTACACCTTTTATTGATATTTAGAATTCCCCACTGATTATACTTGTCTAGCTTGACTAGTTCATAATTAGTTTCTTTACCATTTCCAGTTAATGCTATCTCGTCATTATTTGATTTTATTGCATCATTATTATAATATGTATATTACATTGTGTATAGTTATAATTTTTTATACTCTCCATTCTAATTTAACCTTGTAATAGTATTCTCCACCTATTACATTAAGGTCTAGCTTCCTTATCTTATGATACTTTATATTACCCTCATTTATTAATTTATCATAAATACCTACATATACTCTTTTACTAAAGTTAGAGGTATTTTGAATCTTATGCAAAAGATTTCATTGCTTTATTACTATAATATATAATTATAGTACTAAGGTTAATTCAACCTTTTTGTAATTTCAACTTATATATCACGTTAACCACTTCTATTTTCGAATACTTATAAGTAGGGAAATATGATATAAGGTTTGTATGCTCCATCCACTATTCACACATATAAATGTTATATATTTTAAACATTTGTTTGTTAATTGCCAAGGGTTCAACCCATACATTATGAATATGACTTTGGATTTTTGACTTGACACCTATTTTATTTTGATCTCTTCAGAGATAATTATTTTTCTCATTCATTAATGGTAAAGATAATCATATATCTGTTTTTTGATTCAGAATTTAACCTCTAGATTTTGTACTGGTTATATCTTTTATGTGATTTATACATTTTTGGATTTCACCATCATACAGTACGTATGAATTCATTGAATTCACATGGCTTATTTTTTTATTTTGGATTTCGATGGAAGCCATGTGTATGTCTTTGATCATTTCATATCCCCTTTTGGGATTTTATGTAAATCAAACCCTACCCCATGCTTGTTATTTGTTGTTTTGGATCTCTCGGCCTCCGGCTCTGTAACCCTCGTTGCTTCACGTAGTCGTGGCCTTAGTCTGATTGTTTCAATGCTTACTCAGGTGAACAACTTAAACGAATGGCAAACTCTTCCATGATATGTTGGCCTTATCCTCACGAGGCTCTCCCTCTTTTAGGTAAGCTTTCATTTAGTTTGAAACGAGAGATAAATGCGTTATTTATTTTCGAAATTCCTATAATTTTATCTCTCTACAATTTATGTTTTTTTTTTTCTATTGCAGGTCCTTTAATGGATTTTTTGCCCATGGTTGGTTTAATTGAACTCTTTTTCCTCTAATTTCCTTATCTCTTACAAAAATGAGGTAAGAGTGAGAGTTATAATTCGATACCTCATAATGTTATATTGCTAAGTTTTTTTTTCTGAGCCAAGTTACGTTTATCTCGTTTTTGGAACCACTTTGTCTCAAATTTTCTGAATGTGTTTTTGATTTAATTAACTCTATTATAGCCTGTCAAACAAACATAATTTAGGAGAGGTTTTTACTACTTAAATTCCAGTCTTATCTCTCCAGTTCGATTTGAACCCTCATTGATGAGAGGTTCGTATAAATATATCCATACCACAGTACGCAGGTTTCCTCCATAGTTTAGTTTTGATTTTTGGTTTTGTTATGGAGATTTCAACCAATGTATACCTCACTGTATTTTCTTTTAATATTGATTTTTTTACATTCATCCAAATGAGAAATTTATGGGTTTGAAATTTTATATGCATATCTGCTTCTTCGTTTCCCTTTTCATTTTTTCTTCAAGAATTTGATTCCTTCACTTTGATTCCTTCGCTTCATGAGTTCTCATTCTTTGAGAATTACACTAGTAATGTTTCCTAGTTTATTATTTATCTCAACATTATTATTTATATTTCTTTATTGCTTCCTCATAATTTTAGGAATTCCTTTTCTTCCATTTAGATTCTAATTCATTTTTATATTTAGATATTTGTAAACTTTTTCCTTGTTTTACAATAATTCGCTTGCAAGAATATTTTCTAATTTGATGTGTTAATAACTTGGTAATAGAGTTGAGAATAATTGAATATGTCTATTTTCATGAATTATATTTGAAACTTATTTCGAGTTAGATTCTATGATTTTCCATTGATAAATGGACCATTGTATTTATTAAACCCTTAAATCGTTATATGTATCTGGGTTCATAATCTCAACTCTGAGTTTATCTCAATACCCTTATTTACCCATGCACTAACAGTGTTTTTAGTAATATTCCTACCAGTTTACTATTCAGGAATTTATTTGTTTTCTTAATGTATTTTTTCTTCCTTCGTTTGCTTAATGTATTTTTTCTTCCTATTTTTATAGCATTCCATTCTGCATTAACTTCTCATTTTGTACACATGGATTAGATTAAAAGAATATGGTTTTAATAGTTGTAGAATTTTATTGATTCCTCAATTAATAAAATTCTCTCTATACATGAATACATTCATTGATTCCCAGATTCCCAGAGTTCCTTCCTTTCACTCTGTCAAGAAAAATCAAGGTATAGTCCTTTATATTTCGTTTTTACTTTCTGGATCCTCTTCTATTTTCATCGAACTTAATTACTAATTCTTTTAACATTTTTAATTTCAGATTTAATACCACTGTAAAATTAATATCAGTAAGGTAGTAGTCTAATTTTTAACTTCTATTTTCCTTTCAAAGAAAATTTGTATTCATTTTAACTAATTATATTTTGTATGTAAAAGTACTCCCTATGATTTCTTGTACATGGATATAGTTTAATTCATCTTCTATAATTTCATGCGTACTTCAGTGACTCATACATTGACAATATATTATGGTTTATTCTATAGAGGTTGGTCTATATTACTTTGAAGAGTCCATCCTGTATAATTCTGTCTATAATTTACGACAAAAATTGGGACTACAAATTCTGTCTATAATTTACGACAAAATTTAATTGTAATATGTGTACCATACTCTATCATGGCTTACATTATTGCAATATTGTGTTATGTACTCATTCTCAGAAATTTAACTGAATTTTAATCTCATATATGTATTTCCATTAGTTCTGTGTTTTATGATATTTTTGAGAATATGCAAAGTTGTAATTGTATTCTAACTTGTGTTATTATAGAAAATTTTATTTGTAATTTACATAGTAATGTCCATAATTTGTTTCCGATAAATACAATAAGTTTCCTTCTCTTTAATGTATTTATCTATATTGTATGTCTTTACAGAATTATTATTTAACACGTAACCTCAGATTTAAACCTATTTCTAGGGTTTAGACATTCTGTGTGCTGGTGTATAATTCTACTTGTCTCTGTAGCCATACATATTAACTACTATTTCTATTGTTGTCTTTTAAATACATCAGACTATATGAATAAAATTTACACAGAAATTTATCAATTTATACAATATTTAATCATGTATTAAATTAACCTTTCTTAACTACTTCCATCTAACATAGCTAAAATCTAATTCAAATAATTAGATAATCTCACTATATTTGTCATAATAAAAATTCATAATACAAAATTGAATTTCTTTGTGCATATCAATTTTGGTAGGGCTAATTTCCACCCAAAATTGAGCTTTTCCCTCTATAGCTCCCCCCGAGAAGAGACCAATTCCTCTAAAGTGTAGACAACCTCTTGTATACCTAGGAATGGATTATTTAAGCTTTATTTACCTATGCTTTCCTTTTGTTTTTTCCACAAAATTACTTTAAAACTAGCTTTTTCTTCTTTCTAGTTTTATTTCACCCCTTCTCAGTAACTTTTCAATTTACTGAGGTATCTTTTTAGATTTTTATCTCAAGTCTAATATACAAGTTTTTTATTTATTTTCCCCAAGGACTTTTGGAGAATATAGGAAAGTCTTTGGAATCTTATGCATCCTCATGGACTTGAAATCTCGGTCTCCATTTATACTCTAGTCTTTGGAAAATAATTCCACTACCACATTTATTAAATTTAAAAATAATAAAATATGTCCACAATAATTGTTTTCCTTTAGGTTCAATTAACTTTTAGAATTGTTCAATTATCTAATAAAAGTTGTAAAAAGAGGGATATTACATATTCCCCCTCTAAAACAAAAAATCATCCTCAATGTTACAAAATATTAATTCATTTTTCAAACAGGGATGGATATTTTTCCTTCATATCTTCTTCTCGATCCCAAGTAGCTTCTTCAAATGAAAAGTGATTCCATTGCAGTTTCATCGTAGCTACCATCCTATTCCGGAGCTCGATTCCTTCTCATGCCAACATATGAAGAGGCTCTAGAATAAATTCCCCTTCTTGTTCAACCTGTATCACATTCCAATCGATTCCATGAGTGGTATCATGTGTATAATGTTTCAGTAACGAAACATGAAAAACATTGTGAACATTAATGTGACTAGGTAGATCCAACTTATAAGCTACTAGCCCCACCCTTTCTAGAACTTCAAATGGTCCAAAGTAGCATGGTGCTAATTTAGCACAACTACCCATGTATAAAGTATTTTTTTGGACTTAATCCTCATGTAAACATGATCTCCCACTTTGAATTCTCGATGAATTCTCTTTTTTTCTACATATCTCTTTTGTCTTTCTTGAGTTGTCTTAATGTTTTGCTAAATTTTATTCACAGTATTTCCATCTCTTGTAGTGCATCCGGTCCAAGGATTAACTTATCCTCTATTTGACTCAAAATAAGCGGTCTATGGAACTTCCCATATTTTAGGTCTATCCATAACATACATTCGTATCATGTATTCTAAAATATGGTTTTTTCTTTCTGTTTATCCATTTGTTTGGGGATTTTAGGCTATACGAAAGTTGAATTTGGTACCCATTCCTCCAAACAGAGTCTTCCAAAAATCTGAAATAAAATTTTCATATCTATCTGATATAATAATTTTAGGAATACCATGTAACTTTAGAATATCTTTCATAAATACATTATCTACTTGAGTTGTACCCAAAGTAGATTGTACTGGTAAAAAGTGTGAAACTTTAGTCAATGTGTATATAACCACGATTATAGAATAATGTTCATATTTATTAATAGGTAAACTAGTTATAAACTCTATGGAAACTATTTCCCACTTCCATTCTGGAATAGGTAACGATTCAACAGTCCTGCTGGATGTTGATGTTCTAATTTTACATGTTGGCATTCCAAACATCTAGCTAAATAATCAACCACATCTTTCTCCATACCTAGCCTAAACATATTATTTCTCAATCCTGAAATCCATTTTTGATAACCAGGGTGTCCTGCATATGGTCGTTTATGATACTCATCTAAAATTTCATTTTTTAATGATCTCACATTTGGAATGTACAATATTATTTTATGATAAATTATCCCTTTCTGGTTTTTATTATATCCCAATATCTCATTATTCTGAAATTTTTCTTGAATTTTTTCATATCTTGAATCTTGACTCATTACTTCTTGTACTAATCCTTGAATGTCAAAATTTTCACTACTTACAACACTATTCAATATTTAATGAGAATTCCTACTCAAACATCTTTAATTTTATTTTCCTTTCCTTTCATATGTTTTATTTCTATGTCAAAATCAGTAAGGAAAGACAACCATCTAGCTTTTCTAGCATTTAAATCTGGTTGTGTGAAAAAGTATTTCAAACTTATGTGATCTGTCATCAATACAAACCTCTTTCCTAACAGATAATGTCTCCACATCTTCAAAGCATGTATTACAATAGCTAACTCTAAGTCATATACAAAGTAGTTATGTTCATGTTTCTTTTGTTTTCTTGATTCATAAGCTATGACTCAGTTTCCTTATAATAATACTCCTCCTAATCCTCCTACACAAACATCTGTACACACTACAAATTCTTTGCTCGGATTAACAATCCTCAAAATAGGAGCAGTTGTTAGTTTATGTTTTGACGGTTTAAAACTATTTTGACATTTTGCTGTCCACTCAAACTTTACTCCCTTCTTCTGTAGAGATGTAATAGGATAAGTTAAGGCTGAAAACCCCTCTATAGATCTCCTGCGGTATCCTGGGATTCCCATGAATGATGCTACGGCTGAAATATCAATACGTACAGGCCAATCCATAATAAATTTTGTCTTCTCTGGGTCTACTTCCAATCCTTCTTCTAAAATTACATGACCAAAATACTAAATTTTATCTTTATAAAATTCACATTTTCTACATTTGACATATAACTTATATTATCTATGTGTTTGTAAGACATTTCTAAGATGTTCTTTATGTTCTACATCATTTTTGGAATATACCATAATGTCATCAATAAACAAAAAAACAAATTTGTCTACCTACTTATGTAATACACCATTCATTAGACACATGAATGTAGTAGGTGAATTAGTCAACCAAAAAGGTATAACTACAAATTCATATGGCTCGTATCTAGTTCTAAATGCAGTCTTATTTATGTTTTAATCCTGAATTCTCAGTTGATGATAACCTGTTCTTAAAGAAATATTTGAAAATTTAGTAGCTCCTCTCACTCAATCAAACAAGTCATCTATTCTGGATAGAGGATACCTATTCATTATAGTCAGTTTATTCAGTTGTTTGTAATCTATACACATTTTGAATGTTCCATCTTTATTTTTTATAAACAACACATGTGCTCCCCATGGAGACACACTTGGTCGAATATAACCTCGGTCCAACAATTCTTGTGGTCGCAGTTTTAATTCTAGCAACTCAGGAGTACTCATTTTGTATGGTGCCCTAGAGACAGGTGTAGCTCCAGGTACGAATTCAATTGAAAAATTAATTTCTCTTTTAGGGAGTAAGTGAGGAATTTCATCTGGAAACACATCTTTGAATCCACTAATTACTGGTAAATTTTCTACAGCTTATTTTTCCGTTTGCTGTCTTAATTCCTCCACTTGCACAACATACACTTGACAACCTTTCCTTGTTATATTTAACTATAGAGCTAAAATTTGTCTTATTGATATTGGTCTTGGTTTTCCCTCATCATCTACACAATGAACTGTTTTATCTAATAAATTAACTATTTCTTTCTATTTTTCTAACGAGTCTATTCCCACTAACACATCATGTGAACCTAGAGGAAATATATTTAAATTCAGTCTTGTTTCATACCCACTTAAATTTACAACAATATTTGGTAATTTATGGGTCACTTTTCATTTCTTTGTAGTGGCTAACTAAACTAACCATGCTTGTTGAAACTTTTCTGATTTTAATTTCAAATTTTCCACCATATGTGGACTTATGTAGCCTAAATTTTCTCATGGATCTATCAAAAAAGAAAAAGGTTTTTCAACAATCATACCTTCTATTTCGATCATGGTTGATTAATGTTAAACTTAGCGATCCTCTAGTGCAACACTGATTCTTGGAATGTTTCTAGGAACATCATTTTCAGTAGTTTCTTCTCTCAATACTTGAATATTTTGAACTATTCGAGGACAGTCACGTAACATATGAGGTTCTCTACAACCGCAACACTTTAATGGTTCGTTCATTTTTACAGTTCCTTCTTTCTTAATGTTTATGTCCATTTATTTAGATCTAGTTTATGATTGGGCTGGTTGATTTTCCCCAGTTTTGTTAAAATTATTCCTTTGGTGATTTTTCCCAAAGTTTCTCAAGTATGTGGGTTTTATTCTTTTACGACTAGAATCGCCTTTCCTCTTTTCTTTGTTTCGCCAAATTTTCCATTGATTTTTTCTGCCTTTGAACTACTGATAATAGAATATTTCTTTGCGCACTACTTCATCCATTGTCTCAGAATTGTCAAGTTCTATTCTCTTCCTGTAGATAGAAGTTAGGAAGTTTAAAAATCATTGTACTTTGGCCTTATCTTCTCTAATATAAGGTACATAGTGAAGCAGGTTTGTGAATTTGGTAACAAACTCATCAATTGTGAGATTTACCAATCTCAGCTTACGAAACTCTTTAGATTTGTCATCATAGTATCTTTCATTCAGATATCTAGATTTAAATTTATTTTGGAAGTCTTCCCAAGTAACAATTTTCTCATGTAATACATGCACCATTTTGGTTTCTTCCCACCACGAGGTAGGTTTACCTTATAGTTGGTAAAAAAGAAATTTGGCTTTCAGGTTACTTCCATATTTGTAGAATTGAAAGTATTTTATGATATTTAGAAGCCAAGCTTCAACATATTCCTCCTTTTCACCATCATAAGTAGGAGGTTTAGTTTTTCAGAATTCTCCTTGTAATTCCTTTTTCTTTCTGGACTGTTGTCCAGTTGCTTCACCATCCTCAGACACTTCTGAGTGGGTTTCGTATTATTTGATTTTTCTTCTTCTGTCTTAACTTTTGGGACTAGACCTTGGGGTTAACTCCTTAATCAACCTCTCTTCTTCCTCGCTCACTTGCAGCAATCATTCATTACTGGTTCTTAGATGAACTATTTCTTGTTGCATTTCCCAGAACATATCTAGCAACTGAACATTTTGTTATGATGGATTTCCTTCACCACCCAGATCTACAAATATATGTCCTCCATCGCTCATAATCATAGTTGTACTTTCTACACTAAATCACCATATAAAGAAATTTAATTAGTGCAAATTTTTTCAATAAAAAAAATTACAGCAGGAAAAAATTGGATTTTAATTTCCTGTGTGAGGGCACATATATGACTAGTTTTTCAACGTGAGCTCTGATAGCATATGTAACAACTCGAATTACCACATTTTTTTTCTTTTTATATTTATAACATAACTATTTTAGTTGTCGCCCACTACTATCTATCAATTCTTCACTCTTCGATGAATTATGTCTTTATATTTTTTGTTGTTATTCCTTCATTCATAGTTCATCGTTATTTGACAAATTCTGTCGTTACACTTTTTATTGATATTTTGAATTCCTGGATTCAAGTATAACATTTCTGCCACTGATTATAGTTGTCCATCTTGACAAGTTCATAGTTAGTCTCTTTATCGTATCCACTTGACTCTATGTCATCATTATTTCATTCTATTACAGCATTATTATAATATGTATATTAAATTGTGTATACTTACTTTTTTATGATCTCCATTCTAATTTAACCTTGTAATAGTATTCTCCACCTATTACATTAAGGTCCAACTTCCTTTTCTTATGGTAGTTTATATTACCATAATTTATTCATTTCTCATAAATGCCTACATATACTCTTTTACTAAAGTTAGAGGCATTTTGAATCTTCTGCAAAATATTTCATTCCTTTCTTACTATACTATATAATTATATTACTAAGGTTAATTCGACCTTTTTGTAATTTTGACTTATATACCACGTTAACCACTTCAATTTTCGAATACTTATAAGTAGGGAAATATGATATAAGGTTTGTATGTTCCATCCACTATTCACACATATAAATGCTATATCTTTTTAACATTTCTTTTTTAGTTGCTAAGGGTTCAATCCATACATTATGAATATGACTTTGGATTTTTACCTGACACCTAATTTATTTTAATCTCTTCATATATAATTATCTTTGTCATTCATTAATGGTAAGGATACTTGTATATGTGTTTCATGATTTAGAATTTAACCTCTAGATTTCATATTGGTTATAGATTTTATGTTATTTTTACATTTTTGGATTTCACCATCATATAGTACATATGAATTTATTGAATTCACATGGCTCATTTTTAATTTTGGCTTTGGATGGAAGCGACATCTATGGCTTGGGTCAATTTTTATCCCCTTTGGGATTTTATGAAAATAAAACCCTACCCCAGTCTTGTCATTTGTTGTTTTGGATCTCTTGGCCTCCAGATCTACAACTGTCATTCCTTCACAAAGTCATGCCCTTAGACTTATTGTCTTAATTCTTACTCAAGTGAACAAATTAAATGAATGGAAAAATCTACCATGATACCTTGGCCTTATCCTCATGATGTTCTCCCTCTTTTAGGTAAGCTTTTATTTCCTTTGAAGCCAGAGATAAGTGCATTATTTATTTTCTAAATTCCTATAATTTTATCTCTCTACAATCTACATTTTCGTTTTCTGTTGTAGGTCCTTTAATGAAGTTTTTCCACATGGTTGGTTGAATTGAACTCATTTTCCTCTAATTTCCTTATCTCTTGCAATAATTAGGTAAGAATGAGAGTTATAATTCCATACTTCATAATGTTATACTGGTAAGTTCTTACTATGAGACAAGCTACGTTTATCTTGTTTTTGGAACCACTTTGTCTCAGATTTTTTGAATGTGTTTTTAATTTAATTAACTCTATTACATTCTGTCAACTGGACATAATTTAGCAAAGGTTTTTACTTCTTAAATTCCAGGCTTATCTCTCTAGTTCAATTCAAACCCTCGTTGAAGAGAGATTCGTATAAATACATCCATACCACAGTATGAAGGTTTCATCCATAGTTTCGTTTAGATTTTCAGTTTCGTCATGGAGATTTTAACCAACGTATACCTCACTATATTTTCTTTTAATATTGATTTTATTCGCATTCATCTGAATTAGAAATTTCTAGGTTTGAAATTTTATATGCATATCTGCTTATTCATTTCCCTTTTTTTATTATTCAATAATTTTATTCCTCCGCTTGACGAGTTCTCTTTCTGTGATAATTCCAATAGGAGCGTTCCCGAGTTTTCTATTTACCTTAACGTTAGTACTCTAACTTCTTCATAGCTTCCTGATAATTTTAGGAATGCCTTTTCTTCCATTTAGATTCTACTTCGTTTTTATATTTAGATATTTGTCACATTTCACCTTGTTTTACAATAATTCTCTTGCAAGAATATTTGCTAATTTTTTGTGTTAATAACTTGGTAACAGAGTTGAGAATAATTTAATATGCATTCAATATGTTTGTTTCATGAATTGTACTTTAAAATTATCTATACAGTGTTTGATCATGTATAAAATTAACGTTTCTTAACTACTTCCATTTAACACAATTAAAATGTAATTTAGACAATTATATAATCTCACAATCTCTTTCGTAAAAATTCCTAATAAAAAATTGAATTTCTTTGTGGATACCAATTTTGGTAAGACTATTTTCCACCCAACCTTGAGCTTTCTCTCCACAGCTGCCCCCAAGCAGAGACCAATTTCTCCAAGGTGTATACAACCGATTGTATACCATGAATGGTTTATTTAATCTTTCTTTCCCTTCAGCATGATTCCATAACTGCGTCGAGTTAATCAGGATGATTTTTTCCTTTTTTCCCAGGTTTTTGATTTGTTTTGTGCACAAAAGTACTTTAAAACTAGCTTTTTCCTCTTTTTACTTTTATTTCACCTCTTCTTAGTAACTTTACACTTTACTGAGGTATCTTTAAAAATTTTATCTCCAATCTAATATTCAATTTTTTATTTATTTTCTCCAAGGATTTTTGGAGTCTGGGAAAGTCTTTGGAATCTTATCCATCCTCATGGACTTGAGATCATGGTCTCCATTTATACTCCAGTCTTTGCATAATAATTCCAATTCCACATTTATTGAATTCAAAATAATAAAATATGTCCACAATAATTCTTTTCCTTTAGGTCCACTTAACCTTTAGGATTTTTCAATTGTCTAATAAAAGAAATAAAAATATGGATATTACATTGAATAACATAGGGCTTTTTTGAAATATTACATTATTATTACTTAACTGGAATAGATTTTTTTAAATGGTGAAATTATATATATATTTTGATATATATTAAAGTTTTATGATGGAAGTTGTAATATTACATTGTAAAGATAAATTTAATAGTTATGTGGATAGGGATGTTTATATTTTGGAATCAGGTTTCCACATTTTAATTTAAAAATAAAAGGTTGATATTTATCTCCAAATTAGCTATTCTCATTTGTCCCTTTCAATTAAATTGATTAATGTAAAAAAAATCATCTGAACAAGTGTTATATCAAGTGAGTTATGTTTTTTGGACTTGTGGTATTAATAAACCATGGGATTGTATTGATGCCTATTTCCCATTTAATAATCTCCATAATAATGTTAAGGTAAATATCCATAGTTAAAAATCTTATTCGATGCTTCATATATATATATATATATATATATGCACATTATATTATATTAATCTAAATGGTTACATATATATACATGATATATAGTCTCAAGATAGGAAAAATATCTTGGACGCACAATAAGGTGGTTGAGAGAATATCTTAACCACATACCAAACTAGGAAATATAGATTTAGCTACCTCCTATGATATAGGAACAAAATCCTTACATTGAGAGTCAACACCGCAGACAAGTAGGAATTACATATTCCAACACACCCCCATAATGAATACTTGTCTCGATAACTATTCACAAAATCTACTTGGGGTCAATCATAACAAAAGATGTGTCTACGACTCAGATCCACCACACACAGGAAAGTCCCATGTGCACAACCCATAAAACGATATGTAAATGTCCATATAAAGAATCAACCATCCACCATAATGCATGGGTACCAACTGCTGCAATCACTAAGTTTATCCTGTGAGTAAGGTGTTTCTGCATACCACCTACTCTACTGTGAGCATGAAGGCTCCTTTGTGCACCCGAGGCACTGTAGCCATAAAGGCTCTGAGCGGTGAAGGCTTTGTAGCCACTAGGGCTTGCATGTGGTTTCTGGCTCACCACAAAGCATCACTTCAAAATGACAAAAGTGGTTTCTAGCTAACCACAAATTTGTAATTACAAAGTGATTTTTAGATAACCACCAAAAACTTCATGGGGATACATATGCCTTGACAAGGCTTACATTACACACTCCAACTCTTTGAGTTACCAGGTACATACAAATACCACTACAAAACCATCCTATACTTGCTTACCATTCAACTGTGTGATTCATCATCAAGAGTATATTCCAAGAAACTCACAAAAAATTAACAAAAACTTGATTTCCCATCATCCTTCAATCTCTAATGTAGCTCCAACCAGTATCCTTTGATGCCATTTTCACTTTCATGTGTTCATCATATCTGGTAGTAAATCATTCATGTTAATGTGATCGGGATCAACATGAAAAAAAACGAATTCACAAAGACAATTACTTTCATCTCCACCTTGTCTTCCTCCTTAGCCACAAATGCTGCAAAAAATGTTACCATCAGCTGTAACTCACCATGCTTCTACTACAACTCACAAGAGGCTGCTATGGTATATGAACAAAGGCACATCTAGGAAGCTCACAACACTGCCCTCAGCCACTTAAGAAAATATGTTGTACCAGACTTGACCACTACGCTATGAGACCATGCTAATAATGCATTAAACCTTCAACGAGGTCGATCCCAAACATAGCAAGCTAGAAGCCTGTCAACAACTCTATGTGCTCGATCATAATAATTTTTGTTTCTTATTTACCTCACCTTTTCGTTGTTCTCATCTTGGGAATCTTTTTATTTGTCAATTAAATCTTGGAACTCCATGCTTAACCTATCACTAGTTAGATTCGTGAATTCTAATAAAATGACTACATATTGAGGTAGAAAATCTCAATATATATACAAACTTCCAAGACATATCCCCTTCAAACCAATATGAAATAATAATAAAATCACATTCCAAAATCTAAATATGAATATGATTTTATGCATTAAGTTAAAAGAACCAACCACAGATGCAATATATTAACTGCACAATGATTCAATCAGGGTCAAAATATGTTCTCACTAGCACCACATAGTAAACAATCCATTCTTTGAAATGGCTTCACTGCCATCAAATTCACCTCCACTACTAGGTTCCTAACACCATTGACTCCTTTCCTGAAAATATTTGTGGATCCAACACCTGATGAATTTAGCCACTACTGCTGCATCGACCTCACCTGCTCAGAACTCAAATCTCACAGCACACGCTCCACCATGGCTTCGTTAGTGACTAGGAGCTCCAGAGATCCATCAAACTCTCTTACTTGCATCAATTTCAGTCTCAAAAGTGGCTTCATTAGCATCCGGTAATTCACATTTAACATGGTCAGCAACCTCCCATCATGATCAGCATCTCCAGAATCAATTAAAGCACAGTCTCAACAATATTTATTTTAGTATGGAAAAAGGCCCATATTATGGAATCCATGACAAGCTTGAGTTTCTGACTTGATAATGAAAACAAAGCACAAAAATAGTAAGTGGAAATCGCATGGAGTAATGAGAATAATTTCAATCGGTCCTCCAGATAATCCTCAAAAATTTTAGTAATCATCTCTAATGTGCAAGCAAAATCATATCCACCATTCACGTAACATTTTCCATTTACGTCATCCTCTCCAACACAAAAAAAAATTTGGCAGCTTTCAATGCAGGATCTTCGATCGTCACCTCATAAAGATGATCAACAACTTATATCGGTCAAACAAAACATTAATCGATCCCATGATGCCACTAGCAGATGGACTGACAAGATTCCACTCTACCAAATCGATCCGCTCAGACCACGTGACTAGACATGTTCTTCCAAAAACAAAAACTTTGTCTCTCCGTCAACCACTGTGATCAGTCTGACAAAGCCATTTTACTAGCTACACAATCTCTAGAACGAAACAACACACGTTCGATGGCTAAAATTCAAATTGGCCTCAATTGAATTCAATCGAAATCTCCATCTACAAATCGACTCTTCTCTTGGGCTCTAAGAAGAAATCGGCCTTCTAAAATTTAGGACACAGATACAAGTCAATTTCAATGCATGAATTTCTTTCATTCTTCAACTCCGATTATGATCAGGAAAACTCCAATACTCTCCGTGCAGGCTGGAAGAGCACACTTCTGTTGAGCTTAGATCTCTCCACTTGCTCTCTCTCAAACTGGATCTCAAATGACATCGACAAGGTTTTATTCCCATATGTCTGCAATAATAACACCTCTCCACTTAACAGATCCACGACCACAGAGTTATCGATTCTCTCTAGCAATCGATCTAGCAATAATCGATCCAAAAAACAAGGTTGCAACACATTTTCTTTGTCAAAAAAAAAGTGACCGGAGGTCTGATCACAACAACCAACACCGACGGTCAACTTTTCTAGTCAATCACCTCTGTTAGGACCCTATAGGTATGAAATATGTAATCCTCCGACCACCAACCATCCACGTCCGTGATGATACTTAAAGAAAAAAAAAAGTTCCAAATTCAGAAGGAAAAATGAAATACAACATAGAGAAAATGGAATATATAAATATCCGAGAAACCCTAACTCTCCTTTCATCTCCATCGTCCACTTGGAACGAGATCAACAGTGAAATTGTAAAACTTATACCAATCTCTCTAACACGCAACCTCAATTAACGAAATTGTTTGAATCAAATCCATATGTCTAGTTAAGATCTCAGAAATAAATTCTATGGTGCCGAGACTTTATGATGCGGACATGCAAACGGGTCAAACCTTATGGTGATATGACAATGAAAACTTCGAAATTAGAAACGAGGCCAGAAGTAGTCAGAACCAATTAATGGCACATTAATAATCACCAAACTCAAAACCTGAGGTGAGATTGAACAACTGTAGTAGAGTACCATGTATAACGACCTATTTTAACGTGGAAATTAGTAGTTAAGCATTGATTAAATCATGTTCAATCTTAAGTTATGACTTGTATAAAAAATCGAAATCGTAAGTTAATTCAATCCTTTTTTATATTAAATTCATTCAATCCTTTTAGTAATTGATATATGCAAGGTATCAATAGTAGTGCATAAAGAAATATAAGGGTGATGTATTAATGAATTCATACTTATATATATATATATATATATATATATATATATATATAATATCAAGTAATAGAAATGAGACATGAGTATAAATAAATAAATTTTAAGCCTAAGTTAGGAAAGTGGATGGGAAATTATCCTTCATATGTTGGAACCAAAGTAATATGTTGGGTAATTAAATTTATTATGAATTGAAAATGAGAATAGGATAGATTTAAATATATGAGAGATATTGAGGAGCTTTAGGAAAGAGGTTCAAAAATAGAAAAAAAAAATAAAAAAATTTAGAGATGTTACAACTTTAGAAATTCTAAAATGATTTTATTTCACAAAATCTCACAAAAACAAAAAATTGAAAATCACCCTACTTTTGCAAATATTTCAAATAAACTAATGAATTTGAACATTAGGAATTCATATTAATTGTAATCTCAGTTGAAATTAAAAAACATTTCTAAGTTTTTCACTTTATAAAAATAAGTCTTAAAAATCGTTAAACACATTGTTAATAATTATTAAATTATATATTTAAGCTATAGAATAAGTTATATTGATAAAGTTATTTATTAGAATTATATAAAAGTTATGATCGTGTTTCTTTTTGTTGGCTTCAATCATGGTTATTTAATTCATAATGCGGCTATAGCCAAAGAGATACCCTTATATGAGCTATATAAGTTATTAAAATATTGTTATCATTATAAATTTTATTATTTTATTAAATATTTGAAATTCAATATGTATTTCTAAATTTTATATATTATTAATTATTTTTATTTTAACTTTTTAAATTTAACATATTTTTAACTAATTAATTTAAATATATAATCATTCTTATAATTAAAACTATATTATATAGAAATTGAACTAAAATAAATAGGTCATTGAGCAAACTAGGGTAATAAGATTTATGGAAAATAGATAAAAAATAAGTTGACTATGTCTCTCCCAAGGGTTATATTTTTTTTCAAAAATACATAAAAATTAACATGATTACTAAAAGTGAGAGGGATGCAATGTATAAAAATTTATAAAATCTATATATTGTAATAACACGATATTTATTAAAGTTAAAAATAACATATAATTATTTTAAATCAATATTTAAAATGACATATTGGCATGCCTATTTATAACATGATATTTATTAAAGATAAAAACAACATATAATTATCTTAAATCAATATTTAAAATGACATAGAGGCATGCCTATTTATTTAAACCCAATGTGAATATTAATAATACATGGACATATTTTATTTGTATAATGATATTTAATTTATAAAGATGTTTTATAACTATTATTATAGTATAAATATTACTTCATATATGGTGAATAATAGTTTATGGGGTAATTTGTGCTGAAGATAGAATACATGGTAATGAGGTGTATAGTTAAATCACTTTCTCATCTGAAAGTCACTAGAACTCAAATAACTTGACAAAAAAAAATATATCATGAGATAATTTAATTGGTGATATCTATTATGACTTATTATCAAATATTGTGTAAACTATGAAACTCAAAACTCAAATCTTTTATCAATCAAACTAACCATAAATATATATATTATAAATATTATTATTACAAAGTAAATGTAATTGATATATAACAATCCTCATCATTTTTATTACACTATATTATAACTATACTTTTTATAAATTAAACTATTAATTTTATATTTTTTTATATATTTTTTTATTTTATAATTTGAATGATAATTTCGTGATTATATTAAATTAATGTTAAATATATATTTACAATTATTATTTTATTGATAATTTCTATTTTAATTTAATTAAAACTGAAAAAATAATATAAATGTAAAACTATAAAATAATCAATATTTGAAATTCTATTAATATTGATGATAATGATAATATGAAAATTTTAATTAGTAAAACATTAATCTAAAAGCATTTAACACAATAGCAGTGAAATACTTATTTTCTATTGATGCTTCCTTTACTCTAAAATCCTACGAGGATGTCTTACAAATTATAACCATACTTTAAAAAGAGTTTGCCTTAAAACACAACCACCTTGTGGATAATGAAATGCTTTCGGGAGCGCTACTGTCCTTTCCATTACGGTTTTTCTCTTATTTACATCACGACCAAAACCCCCGGTTAGCACTTGCATTTACAATAGACAACTCAGGCGACAACTTGTCCGGAGGCAGATCAACGTATAGCATTGCGACAAATTTGCCGTTGGAAACAAAGCGGAAGGCGTGTTCAGAAGATTGACGAACAAAATGTGATCAGTGCATGATGTGTGAACAGACTAACCCAAAGAGAAAATATTATCATAGAAAATGACAGAGCAAACATGGTGTTATGCATGGTAGGGTTTTCCTAGTAAACTTTATTTGATGAGTTATTTGTGGTTTCTGACTCCAGGTTTATGGTGACTTACTGTTTTACCCATGATATTTATTTCCAATGTAGTATTAATTCGTAAACAAAGTGTATTTACACACCACCAATTCTCCAACGGTTCTATGATTCTAAAAATGCAGTCAGCTAGTGCAAGGAGGTCATTATCGTAGGGAAGGTATTAACTATATATATATATATATATATATATATATATTGCATAAAGATAGTCTACATGTGGAAGCATGGGAGCCGACAATCGTATGGAAGAAAATAACTATTTAGTTTGTAGATTTTCTCGTAATATTGAATTAGTGTTGAAATAAGCAATATAATATACTTTGAACATGTTGGGTTTCATGTAACTCTGATAAAAACAACAGTAAATGTTGGTGCATAATGTTGATGCAAGATGAAAGTCACAAGAAATAGTGTTTAATAAAAAAATACAAATAAAAGGTGTAAAAATAAGTTTACAACTAAGTGTTTTAGGGTAAATAAGTGAGAAATCCAGAGTAACCAAGGTTGCAATATAGACCAGAAATGGTAGTAATATTAATTCATAGTTAGGGTTTACATAAAAAAAAAAGTAAATGGCTTGCACATAGCAGATTAATAATATTACGTCATTTGTCGAGCTGGAAGAGAATTTGGGGATGTGGTATCCGAAGCTTTGAATGAATTCATTTAAGAATTTTACTCTAGGCTCTAGTTGTTTTGTTTGTTTTTGCTTGGATTCATGGCGATGAAGAGGTGAAATGGATATCCCTTTGTGGGGTCGGTTATTTTTTTTATTTTGATTGCAATGCTGCTGTAATGTGCAGAAATCCGTAGAGGATTTGAAGAGAATTTAGTCACAACAGGTTGGGGTGAGAAGGGAAGGGCATTTAATTGTCCAAGACCATTAGTTTCTCGTAGTGAGCTTAAGGAATTACTTCTCCATAAGGGAATTTTATTATGAATTCCAATATCAATCTAAAGTATTTTCTTTTCAATCAAAAATTTAGTTTTAAAATTGAATTTTTTTATATACCTTCTACTTTCTAATGATGCTGGAACAATTTAATAAAGATTTTTAGCCAAAAATTGTGGCACTTGAACCTTTATATCAAATGGGAGTTTTTTGGACCTTCTTCCTACAGTCAATCTATTATATCTCATTCAATATATTAAACTTAGGAAATAAATATCAGTGCAATTTTTGAAATAACCAATGAACCCTAAGCTTTGATGAACCTGATATCAAATTGACACTTCTTAATAAACCATAAACCTGCACAACATACCTTGTTTATCAAATTAAACTTGCAGTATCCCAAAATTGGTTGGATTACTTTTTAAATAAGTGTTCATTTATTTTTCTATTGTTATATAATTTCAAGGAAAATCATTTCAATTCAAAAGAAGAGTATTAAATAAAAAATATGGAACATGGCGCAAACCTCTAATGGTCACCCTCCATCACATACCATTGTAATTGTAAGATAAATATTTTATTATGCAAGGTACAATTATTAAAATATTAAGACAACTATTAAAACAGTAAATCATCATTAAAATATTAAAACAATTATGAACATATTCAATCAACATTATTATTTCTAAATGATACAGCTTAATAATACTTATAAAACAATAGGCATTTTCCTCTTATTTTATTGTTACATAGCAATAAAAAATAATAAATTCTATAATACAAAAAAAATATAACACATTGGTGCTTCATTCTCTTCTTACATGCAATAAAAAATAATAAAATCTCTGTGAGTAATTTTCAATGAACCATTTCTCGTTTGAGAATTACAATGAACATGTGTCTTTAGGACATGTTTCATAGTTCTATGGTGGAGATATATTTTAAAAATGGTTATGGATGTGCCATAGTGAAGTGAATTTAATTTGCATTAATCTTCATACTTGATTAATAATTAATGGCATAATAATTTTTTAATTATAATTTGGTAAAAAAATTATTGAAGCAAGGTTTAATCACTTTACCTAAATATGCAAGGACGTTATTTCCATCAGTCTCAGCCACTAATATAGTGTCCACTACAAAAATATTGGAACATCTTGTATTTTCAACCCTTATATTCAAATTTCTGATTAACAAAATGATTAAAATTGCGAATTGTAATAGGGTGGACTAACCTGTGAATTCCAATATCGTGACGCAGCGTAACCAGTTTATATATATTATTCATACAATGTTGTTTCTTCTTATTGAATTATGGAATTTTATCTTATATGAAAGTTGCCATCAAAATCCTCTATCTATTACAAAGAAAATTAAATAACAATGTCATTACATAAAATGAATATTATAATTAAAAAGAGAATGATGAAAAATTTGTATTTATGATTATAATTAATTTATTTCATGAGAATTCAAAGGACATTGAATGTAACAACTCCACTTACCATAATTTCTTTTTCTATTTATAGCATAACTATTTAAGTTGTCGTCCACTATTATCTATTAATTAACGACTCTTCGATGAATTCTGTCTTTATATTTTCTGTTGTTATTCCTTTATTCATAGTTCGTCATTATTTGATGAATTTTGTCATTAAACTTTTTATTGATATTTAGAATTCTTGAATTCAAGTATAACATTTCTGCCACTGATTATACTTGTCTAGCTTGACTAGTTCATACTTAGTTTCTTTATCATTTCCACTTGATGGTATGTAATGTTCCAAATTTTTCTTCAATAAATTGGAACATTAAATTTTGTCTAAACTCATTTAGGAGATGAATAATTTGGTAAGGAGGCCCAAAGATAATAAAAACATAAATAAAATCCCTCTAGTATGAAAAGCGATCAACCATGGAACCAGATTTCACACCCTCATGTGTGAAAAGAGATATTTGCAAAGAGGTTTGACCAAGTCAACTAGCGCAGGGTATGAGTTGGAAATCACTACATAGGAGGGAAGCTTCTAGAGGAAGAGAAGTTTCTAGAGGAAGGGCCCATGAGGAGTCTCCAATTTCTATATAAATGGAGGGGAGGAGAGCTATTGCCATTCATGCATATTTTTATGATATTGAGTTGGTCATTTCGACATCTTGAGCACACTGGTTGTTTAACTAGTTCGCAACATTGTTTAATGCATTGAGTGCCTCCGGTCGGAGATCTCGCCCTTAGCCCCGGGGGACTTCGAGTGCCTGCTCGGGAAAGGTTAGTTTGTCCCATCATTATTTTGGCTTCAGGTTGAAGCCACATCCTCCAATACAGCATTATTGCTGCAGCATCATAATACTGTGTTGTAGGGTGTTTCCGTGGAAGACTTCACAACACCTCTTCCTTCTCTTTTTTTCAGAGGGAGAGTATTTATTTCCTTTCGAGGATTAGATTGGGAGACATCGGAGCTGATTTTAAGATCTTGGCACTTGGCCAAAGTGTTGTATTCCACTCACTGTGCAGTCCCTCTTACTGACTGTGTTATTTTCATGGTGTAACTACAGTGAAGGTTTGCAAATTGATTTCAGGGTAAGATCTCAAGTGTAAGGATCAGCCTTGTGCTTAGGAGATCCATTGGAGGAGGTCTACTTCAATTTTTTAATCATCTTCAGCCTTCTCTATTGAGTTCCAGATTTGAGTTACAGTAGCTGCCCAGCAACTCCGGCATTTTTTCTATTTTGTGTATTTCAGCCAATCCCTTGGAGGATTGATGTATTACTGTTTCTAAGGGTTAGAGCTCTGATCCCTTATTGTATTTGGGCCATATATTGTCATATACATGTATTGACATCATTTTGGAGCAATATTCTATCATAGACTGCATTTTCACTTGGTTTATGTACAAATAGCAGTGATCTTTCATTTTCATGTACATGTATTATTGAGGCTTGCATTGCTTTTCTTGAGAGGTTGTTTCCTCAAGACTTGTACACTCTCCTGTTGCTATACATTATTCTTGGCTATATATTAATATTCTTGTCTCACAGCTCCTAGAGAAAATGTTCAAGGGTTTTTGGGTCATTCTATTGTCTTGCAGCACCTCAATCTTAGGGGATTTCGCATGTAAAACTGTTGTTTAAACTTGCTTAATGCCCATGCCCTATTCCTAAACTCATTCTCTAATTTTCCATACCATTTTACATCTCATACCTTCAGAAAATATCTTCCCTTGCTTCAGTAAATTTTTGCATACTCAAAGTCATGGGAAATCAGGGTTTCTCTTGACTAGTCGGGAAGGAGGAACTGTTTAAATTAGTAAAAGGCCTTTTTTTTTTCTAAAATTCGACATGAATATCCCTATTGACTGTATATAACATATTCCAGAACCTTGACCCTTACGTTTCTTCATATTTTCTTATACACTCATTTTAGGGCCAAAATCCTCACTTTTCCCCACATTTTTGCCCATAAAAGCCGAGTAAAGGTTTCTGGAGTATTTGGAGTGGGTTTCTGAGTTTTTTCAAACATTTTTTATGATATATGAAGCACAAATTCCCAAAAAATTCATTTTTCAGGCATGAGTTATTGAGAAATCCGTTTTCGGGATATTACAGTGGTATTAGAACTTTTGAGCGGGATTCTTCGAGCAGCTCTATAGACAGAGTATGGAAAGGGCTAAGTAGCCTTCAGATCTCATCCTCTTTTTAGAGGTGAAATATCCAGTAAATTCCCTCCCAGTCTATCTCTGGTTGGAGTTTGTCGTGTTTTAGAGATATCCCCGAAACGTGATATTACAGTGGTATCAGAGCATAGTTCTGGCTCAGACTGTGGAGCTATTTATGTACTACACCAGAAGAGAAACTATGGGTATCTCACAACAGTGTGACCAAAATTCACCAACCTTCAGTAGGCCAACCAGGATCACAACGCCTACATTCTTACCTCTAGTACTCAGTGAGAAAGGGAGACAGCATGATCATATACCCTTTGGAGACTATTTCCGTAAATGGCAGTCCATGGGGGAAGACTTCAGAGCAGCTTTTCCTTTCAAAGATTACTGTCAGCTCAGGCAGGATGAAAGTGAATGGAACAATGGGGAATCTAGCACGTAGAGTTCAAAGTTGCAGCATACCACTAGGTCACCTTTTCCCATGTATGAGGGATCCACTAATCCCTGTGAGTCTAAGCCCAAGAAAAAGATGAGTTTATTCTCATCTATTTTTAGATCCAGAGGAAATGCATCCGCCTCTGAGAAGATTGAAGAAAAAGAAGACGAAGTAATATGCACTTCATATTCTCATCAAGAAGAAGATATTGAGGATGGAAGATATTTGGATCTTTAGATTCTTAATGATTACCTTGTTGAGTATAGATCTCAACCTAGAGCCTTCAGGGAGAATCTATATTTTCCTCATTTCATCTAGCTGAAGGAAGAGAAGAGGCCATGCAGTAGAAAAGAAATCAAAGGCAATAGATTTTTGTTGTCTACCTTTGATGGGTCATCTAATGCAAGAACTTGGGTGAGAAAGTTGGAGGCATTTTTCCTACTACATCCTGTAGCAGGAAAAGAAGCTGTTGAAATCTCAGTGCTACACTTGGAGGGTGAAGCATATGATTGGTGGTGCAGCCACTTGAGCCATGCAAGGGTGAAGACTTTTGCAGAGTTCACTCAAAGTTTGATCCAAACCTTTGATGGAGAAAGAAAAAAGAAAGAAGAGATCACATCACCTCGCGAGGAGTCTTGTGATAACGCTGTCACCCTCATGGAAGAGCAGCCACATTCATCAACAGTTGGGGAAGCCAACAATTTTGAGGAAGGGATTCTTGTGGCCCTACAAGAAGTTCCAAATGCACGTCAAGGTATGAAAATATTTCCACATTCCATTGTTGCAGCAAATTCTTTTGATCAATGTGGAGATTTACTTTTGCATGATGAAGAGTCAAATCTCATTGCTACTATAGAGCAGTTTGGTTGCACTGCGCTGTGCAACATGGAAACACTCAAGGAGGAATCAAACCATCATTCTCATGAGCCATTGTTGGATTGTAAATCACATTGGAGGTTCGGGTTTGAAGCCTTGACGATTGATGGTAGACATCTTGGAGTAAGAAACCTTTTCTCCCTTCAAGATGACACTTTCTCAATGAGCTCTTCTCAGCTCAAAGAGGAAATTATACTTTCAGATCTAAGACCTCATTGGTTTTGGAAGACTATGGATGCAAATGAGGTATCAAGGAGAGATCTCATTGGAGATGCACTTCAACACACCATGGAATGCAATGCTTTTCTTCCCTTCTCAGAAGAGTAGATAGAAGATGGAGGACATCTTAGGATGGATAACATCTCTCATGCTTGTGTTAGACATCCCTTGATACATACACATCATGATGGGAGGTGTTTTCCTACCACCTATTTGATTCTTGATAGGGTCTCATTGATCCTTAAGAAGCTTACATTTCACAATCCCATAAAGTGCAAAGACAGGAATTTTATTTGGGAGGATGGTAGCCATACCAGGATGAGGAGAAGAAGGAGGCATCCACAGGTGATTGAGTGGATGTGGTTGATGAGCAAGGAGCTGGGAAGCTACCTGCAGATCTATGATACCGAGCAGCAGGAGGCTTGGCTGTGCTGGTTACTCTTGAAAGAGTTTGGTCATCACTTGGCAAACACTCTTCCTAAGAGTGCGAGGATGGAGAGAAGATGGAAGGATACTTGCATCATTGAGCAGCATAGAGAATGGATGCATGATGTTGATGTGTCTTCATCACATGAGTTTTATGATGGAAGTATGGGGAGGCAGCAAAATGTCTTGTTTCTGTGCTTGTTTTTGGGAGAGCAAGAGAAAATTTGCTCTCACACTTTGTATGATGTTGCAGGAGGAGGATATGGATTTATCTCCTTTATCTTTGATGATGGCTTGGAAGCACTTCCATATTGGGAGGTATTCCATATTTGTTGCAGCATTATTGGAAGAATATTTGACAAGGAGCATGTCAAAGAAAAGAGTTGTGTATTGACATGGGCCTGTTTGCATAAGCTCACAGCGTTGTCACCTTGGATTAAAGACTTATGGATGAAGTGTGCCCAACAGAGATATGGTGGATCTATAACCCATAGGTCCCAGGATCACTTCATATTTTTTGCACTTAGAGGAGGTAATGATGATAGAGACATCTATGGCATATTCTTCTTAACTTGGATTTCCAAGCATGAGGAGGATTATCTTCTTGCAGCACATGGTTCATTCTTCTTCACAACATGCCAAAACACTATGGAGGACTCATGTATGGACCCATGTACTATATTACTTCCAGCATATGGTGAGGATTTTTTTTATACATTCATTGATTTGCACACTCTTACCATCCTTATGCAGTGCATTACTTCACAAGAGGGCAAGCTTGTCATATTGCTCCATGAGTTGTATTGGGCCAATCTACATGATGGAGGTAGCCATCTCTTTTGTGGCCTTGGGAAAATGCTTTATCATCACATGTATGTTTAGCTTGTGCACTCTAACATGTATCATCTGAAGACATGTGTGATTAACCATGTAAAAAGAAACATTTTTCCATGTACTTTTATCAAGCAGCAACTTGTAAAACTGCGTTGTACTTGTTGGGAAAGCTGTTGGTACCCTATTGCATCACTTGTAACCTTCAGCATTTTCTTCATTTTTCTACTGATCATGTCTTCATTTGCTGATATAGGTTAGATTTGTATGAGAGGCTTGATTATGAGGGAGACACATGGGCTAGATGTGTCCTTGAGTGGGAAGAATTCTCACAATTTTTGCACTACATGTTCTAATGGGAGCATGAGAGGAGATATGGCCACCACAGCCAAATATTTATTCTCTTTTGAGGTGGGCCATAATATTTATATTCATCCATTTTACAGCGATGGGAAAGTGCTTGATCATGTGTTATTGTTGTTACATTCATCCATTTACTATCCTTTAGTAGATGTGATGAATCATGGACATTGCTTGCCATGTAATTTTCTGAAGTTACAGTGGATGTGACTGCGATGTATCCTTGTGAGAAATTGTTTGCATCATGTATCATCATGTAAAACCTTCAGCAAACCTCTCATTAGGATGTTCCATGATGACCATGTCCTATTATTCATGGATGGATTGTTTTGGGCCAGCTTGTTCTTCATTGTTGGAGGAGCCTTCTTTGGAGGATTTTTCTTCACTTTGCCATTGGAGGGAAATAATTTTGCAGCCCAGGATCAGTATACACTCTACACTCGTCATGAGTAGAGAGGAGCACAACACAGGGTAAGCTATGATTCTTGCCAAGTTCATATTTTCAGCCCACCTTCATTACCAGAGCTTGAGGTGGAAGGAGATTTTCAGGAGTTGCCTTGTTGGGAGGTGGCTCATTTTGTTTGGATGATTGCTTGGGGATGGAGGATCCACATGAGGGATATGTTCCTCATTATATTCCATACTTCATTCCTTGAGTGTATATTCTTCAGTTCTATCCTTGCAGTTGCTTGGGGACAAGCAACATTTCGGAGGGGGGGACTGTAATGTTCCAATTTTTTCTTCAATAAATTGGAACATTAAATTTTGTCTAAACTCATTTAGGAGATGAATAATTGGGTAAGGAGGCCCAAATATAATAAAAACATAAATAAAATCCCTCTAGTATGAAAAGGGATCAGCCATGGAACCAAATTTCACACTCTCATATGTGAAAAGAGATATTTGCAAAGATGTTTGACCAAGTCAACCAACACAGGGTATGAGTTGGAAAGCACTACATAGGAGGGAAGCTTCTAGAGGAAGGGAAGTTTCTAGAGGAAGGGCCCATGAGGAGTCTCCAATTGCTATATAAATGGAGGGGGAGGAGAGCTATTTCCATTCATGCATATGTTTATGATATTGAGTTGGTCATTTCGACTTCTTGAGCACGCTGGTTGTTTAACTAGTCTGTCGCACTGTTTAGTGCATTGAGTGTCTCTGGTCGGAGATCTCACCCTTAGCCCTGGGGTACTTCGAGTGCCTGCTTAGGCAAGGTTAGTTTGTCCCATCATTATTTTGGCTTGAGGTCGAAGCCACATCCTCCAGGACAACGTTATTGCTGCAGCAGCATAATACTGTGTTGTAGGGCGTTGCCGTGGAAGACTTCACAACACCTCTTCATTCTCTTGTTTTTCAGAGGGAGAGTCGTTATTTCCTTTAGAGGATTATATTGGGAGACATTGGAGCTGATTTTCAGATCTTGGCACTTGGCCAAAGTGTTCTATTCCACTAACTTCACAGTCCCTCTAAGTGACTGCGTTATTTTCATGATGTAACTCCAGTGAGGGTTTGTAGATTGATTTGAGGGTAAGATCTCAAGTGTAAGGATCAACCTTCAGGTATACTTCAGTTTGTTCATAATCTTCAGCCTTCTCTATTGAGTTCCAGATTTGAGTTGCAGCAGTTGCCCAGCAACTCCGACATTTTTGATATTTTGTGTATTTCAGCTAATCCCTTGGAGGATTGATTTATTATTGTTTCTAAGGGTTAGAGCTCTGCTCCCCTATTGTATTTGGGCCATATATTGTCATATAAATTTATTGAAATCATTTTGGAGCAGTATTCTATCATAGACTGCGTTTTCATAGCCTGGGTTTATGCAGAAATAGCAGTGATCTTTCATTTTCATGTACATGTATTATTGAGGCTTGCATTGCTTTTCTTGGAGGTTTTTTCCTCAAGACTTGTAAAATATCTTGTTGCTATAAATTATTCTTGGCTATATATTCATCTTCTCATCTCACATCTCCTGGATAAATCACTGAAGGGTTTTTGGGTCATTCTATTGTCTTGCAGCACCTCAATCTTAGGGGATTTCCCATGTAAAACTGATGTTTAACCTTGCTTAATGCCCATTCCCTATTCCTAAACTCATTATATGATTTTTAATACTATTTTACATCTCATACCTTCAGAAAATATGCTTCCCTTGCTTTAGTAAATTTCTGCATACTCAAAGTCATGGGAAATCAGGGTTTTTCTTGACTAGTCGGGAAGGAGGAACTGTTTAACTGAGTAAAACGCCTTTTTTTTTCTGAAATTTGACATGCATGTCCCTATTGACCTTATCTAACATATTCCAAAACCGTGACCCTTAATTTTACGCATATTTTCTTATACACTCATTTTAGGTCCAAAATCATCACTTTTCCCCACCTTTTTGCCATAAAAGCTGAGTAAAGGTTGCTGCAGTATTTGGAGTGGGTTTCTGAGTGTTTTTAAACATTTTTTAGAATATATAAAGCACAAATTTTTAAAAAATGTTCTTTTCAGGCATGAGTTGCTGAGAAATCCATTTTCAGGATATTACAGTGGTATTAGAGCTTTTGAGCAAGATTCTTCGAGCAGCTCTATAGACATAGTCTAAAAAGGGTCAGGTAGCCTCCAGACCTCGTTCTCTTTTTAGAGGTGAAATATCTTGTAAATTCCCTCCCATTCTATCTCTGGTTGGAGTTTGCTGTGTTTTAGAGATATCCCCGAAACGGGATATTACATGCTATATCGTCATTATTTCATTTTATTGCATCATTATTATAATATGTATATTACATTGTGTATACTTATAATTTTTTATACTCTCCATTCTAATTGAACCTTGTAATAGTATTCTCCACCTATTACATTAAGTTCTAGCTTCCTTATCTTATGGTATTTTATATTACCCTCATTTATTAATTTATCATAAATACCTACATATACTCTTTTACTAAAGTTAGAGGTATTTTGAATATTATGCAAAAGATTGCATTCCTTTATTACTATAACATATAATTATAGTACTAAGGTTAATTCAACCTTTTTGCAATTTCAATTTATATACCACATTAACCACTTCAATTTTCGAATATTTATAAGTAGGGAAATATGATATAAGGTTTTTATGCTCCATCCACTATTATATAAATTTTATATATTTTTAACATTTGTTTGTTAATTGCCAAGGGTTCAACCCATACATTATGAATATGACTTTGGATTTTTTACTTGACACCTATTTTATTTTGATCTCTTCATAGATAATTATCTTTCTCATTCGTTAATGGTAAAGATAATCATTTATCTGTTTTTGATTTAGAATTTAACCTCTAGATTTTGTACTGGTCATAGCTTTTATGTGATTTATACGGTTTTGGATTTCACCATCATACAATACGTATGAATTAATTGAATTCACATGCCTCGTTTTTTATTTTGGCTTTCAATGGAAGCCACGTGTATGTATTTGATCAGTCCATATCCCCTTTTGGGATTTTACGGAAATCAAACCCTAGCCCATTTTTTTACTTGTTGTTTTGGATCTCTCGGCATCCGGCTCTGTAACCCTCGTTGCTTCACGTAGTCGTGGCCTTAGTCTGATTGTTTCGACGCTTACTTAGGTGAACAACTTAAACAAATGGCAAACTCTACCATGATACGTTGGCGTTATCCTCATGAGGGTCTCCCTCTTTTAGGTAAGCTTTCGTTTAGTTTGAAACTAGAGATAAGTGCGTTATTTATTTTTGAAATTCCTATAATTTTATCTCTCTACAATTTATGTTTTTGTTTTCTATTGCGGGTCCTTTAATGGATTTTTTTCCCACAGTTGGTTTAATTGAACTCGTTTTCCTCTAATTTCCTTATCTCTTACAAAAATGAGGTAAGAATGAGAGTTATAGTTCCATACTTCATAACATTATACTGGTAAGTTTTTTTTCTGAGCCAAGTTAAGTTTATCTTGTTTTTGGAACCACTTTGTCTCGAATTTTTTGAATGTGTTTTTTATTTAATTAACTCTTTAATTGAACTCGTTTTCCTCTAATTTCCTTATCTCTTACAAAAATGAGGTAAGAATGAGAGTTATAGTTCCATACTTCATAACATTATACTGGTAAGTTTTTTTTCTGAGCCAAGTTAAGTTTATCTTGTTTTTGGAACCACTTTGTCTCAAATTTTTTGAATGTGTTTTTTATTTAATTAACTCTATTATAGTTTGTCAACTGGATATAATTTAGGAGAGGTTTTTACTACTTAAATTCCATTCTTATCTCTCCAGTTCGATTTGAACCCTCGTTGATGAGAGATTCGTATAAATGTATCCATACCACAGTACGCAGGTTTCCTCCATAGTTTTTTTTGGATTTTCGGTTCGTTATGGAGATTTCAACCAATGTATACCTCACTATAGTTTCTTTTTATATTGATTTTTTTTACATTCATCCAAATGAGAAATTTATGGGTTTGAAATTTTATATGCATATCTGCTTATTCGTTTCCTTTTTCATCTTTTCTTCAAGAATATGATTCCTTCACTTTGATTCCTTCACTTCGTGAGTTCTCATTCTTTGAGAATTCCACTAGGAACGTTTCCTAGTTTACTATTTATCTTAACGTTATTATTGAGATTTGTTTATGGCTTCCTGATAATTTTAGGAATGCCTTTTCTTCCATTTAGATTCTACTTCGTTTTTAAATTTAAATATTTGTAAACTTTTGCCTTGTTTTACAATAATTCTCTTTCAAGAATATTTTCTAATTTGATGTGTTAATAACTTGGTAATAGAGTTGAGAATAATTGAATATGTATTCAATATTTCTATTTTCATGAATTATATTTGAAACTTATTTTGAGTTAGATTTTATGATTTTCCATTTTATAAATGGACCATTGTATTTATTAAACCCTTAAATGGATATATGTATCTGGGTTCATAATCCCAGCTCTGAGTTTATCTCATTACCCTTCTTTACCCATGCACTTACTTTGTTTTTAGTAATATTCCTACCAATTCACTGTTTAGGAATTTACTTGTTTGCTTAATGTATTTTTTCTTCCTAGTTTTATAGCATTCCTTTCTGCATTAACTTCTCATTTTGTACACATGGATTAGATTAAAAGAATATGGTTTTAATATTAGTAGAATTTTATTGATTCCTCAATTAATAAAATTCTCTATAATACGTTCATTGATTCCCAGATTCCCAGAGTTTCTTCCTTTCATTCTGTCAATAAAAAGCAAGGTATAGTCCTTTCTATTTCGTTTTTATTTTCCAGATCCTCTTCTATTTTCATCGAAGTTAATTACTAATTATTTTAACATTTTTAATTTAAGATTTAATACCACTGTCAAAATTAATATCAGTAAGGTAGTAGTCTAATTTTTAACTTCTATTTTCCTTTCAAAGAAAATTTGTATTCATTTTAACTAATTATATTTTATATGTACAAGTACTCCCTATGATTTCTTGTACATGGTTACAATTTAATTCATCTTCTACAATTTCATGAGTACCTCAGTGACTCATACATTGACAATATATTATGGTTTCTTCTATAGAGGTTGGTCTATATTAATTTGAAGTGTCCAGCCTATATAATTCTGAAGTGAATAAAATTTCATAATCCTATTGTACCCTTTAAATTGGGACTGTAAATTCTGTGTATAATTTATGAAAAAAATTAATTGTAATATGTGTATGATACTCTATCATGGCTTACATTATTGCAGTATTGTACTATGTACTCATTCTCAGAAATTTAACTAAATTTTAATCTCATATATGCATTTCCTTCAGTTCTGTGTTTTATGATATTTCTAATAATATGCAAAGTTGTAATTGTATTCTAACTTGTGTTATTATAGAAAATTTTATTTGTAATTTACATAGTAATGTCCATAATTCGTTTCTGATAAATACAATAAGTTTCCTTCTCTCTAATGTATTTATCTATATTGTATGTCTTTACAGAATTATTATTTAACACCTAACCTTAGATTTAAACCTATTTCTAGGGTTTAGAGATTCTGTGTGTTGGTGTATAGTTCTACTTATCTCTGTAACCATACATATTAATTATTATTTCTATTTTTGTCTTTTAAATACATCAGACTATATGAATAATATTTATAGAGAAATTTACCAATTTATACAATATTTAATCATGTATTAAATTAACCTTTCTTAACTACATCCATCTAACATAGCTAAAATCTAATTCAGATAATTAGATAATCTCACTATATTTGTCATAATAAAAATTCATAATACAGAATTGAATTTCTTTGTGCATACCAATTTTGGTAAGGCTATTTTCCACCCAACCTTGAGCTTTTCTCTCCACAGCTCCCCTCGAGAAGAGACTAATTCCTCTAAAGTGTAGACAACCTCTTGTCTATCCAGGAATGGATTATTTAAGCTTGCTTTACCTTCAACATCTTTCCATAATTGCGTCCATTTAATCACGATGTTGTTTTCCTTTTTTCCCATTCTTTCCTTTCGTTTTTTCCACAAAAGTACTTTAAAACTAGATTTTTCCTCTCTCTTCTTTTATTTCACCCCTTCTCAGTAAATTTTCAATTTACTGGGGTATCTTTTTAGATTTTTATCTCAAATCTAATGTAAAAGTTTTTTATTTATCTTCCCCAAGGATTTTTGGAGAATATAGGAATTTTTTTGGAATCTTATGCATCCTCATGGACTTGAAATCCTGGTCTCCATTTATACTCTAGTATTTGCAAAATAATTCCACTACCACATTTATTAAATTTAAAAATAATAAAATATGTCCACAATAATTGTTTTCCTTTAGGTCCACTTAAGTTTTAGAATTGTTCAATTGTCTAATAAAAGTTGTAAAAATAGGGATATTACATATTCCCCCTCTAAAAAAAAATCGTCCTCAGTGTTACAAAATATTAATTCATTTTTCAAACAGTGATCGATATTTTTCCTTCATATCTTCTTCTCGATCCCAAGTAGCTTCTTCATATGAAAAGTGATTCCATTGCACTTTCATCGTAGCTACCGTCCTATTTTGGAGCTCAAATTCTTCTCGTGTCAGGATATGAAGAGGCTCTAGAATAAATTCCCCTTCTTGTTCCACCTGTGTCACATTCCAATCGATTCCATGAGTAGTATCATGTGTATAATTTTTCAATAAGGAAACATGAAAAACATTGTGAAGCTTAATGTGACTAGGTAGAGCCAACTTATAAGCTATTGGCCCCACTCTTTCTAGAACTTAAAATGGTCCAAGGTAACATGGTGCTAATTTAGTACAGCTACCCATGTATAAAGTATTTTTTTGGACTTAATCCTCAAGTAAACATGATCTCTCACTTTGAATTCTCTATGAATTCTCTTTTTGTTTACATATCTCTTTTGTGTGTCTTGAGTTGTCTTAATGTTTTGCTGAATTTTATTCACAGTTATTTCCATCTCTTGCAGTGCATCCGGTCCAAGGATTAACTCATCCTCTCGTTGACTCCAAATAAGCGATGTATGGAACTTCCCATCTTGTAGGTCTATCCATAACATACATTCGTAACATGTCTTCTAAAATATGGTTTGTTCTTTCTATTTATCCATCTACTTTTGGATGGTAAGCTATATGAAAGTTGAATTTGGTACCCATTCCTCCAAATGGAGTCTTCCAAAAAGCTGAAATAAACTTTGCATCTCTTTCTGATATAATCATTTTAGGAATACCATGTAACTTTACAATATCTTTCATAAATACATTATCTACTTGATTTGTACCAAAAGTAGATTGTACTTGTAAAAAGTGTCAAACTTTAGTCAATGTGTCTATAACCACCATTATAGAATAATGTTCATATTTATTAATAGGAAAACTAGTTATAAACTCTATGGAAACTATTTCCCAGTTCCATTCTGGAATAGGTAATGATTCAGCAGTCCCGTTGGATGCTAATGTTCTACTTTTACGTGTTGACATTCCAAACATCTAGCTAAATAATCAAACACATATTTCTGCATACCTGGCCTAAACATATTATTTCTCAATGCTAAAATCTATTTTTGATAACCAGGGTGTCCTGCATATGGTTGTTTATGATACTCATCTAAAATTTCATTTTTTAATGATATCTCATTTGAAATGTACCATCTTATTTTATAATAAATTATCCCTTTTTGGTTCTCAGTATATCCCAATATCTCAGTACTCTAAAAATTTTCTTGAATTTTTTCATATTTTGAATCTTGACTCATTACTTCTTGTACTAATCATTGAATATCAAAATTTGCACTAATTCCAACACTATTCAATATTTGATGATAATTCCTACTCAAACATCTGTAACTTTATTTTCCTTTCCTTTAATATGTTTTCTTTCTATCTCAAAATCAGTGAGGAAAGACAACCATCTAGCTTGTCTATCATTTAAATCTGGTTGTGTGAAAAAGTATTTCAAACTTATGTGATATGTCATCGATACAAACCTCTTTCCTGGCAGATAATGTCTCCACATCTTCAAAGCATGTATTACAATAGCTAACTCTAAGTCATATACAAAGTAGTTTTGTTCATGTTTTTTTAGTTTTTTTGACTCGTAAGCTATGACTTAGTTTCCTGGTAATAATACTCCTCCTAATCCTCCTGCACAAACATCTGTACACACTACAAATTCTTTGGTTGGATCAACAATGCTCAAAATAGGAGTACTTGTTAGTTTAAGTTTTGACTGTTTAAAACTATGCTGACATTTTGTTGTCCACTCAAACTTTACTCCCTTCTTCTGTAGAGATGTAATAGGATAAGCTAAGGCTGAAAATCCCTCTATAAATCTCCTGTGGTATCCTCTGATTCCCATGAATGTTGTTACGGCTGAAAGATTAGTAGGTACAGGCCAATCCATATTAAATTTTGTCTTCTTTGGGTCTACTTCCAATCCTTCTTCTAATATTACATGACCCAAATACTAAATTTTATCTTTAAAAATTCACATTTTCTAAGTTTGGCATATAACCTATCTTATCTATGTGTTTCTAAGAAAGTTTTGAGATGTTCTTTATGTTATACATCATTTTTGTAATATACCATAATGCCTTAAATAAACAACAAAACAAATTTGTCTACCTACTTATGTAATACACCATTCATTAGACACATGAATGTAGTAGGTGAATTAGTGAACCAAAAGGTATAACTACAAATTCATAGCGCTCGTACCTAGTTCTAAATGCAGTCTTATTTATGTCTTAATCCTGAATTCTCATTTGATGATAACCTATTCTTAAATCAATCTTTGAAAAGGTAGTAGCTCCTTTCACTTGATCAAACAAGTCATCTATTCTGGGTAGAGGATACCTATTCATTATAGTCAGTTTATTCAGTTGTTTGTAATCTATAGACATTTTGAATGTTCCGTCTTTATTTTTTACAAACAGTACATGTGCTCCCCATGGAGACAGACTTGGTCGGATATAACCTCGGTCCAACAATTCTTGTGGTCGCAGTTTTAATTCTAGCAACTCAGGAGTACTCATTTTGTATGGTGCCCTAGAGACAGGTGTAGCTCCAGGTACCAATTCAATTGAAAAATCAATTTCTCTTTTAGGGGGTAAGTGAGGAATTTCATCTGGAAACACATCTTTGAATTTGATAATTAATGGTAAATTTTCTACAGTTTGTTTTTCTGTTTGTTGTCTTAATTCCTCCACTTGCATAGCATACACTTGACAACCTTTCCTTGTTATTTTTAACTATAGAGCTGAAATTTGTCTTACTGATATTGGTCTAGTTCTTCCCTCATCATTACACAATGAACTATTTTATCTAAGAAAATAACTATTTCTTTCTATTTTTCTAACGAGTATATTCCCACTAACACATCATATGAACCTAGAGGTAAGATATTTAAATTAAGTCTTGTTTCATACCCACTTAAATTGACAACAATATTTGGTAATTTATGGGTCACTTTTCTTTTTGTTCCAGTGGCTAACTAAACTAACCATGCTTGTTGAAACTTTTCTAATTTTAATTTCAACCTTTCCACATGGATCTATCAAAACAGAAAAAGGTTTTTCAACAATCATACCTTCTATTTTTATCATTGTCGATTAATGTTCAACTTAGCGATCCTCTAGTGCAACACTAATTCTTGGATTGTTTCTAGGAACATCATTTGCAGTAGTTTCTTCTCTCAATACTTGAATATTTTGAACTATTCGATGAGGACAGTCACGTAACAGATGAGGTTCTCCACAACCGGAACAATTTAATGGTTTGTTCATTTTTACAGTTCCTTCTTTCTTGATGTTTACGTCCATCTATTTAGATCTAGTTTATGATTGGTCTGGTTGATTTTCTCTAGTTTTTTTAAACTTTTTCCTTTGATGATTTTTCCCAAAGTTTTTCAAGTATGTGGTTTTTATTCTTTTACGACTAGAATCACCTTTCCGCTTTTCTTTGTTTTTCCAAATTTTCTGCTGATCATTTTTTCCTTTGAACTACTAATAACACAATATTTCTTTGCACACTGCTTCATCCATTATCTTGGGATTGTCAAGTTCTATTCTCTCCCTGTAGATAGTAGGTAGGCAGTTTAAAAATCTTTGTACTTTGGCCTTATCTTCTCTAATATAAGGTACATAGTGAAGCAGGTTTGTGAATTTGGTAACAAACTCATCAGTTGTGAGATGTCCCAATCTCAGCTCATGAAACTCTCTAGCTTTGTCATCATAGTATCTTTCATTCAGATATCTACATTTAAATTTAGTTTGGAAGTCTTCCCAAGTAAGAATTTTCTCATCTAATACATGCACCATTTTGGTTTCTTCCCACCACGAGGTAGCTTTACCTTATAGTTGGTAAAAATGAAATTTGGCTTTCAGGTTACTTCCATATTCATAGACTTGAAAGTATTTTATGATATTTAGAAGCCAAGCTTAAACATCTTCCTCCTTTTCACCATCATAAGTAGGAGGTTTAGTTTTTTTGAATCCTCCTCATAATTCCTTTTTCTTTCTGGACTATTGTCCAGTTGCTTCACCATCCTCATACCCTTCTAATTGGGTTTTGTATTCTTTTATTTTTCTTCCCGTGTCTTAAATTTTGTGACTAGACCTTGAGGTTAATCGTTCATTACTGGTTCTCAGAGGAACTAGTTCTTGTTGCATTTCCTGGAACATATCTAGCAACTGAAAATTTTGATATGGTGGATTTCCTTCACAACCCAGATCTAAAAATATACCTTCTCCATCGCACATAATCATAGTTGTACTTTCTGCACTAAATCATCATACACAGAAATTTAATTAGTGCAAATTTTTTCAATAGAAAAAATTACAGCAGCAAAAAATTGGATTTTAATTTCTTGTGTGAGGGCACATATATGCCTAGTTTTTCAACACGAGCTCTGATGGCATATGTAACAACGCTAATTACCACGATTTTTTTTTTTTCGATTTATAACATAACTATTTAAGTTGTGACCCACTACTATCTATCAATTCGTCACTCTTCGATGAATTTTGTCTTTATATTTTCTGTTGCTATTCCTTCATTCATAGTTCGTCATTATTTGACAAATTCTGTCGTTGCACTTTTTATTCATATTTAGAATTCCTGGATTCAAGTGTAACATTTCTGCCACTGATTATACTTGTCTAGCTTGACGAGTTCATAGTTAGTCTCTTTACTGTATCCACTTGACGCTATCTCGTCATTATTTCATTCTATTACATCATTATTATAATATGTATATTAAATTGTGTATACTTATACTTTTTTATAATCTCCATTCTAATTTAAACTTGTAATAGTATTCTCCACCTATTACATTAAGGTCTAACTTCCTTATCTTATGGTATTTTATATTACCATCATTTATTCATTTCTCATAAATACCTACATATACTCTTTTACTAAAGTTAGAGGCATTTTGAATTTTCTACAAAAGATTTTATTCCTTTCTTACTATACTATATAATTATATTACTAAGGTTAATTCAACCTTTTGTAATTTCGACTTGTATACCACGTTAACCACTTCAATTTTCAAATACTTATAAGTAGGGAAACATGATATAAGGTTTGTATGTTCCATCCAATATTCACACATATAAATGCTATATCTTTTTAACATTTCTTTTTTAATTGCTAAGGGTTCAACCCATACGTTATGAATATGACTTTGGATTTTTTACCTGGCACCTAATTTAATTTAATCTCTTCATAGATAATTATTTTTGTCATTCATTAATGGTAAGGATAATCATATATCTATTTTGTGATTTAGAATTTAACCTCTGGATTTCGTATTGGTTATATATTTTATGTTATTTATACATTTTTGGATTTCACCATCATATAGTAGATATGAATTTATTGAATTCACATGGCTCATTTTTTATTTTGGCTTTGGATGGAAGCCATGTCTATGGATTAGGTCGATTTGTATCGCATTTGGGATTTTACAAAAATCAAACCCTACCTTAGGCTTGTCATTTGTCATTTTGGATCTCTCGGCCTCCGGATCGGCAACTCTCATTCCTTCACGAAGTCATGGCCTTAGTCTTATTGTCTCAATGCTTGCTCAGGTGAACAAATTAAATGAATGGCAAAATCCACCATGATAAATTGGCCTTATCCTCACGAGATTCTCACTCATTTAGGGAAGCTTTTGTTTCGTTTGAAACCAGAGATAAGTGTGTTATTTATTTTCTAAATTCCTATAATTTTATCTCTCTACAATTTACGTTTTCATTTTCTGTTGTAGGTCCTTTAGTGGACTTTTTCCACATGGTTGGTTGAATTGAACTTGTTTTCCTCTAATTTCATTATCTCTTGCAATAATTAGGTAAGAATGAGAGTTATAATTCCATACTTCATAACGTTATACTGGTAAGTTTTTACTCTGAGACAAGCTACGTTTATCTTGTTTTTGGAACCACTCTGTCTCATATTTTCTGAATGCGTTTTTAATTTAATTAAATCTATTATAGTCTGTCGGCTGGACATAATTTAGCAGAAGTTTTTACTTCTTAAATTCAAGACTTATCTCTCTGGTTCCATTTAAACCCTCGTTGGTGAGAGTTTCGTATAAATATATCCATACCACAGTATGAAGGTTTCCTCCATAGTTTCATTTGGATTTTCAGTTTCGTCATGGAGATTTTAACCAACGTATACCTCACTATATTTTATTTTAATATTAATTTTATTCACATTCATCTGAATTAGAAATTTATGGGTTTGAAGTTTTATATGCATATTTTCTTATTCGTTTCTCTTTTTGTTTTTTCTTCAAGAATTTGATTCCTTCGCTTCACGAGCTCTTTTTCTGTGATAATTCCAATAGGAGCGTTTCTGAGTTTTCTATTTACCTTAACGTTATTACTCAGAATTCTCTACAGCTTCCTGATAATTTTAGGAATCCATTTAGATTCTACTTCATTTTTGTATTTAGATATTTGTCATGTTTCACCTCATTTTACAATAATTCTCTTGCAAGAATATTTCCTAATTTTTTGTGTTAATAACTTGGTAACAAAGTTGAGAATAATTGAATATGTATTCAATATGTTTTTTTCATGAATTGTACCTTAAAATTATCTATACAGTGTTTAATCATGTATAAAATTAACGTTTCTTAGCTACTTCCATTTAACACAATTAAAATGTAATTCAAAAAATTATATAATCTCACAATCTCTGTTGTAATAAAAGTTCATAATACAAAATTGAATTTCTTTGTGGATACCAATTTTGGTAAGACTATTTTCCACCCAACCTTGAGCTTTCTCTCCACATCTACACCTGAGAAGAGACCAATTCCTCCAAGGTATAGAAAACCTCTTGTATACTCATGAATGGGTTATTTACTTTTTCTTTCCCTTCAGCATGCATCCATAACTGCGTCAAGTTAATCAGGATGATCTTTTCCTTTTTGCCCAGGTTTTTGATTTGGTTTTTCCTCAAAATTACTTTAAAACTAGCTTTTTCCTCTTTCTAGTTTTATATCACCTTTTCTTAGTAACTTTCCACTTTATTGAGATGTCTTTAAAATTTTTATCTCCAATATAATATTCAATTTTTTATTTATTTTCTCCAAGGATTTTTGGAGTCTGGGAATGTCTTTGGAATCTTATCCATCCTCATGTTCTTGAGATCATGGTCTCCATTTATACTCCAGTCTTTGCACAAGAATTCCAATTCCACATTTATTGAATTTAAAAATAATAAAATATGTCCACAACAATTCTTTTCCTTTAGGTCCACTTAACCTTTAGGATTTTTCAACTGTCTAATAAAAGCAGTAAAAAGATGGATATTACATTGAATAACATAGGGCTTTTTTTAAATATTACATTATTATTAGTTAACTGAAATAGATTTTTTTTAAATGGTGAAATTGTATATATATATATATATATATATATATATATATATATATATATATATATATATATATATATATATATATATATATATATATATATATATATATAAGTTTTATTATGGAACTGGTAATATTACATTGTAAAGATAAATTTAATAGTTATGTGGATAGGGATGTTTATTTTGGAATCAAGTTTCCACATTTTAATTTAAAAATAAAAGGTTGATATTTATCTCCAAAGTAGTTATTCTCATTTGTCACTTTCAATTAAATTGATTAATGTAAAAAAATTCGTATGAACAAGTGTTATATGAAGTGAGCTATGTTTTTTGGACTTGTGGTATTTATAAACAATGGCATTGTAATGAAGCCTATTTCTGATTTAATAATCTCTATAAAAATGTTAAGGTAAATCTCCATAGTTAAAAATATTGTTCAATGCTTCATAGGTGTATATATATATATATATATATATATATATATATATAATCTGATTATGCACACTATATTATATTAATCTAAATTGTTACATATATATACATAATATATAGTCTCAAGATAGGAAAAATATCTTGGACACACAATAAGGTGGCTGAGAGAATATCTTAAACACATACCAAACTAGGAAAATATAGATTGAGCTACCTCCTATGATATATGAACAAAATCTGTACATAGAGAGTCAACACCGCAGACAAGTAGGAATTACATATTCCAACAGACCCCCATAATGACTACTTGTCTCGATAACGATTCACAAAATATAGTTGTGGTCAATGATAACAAAATATTTGTCTATGACTCAGATCCACCATAGATAGGAAAGTCCCATGTGCACAACCCACAAAAGGATATGTCAATGTCCATATGAAGGATCAACCATCCACCAGAATGCATGCGTACCAACTGCTGCAATCGGTAAGCTTCTCCTGTGAGTAAGGTGTTTCTGCAGACCACCTACTCTACTGTGAGCATGAAGGCTCCTTTGTGCACCCGGGGCACTGTAGCCATAAAGCCTCTGAGCAATGAAGGATCTGCAGCCACTAGGGTTTGCATGTCATTTCTGGGCATCACTTCAAAATGAAAAAAGTGGTTTCTAGCTAACCACAAACCTGTAATTACAAAGTGGCAATTACAAAGTGGTTTTTAGATAACCACTAAAAACTTCACGGGATACATATGCCTTTACAAGGCTTACATTACACACTCCAACTCTTGGAGTTACCAGGTACATACAAATAGCACTACAAAACCATCCTAGACTTTCTTACCATTCAACTTTGTGACTCATCATCAAGATTATATTCCAAGAAACTCACAAAAAACTAAAACAAACTTGATTTCCCATCATCCTTCAATCGCTAATGTAGTTCCAACCACTATCCTTTGATGTCATTTTCACTTTCATGTATTCATCATATCTAGTAGTAAATCATTCATGTTAATGTGATCAGGCTCAACATGAAAAAACAAATGAATTCACGAAGACAAGTAGTTTCATCTTCACCTTGTCTCCCTCCTTAGCCACAAACACTGCAAAAAATGTTACCATCAGATGTAACTCACCATGCTTATACTGCAACTCACAAGAGGCTGCTATGGTATATGAAAAAAGGCACATCTAGGAAGCTCACAACACTGCCCTCAGCCACTTAAGCAAATATGTTGTACCAGACTTCACCACTACGCCATGAGACCATGCTAATAATGCATTCAACCTTCAACGAGGTCGGTCCCAAACATAGGAAGCTATAAGCCTCCCCACAACTCCATGTACTCGATCATAATAATTGTTGTTTCTTATTTACCTCACCTTTTCGTTGTTTTTATCTTGGGCCTCTTTGTATTTGTCAATTAAATCTTGGAACTCCATGCTTAACCTATCATTAGTTAGATTCATGAATTCTAATAAAATGACTACATATTGAGGTAGCGAATCTCAATATGTGTACAAACTTCCAAGACATATCCCCTTTAAACCAATATGAAATCGAAATAAAAGCACATTCCAAAATTTAAATATGACTATGATTTTATGCATTAAGTTAAAAGGACAAACCATGGATGCAATATCTTAAATGCACAATCATTCAATAGGGGTCAAAATTTGTGCTCACTGGCACCACATAGTAAACACTCCCTTCTTTGAAATGGATTCACTGCCATCAAATTCACCTCCAGTACTAGGTTCCCATCGCCATTGAATCCTTTCTTGGAAATATTTGTGGACCCAACGCTTAATGAATTTAGCCACTACTATTGCATCGACCTCACCAGCTCAGAACTCAAATATTGTAGCACACTCTCCACCACGGACTCGTCAGTGACCAGGAGCTTCAGAGCTCCATCAAAATCTCTTACTTGAATCAATTTCAGTCTCAAAAGTAGCTTCATTAGCATCTGGTAATTCACATTTAACATGATCAACAACCTCCCATCATGATCAACATATCCAGAGGCAATTAAACCCCAGTCTCAACAATATTTATTTTAGTATGGAAAAAGGCCCATGTTATGGAATCCTTGACAAGCTTGAGTTGTTGACTTGATAATAAAAATAAAGCACAAAAATAGTAAGTGGAAATCACATGGAGTAATGAGAATAATTTCAATCAATCCTCCGGATAATCCTAAAAAATTTTAGTAATAATCTCTAATGTGCTAGCAAAAGCATATCCACCAATCACGTAGCATTTTCCATTTCCACCGTCCTCGCCAACACAAAAAACAAACTTGGTGGCTTTCATTACAGGATCTTCGATTGTCACCTCAGAAATATGATCCACAACTTCTATCAGTCAAACAAAACGTCAATCGATCGCACAGTGCCACCAGCAAACGGACTGACAGGCTTCCACTCTACCAAATTGATCCGCTCAGACCACGTGCCCGAACATGTTCTTCCAAAAACAAAAAACTTTATCTCTCCGTCAACCACTGTGATTAGTGTGACACAGCCGTTGTAATAGCTATGCAATCTCTAGAATGCAACAACACACGTTCGATGCCTAAAATTCAAATTGGCCTTAATTGAATTCAATCGAATTATCCAGCTACAAATCAGATCTTTTCTTGGGCTCTAAGAAGAAATCGGCCTTCTAAACTTTGGGACACAGATACAAGTCAATTTCAATGCATGAATTTCTTTCATGTTTGAACTTCGATTATGATAAGGTAGACTCCAATACTCTCCGGGCAGGCTGGCAGAACACACTTTTGCTGAGCTTAGATCTCTCCAGCTGCTCTCACTCAAACTGGATCTCAAATGATAATGACGGGGTTTTATTCCCATATGTGGGAAGTGAAAACACCTCTCCACTTAACATATCCATGCCCACACAGTTATCTATTCTCTCCAGCAATCGATCTAGCAACAATCAATCTAGAAAACAAGGTTGCATCACATTTTCTTTATCGGAAAAAAAGTGACCGGAGGTCTGATCACAACAACCAACACCGAAAGTAGTTTTTTTAGGTCAATCACCTCATTTAGGACCCTGTTGGTATGAAATATCTAATCCTTCTACCACCAACCATCCACGTCCATCATGAGACTTAAAGAAAAAAAATTGTTCCACAAAAAAATACTGATCACTGGAATTTTCACCTCTTCACAAAACATAGCCTTGCTCGACTCAGAGGTTGGCACTACTCCAAACTATGATTCCCTAGTTGGCACCAAAATCACACTAAAACCACTCCAAACTTTGATTCCCTGGCTGGCATGACTCTCGCACTAGCTCTCCTGACACCGGAATTTCTCACAAGCACTATAAGGGTTCAAACGATCATATCCAATACAATTTACAAAAAATTAGAAGAGTGACAACACCACTGCATGAACAGAAACCACTGTGTCAAGAGAATCACACCCCATCTCACTAAACTTGGACTCTTTTGTCAAAGTAGTCTCTTTCCGTAGTGCTAATTGGTTTATCAAAATATCACATACTTTACTCACAGTCTCCCCCTTTTTTGCGCAAATGATTGGAAAACACTCTTAAATGACCCAAGTGATGGCACCACCACTAATTTAGGAGCAAATAGATGTGGGAAGATCCATAACACGAATAAATGTCACTATCGTTGTGGGTAGATCTAGTTGTACAAGTACAAGACTATGTCGCGGAAGCGAGAGCATTCGACTGAGAACATTCACCATTCGAGAGCGTTCACCATTTTGGAAAAGACGTGAGAATGTGAACTTCCAACCTCAAAAATTCTTAACGCCACATCACACACCGAACTTCAATACGTGGGCTCCTTTCACTTGACTCAATGACCAAAACATAGCACTTCTTCTTCCACACTCACATGGCCCTTTCCGCTACCAAACCTTCGCTTGAATGAATGGACAATTAAAAAAAAATAAAAAAACAATACTCATACTCTTCTTTCCCTTAGCCCAGGAGGGGCCAAGGTCCAGGCTCGTATGGGCTTTGATACCAAGATAAAATCTGATTATGCACACTATATTATCTTAATCTAAATGCTTACATATATATACACGAAATATAGTGTCAAGATAGGAAACCTATATTGGACGCACAATAAGGTGGTTTGAGAGAATATATCAACCACACACAGAACTAGGAATATATAGATTTAGCTACATCCTATCATATATGAACAAACTCCTTACGTAGAGAGGACAAGCAAGAATTACAAAATCCAACAATTAATTATTTCTATAATTAATAACAAAAATAAATTAAAATAGAAAAAAATTATACTTTAAATTGTTTTTATACTTTCTTTAATTTTAACTATATAAGATGTATCATGAAATAAGTGTTTTGATGATAGTATGATGTTTATAGTATTTAAAAATGATTTACATGTATGAAAAATATCTACGCAATTGTTAAATAATGATCCTTATTAACATTTACAAGTAATTATAGTCAATTCAAATTTACCCATTTATAATAACTTAATTAAGAGAAAAATATATTTTGTAATTAAAAAAAAATTATAACCTCAAAATTACATTTAAGATTTGTGATTTCACTACATAGAAGTCCCGGAGACATTTAAAAATATATATATCTTTCTGAAAATATTATTATTGTCAATAAGGTAAAATATACTCTTAAATAAGAATTTGGTAACATAGAGATTATAATATGTGCATATAGAGATTATAATTTTGTTATTATTAATTTTTTTGAATATTTTATTATGTATACAAAATTAAAATAAGTGTTTTTCAATGAATTAAAAATATATTTAATTTAACTATAAATAAACAAATTAAATTATTTAATATATAAGTTATTAACAAAAATATAAGTCTACGATTAAATTTTATTTATATAAAATTATAAGAACCGCAGAAGAAAAAAGTCGAAGAAATTTACTCATGTATCTCGTTGTAGTTTATTAAAGAAAAAGAGAATTATGTGGAAATATAAGATTTTGTACATAAAGTTATGTAGTAGACGATGACGGTTTTATACATAAATTATCCTTCAACATGCTTCTTACAATGTCCATGACGGTTTTATTTTTCCTTTCAGCAACTCCATTTTGTTGAGGTGTCTGCCTTGCTATGAATTTCTTATGTATCCTATTTTCTCTCCAAAAATGTAGAAATTCTTTGGAGATGTATTATCCTCCTTTATCTATCCTAAGGAATTTTATGTGCTACCCACTTTGATTCTCAACAAAGGCCTTAAAGTGACAGAACTTTTCAAACACTTCACTCTTCAATTTCAAAAAATATACCCATGTTTTTTTTGTGTAATCGTCAATAAAAGTCATCATATAGTGGCTTCCTCCTAATGATGGTGTTTGCATTGTTCCACACAAATCATAATGAAATATTTCAAAGGGTGTTTTTTCCCTTATTCTCTTTCCTAATGGAAAGATTTCTTTGTGTTATTTTCTCAAGATGCAACCATCACACAGGCTGTCTGGATTTTCAATCAATGGTAATCTCTTTAATCTGCTTCTATAAGGAATAATTACTAGAACAGAAAGATATAGATTTTCTATATTCATATCTAATAGCTGTGACAAGTTTATATCTTGCATATATATATGCATAGGAAAAGAGAAAATTAATTCAAAATCAAGGAAAATATTTATGATCAATTAAACTGTAAGTTACATCAGAAAAGAGTAGGGTGCTTTGAATAAGTATAATAAAAAATAAAAAAAATCTGTTGTATCATATGTTATGCTGGCCATGAAAAATATAAATTTTATTTAGAATAAAATTAGTAGAGAGCTGTAAGAAAAAGACAGATTAATGGTATTAAATCATTATGGAGTTATCTTATCTGTAACATCAAAGTAATTTTATTTACTGGAGTAAACAGAAAAAAAATGAAAGGCTATTCTATATGGTGAACAAGGAAATATATCCACAAATTTACCAAATAACCAGTGTAGAGATTTAATTGTTATACTAAACCACATCATGAAGTTATTATTGGTTATAGTAAATAACCATTCATTCAAACAGCTAACAAAGAACCAGAAGAGAACCCATTTCCCTAAATCAATATCTGATATATATATAAGAAGGCCTGACTTAAATTTATCAACTAAGTAGTAAAATGCTTTGTTTCTACGAGAACAAAGGAGAACTTCATTCTATAAAAATAATGTAACTATAATTAGTTTAAAAACTCAGTTAAATATATTCATGAAATTATTACAGGAGGATATTAGAAGAATGATTATTCCGAATATTAAAAATGATCAAAAATATTTCTGAATAAGTATATAAAAGTCCTAATAAGGTTGGCAGAATTTGGAAACAACCAATAATAGAAAACGAACCACTGAATAATGTCAATAAATACCTTAGCGCTGAGATTCATGTAACGAATCTCCAAATTCTTGTTTACTATATTACAAATTACACTGTGTAAATTTTCCTAAGAAAATTCTTAGGGTATTTCTCTCTAGCAATTAATGATAAACTCTCGAAACACATTGTTTCACATAAGAATTTAAAAAGAGTCACACGTACCAACCTGTAACAAACGAGAGTAGTATTGGTGTTAATGGACCCCTGTAAAAGGTTTCAGTAGTTTTCAACAAGAAAACAAAGTCACCTCAAAGTAGGAAATTACCTGCAAAACCAACCAAGAAAAATAAGTATTGGTAACAGTATTGACAAGTATATAAATGAAAGATTTAACAGAGGTTGAGGGAAGTCGAACGAGAATATACGTACCCCATTAACCATAGCGTAAGAGTTAAATGCCTCCGTGTGAGGAAACGATGAGTTAGACACCAAGAACGATTACTGTCAATTGGCCATAGAAATAAAACTACGAATAAGAATTTCATTCGATGTAAAATCACCTGAGAAATTTCTTGCTAAGGACAAATGCAAGGAGGTCCAAGGTAACTCTGTCGAAATTTATCACTGGCGTTGAACTCAAGATAAAGAAAACACCTTCAAGGGATCAACTTCCATGTCGAATTTTCATCCAAGATGCCCAACATGCCAAGGAAGAACCCATAAACCGTATAAGGAATGAATGGAGTAACTAGTAAGAGATTGCCATAAGAAAACATAAAACAAAAACAAAAAAAAATTATATCTATGCCATGTGACGCCAGAACCAAATGGTGAATAGATTTGAAATCGTAGGAAGGAAACTATATATAATACAATGTTCGACGCAGAGAGATGGCAAAGCCATTCTCGTCTGAAGTTGAATAGAATCACGGAAAGTGTTCATAAGACAAACGATAGATTTCATACATGAGATAAAAACGCCTTCATATAGAGGCCGAGCTCTGTGGAAAAATGATAGAACAAATGAACTAGAAAGAGGAATAGAATGTGGGTGTGAGAATTTTATGGTAAACCGAAACCCTAACCAGTGTGTAGATCCCACCGTCCACATGTAAGGATCTGGGAGTATAGGTGTGGATCGAGGCCTCTACCTCTGGTAGGGATAACATGTTAAAAAAATGATCCAAATGCCAACCGTATAAATCGCACGGAATAGATTTACACATTTATTATACAGGACGTGATCACATGGGAGAGCGACAGAATAACAATAAAATAGCATCACTCAAATCATTTTCCTCTTGTCACATAAATTAGCCTAGAATTTTCGTAGTACAAGTGACATAAAACTTCATACGGAATTCAGATGTCAAGGTGTACAAACATGTCAATCCTGGTGGTTTAACCAAAAACCATGATAACATCAATTTAATGCAACTACACAAATATTGCTGGACAAAGATCCGATGCATTTAAAAGTATGATATGATGGAAGCCATTATGTTATAGAGCACCTAAATTTCAAGTCATTAAGAGTGGGACGAACACCATATAGATACACAGATCGATTTTCATAACGCTTATATATAAATCGAAATATTTCATACCAATATCGAAATTATTATATTCTCACAAGGGTGAGTAATGGTATATTTATATAAATACCATTCGAATCAAATGAGGTGTTGACCATACGTTCATAGAAAGACATTATGGGTCTAGTCCACGAAATGATTAATACAAATAAAATATTCCGCAATGATAGCGTATACGATTGTGGATTGTTCATAGCACCATGAAACACCTTTCAAAGACAACAACTTTTATCATTGAAGTTAACTATTCAAATGCCATACATATATGTATGTGTACATTTGATTAATTATGGTAAAAGTTACAATTGTTAAGTATAAGGACGGAACACATATTATATGTTATAAATTAAATGAAGTATGAGGGTTCGTGTTAGAAATATAATGACCCTTATACCAAGTAAAGATTAAATAGGTTTACATAAAAATTGAAGGGGATACAAATCATTGCTAGGTGTATATATATATATATATATATATATATATATATCTATATATATATATATATATATATATATATGGGAGAATTAGAGGAGAGAACCATCAAACTGATCATTGGTCATAGAAGTATAGTTCAAAAGGAAGTGAAGATTCAATTGCGGAATATTAATGTATATGCAAAGTTATATAAATTAGTTAAAAAGGTATATAGGCTTATTGTAAGTGGAATTATAACATAGAAATTTAATGTAAAAATTGGAGATCATTATCCTTACAGGAGTGAAAAAAAAAAAAAATTAGTAGGAGAGACATTACAAATGGTATCAGAGCTCATGTTTGAAAAATTGGGCCGTTGTTGTGTGCTCACTGTATAAATTATTTTTGAGAAAAAAATTCTGTTAATGATGTTGTTTTGTTTAGTGTACAGTGGTACTAGAACGGAAAATTTAATCGCTGAAGGAGATGAAATTTATGTTGAGCTACGTGATGGAGATAACATGCCAGATCCCAACGCTCCTTTGATGGATATGTTCATAGGTTGCAATGGGAAATGGCTGAGCTAAGAATCCAGAATGAGAGGCTGTCATTAGCCAGTGAGGAGCAGGAAAAGATGATAAGAGAACTGACCTCACGGAATAGCCAAGAAGGTGAAGGTTCCAGAAAGAAGAGGAAAGGAAAGTTCTCAGATGATTCTGAGGAAGATGAAACTACTAGACATTATATTAAATAGAATAAGGAATTACAGGGTGAATTCCACAAAATTTAACTTCCCTCCTATGATGGGGAGAAGGAGGAAGATGTTGAGGCATGGTTGTTGAATATGATTAAGTATTTCTAGGTCTATGAATATGAAAGCAATATGAAGGCTAGATTAGTTGTCTACCAGTTGCAGGGCAAGGCTACCTTGTGGTGGGAGGAGATGAAAATGGTTCATGCCATTGATGAAAAAAAAGTGACTTGGGAAGATTTCCAAGTCAAGTTTAAAAACCGTTATTTGAACGAACACTATTATGATGATAAAGCAAAGGAGTTCCATGAATTTAGATTGAGACATCTCACCATAGATGAGTTTGTCACTAAGTTTACAAAGTTGTTAAGGTATGTTCCTTATATTCGTGAGGAGAAGGCAAAGGTACAAAGGTTTTTGAATTGTTTGCCTGCTGTGTACAAGGAGAAAACCGAGTTCGATAATCCAAAAACTATGCACGAAGCGGTGAGAAAAGCTAGATTATGCTACCAGCAGTTTAAAGGAAAGAGTGAACATGGAAAAAGCTGGGTAAACAAGGGTGAATTCAAAGGAAAGAAATAGAAACCAGCTTACTTGAAGAACCTTGGTAGGGATCATCAGCGGAAAAAATTTAACAAACCCAAGGAAAGTCAAACTACTCAGTCCCAAGTTGGTTTAAAACAAATGGAGGGAGATAATAAGAAGGAGGGAATAGTTAAAATGCTGGAGAATTTGAAATGTTGGGGTTGTGGAGAACCTCACCTGTTGAGGGACTGTCCACACCAAAATATTCAGATGATTATGAGAGATTGAGAAGCTACCACAGTGAATGATATAGCAAGGACTATACCCACTATCAGTGCAGCCTTGGAGAACCGACAAGCAGAACACCAGGCTACTATGGTTGAGATGGAAGGTAATATTGTTCATCAATTTGTTACAGTTTTAGTTGATCCGGGTGCTTCTTTAAGTTACATTAGTCCACAAGTTGTAGAGAAATGCAATCTCAAAACTAAAAAATTCCAGTAGTCTTGGTTGGTCCAATTAGCCATTGGCACCAAGCGAAATGTAACTCATAAGTTACCTCAAACATCAATTAAATTAAATGATTTTCAGACAGAAGTGAATTTAAACATTCTTCCCTTAGGCTCATATGATTTGCTGATAGGAATGGACTGGTTAGAAAAGAGAAAGGCTATGATGAAATGTTGGGATAAAACTTTGCATTGCATAGATGACGAAGGGAGACCCTTTATACTCAAAGGAAAACCAAAACCAATCTCTGTAAGACAAATATCAGCTCTGCAATTAAAAATAACAGCTAGAAAAGGATATCAAGTATATGTTGTACATGTTGAAGAATCAGGATAGCAACCTGAAGAAAACTTGCTAGACACTTTGCCAGTGGTAAGAGAATTTAAGAAAGTTTTTCCAGATGAGATTCCTCATCTTCCCCCCAAAAGAGAAATCAATTTTTCCATCGATTTGGTGCCAGGTGAAACACCCGTTTCCAAAGCCCGTTACCGGATGAGCCCCTGTGAACTCATGGAGTTGAAAATGCAATTGCAAGAATTTCTGGATAAAGGTTACATCAGACGGAGTGAATCTCCTTGGGGAGCACCAGTGTTGTTCGTGAAAAATAAGGATGGAACCCTTAGAATGTACATTGAATACCGTCAACTGAATAAGTTGACAATCAAAAACATGTATCCATTGCCTAGAATAGACGACCTTTTTGATCACGTGAGAGGGGCTTCAGTATTTCCTAAGATTTATATGAGGATTGGTTATTACCAACTTAGAATTATGGAGGAAGACATCAATAAAACAACTTTTCAAACTAGGTATGGTCACTACGAATTTTTAGTCCAACCTTTTGGTTTGACAAATTCCCCTACCACATTTATGTGCTTAATGAATAGAATTTTGAGCAAGTACTTAGATAAGTTCGTACTAGTGTTCATAGATGATATTCTAGTCTATTCAAAAAGTGAGGAAGAGCACAAAGAACACTTAAGGATAGTTTTGCAGACTTCGAAAGAAAACCAGTTATATGCCAAATTCATTAAATGTGAATTTTATAAAGACAAGATTCAATATTTGGGGCATATCATCTCTGAACAAGGATTGGGTGTTGACCCTAAGAAAAGAAAGGCTATTAGACAATGGCCGGTGCCGACTGATGTTTTAGCAGTGAGATCATTTATGGGAATTGTAGGTTATTATCGAAGGTTTGTGGACAGATTTTCTGCAATAGCATATCCCATAACTTCATTACAGAGAAAAGGCACTAATTTTGAGTTGACTAAAAAATGCGAAGACAAATTTGAACAACTAAAATTAAAACTTACTATAGCCCCTATACTAAAAATTGTAGATCTTGACAAAGAGTTTCTTGTGTGTACGAATGCATGTAGAGAAGGATTGGGAGGAGTTTTGTTGCAAGAAAATTCTGTTATTGCATATGAGTCTAGGAAACTTATGAAACATGAAAAGAACTACAGTGTATATGATATGTAATTGGCTATTGTAATTCATGCCTTGAAGATATGGCAACACTATCTTCTTGGGAAAAAAATTTACATTGATGACAGATCATATTAGTCTCAAGTATTTCTTTTCTCAAACAGATTTGAATTCTTGACGAGCTAGATGGTTGTCTTTTCTGAGTGAATTTGATATGGACATAAAACATATCAAAGGGAAAGAAAACAAAATTGCTGATGTGCTAAGAAGAAATGCTTGCCAAATCATAAGCAGCATTGGGAGTAGTGCTAGTTTTGACTTAGAAGAACTAGTTAAGGAGGTAGCAAATCAAGATCTCAATTATGAAAATCTACAATTAAAAATGATGAAAAAAATAAATGGCTGAGTACACCCAAAACCAGAAAGCGTTGATCTGTTATAAAAATAGATTGTATATCTCCAATGTGGAGTCTTTGAAAAAAGGAATTCTAGATGAACATCATAAACAACCATATGCAGGACATCTTGGATATCAGAAAATGCTTATAGCCTTGAAAAGGAAATTGATTTGGCCAGGAATGAAAAAGGATGTAGCAGACTATTTAGCTAGGTGCATGGAATGTCAACTAGTCAAAGTTGAACATCAGCATCCAGTTGGTGTTTTAAATCCCTTTCCAATTGCAGAATGGAAATGTGACACTGTTTCTATAGATTTTATAACCGGGTTACCCAGAACTAAGTATCAGCATGACTCAGTGATGGTAGTGGTAGACACTTTAACAAAAGTTGCACACTTCATACCTTTAAAATCTACTTTTGGGACAACCCAAGTAGAAGATGTGTTCCTAAAATAAATAGTGAGGCTATACGGGGTCCCAAAGATGATTATTTTAGATAGAGATGCTAAGTTCACAGCTACCTTTTGGAAAGGTCTGTTTGGAGGCATGGGCACTAAATTGGATTTTAGTACTGCTTATCACCCTCAAATGGATGGTCAAACAGAGCGAACAAATCATATTTTGGAGGATATGCTGAGAATTTACGTGATGGATAGGGCATCAAAATGGGAAGACTACTTGCACTTAGTCGAACTTGCTCACAACAACAACTATCAATCCTCCATCAAAATGAGTCCATTTGAAGCACTCTACGGAAGAAAGTGTCATACTCCTTTAAGTTGGAGCCCACCTGAAGATAAGCTAGTATTAGGGCCAGATACTTTAAAAGAAATGGAAAGGATTTTCAAACAAATACATAGAAACATCAAGACAGCACAAGATCGACAGAAAATCTATGCTGATAAGAAGAGAGTACATCAAGAGTTCAAAGTGGGTGATCGTGTATTTGTGTATTAAACCCAAAGAGAGCATACTTGATGTTGGAAGTTGTGCAAAATTGGCTCCTAGATATTGTGGGCCTTTTGAGTTGTTAGAAAGGGTGGGATCAGTGGCTTATAATCTGGCCTTACCGCCCCATGTTAAATTTCATGATGTGTTTCATGTTTCGTTATTAAAAAGATATGTACATGATGCTTCTCACATTGTTGATTGGAATGTGATATAGGTGGAACCAGAACGGGAGTTCCTTCCTGAGCCGCTTCAAATATTGGAGCAGGAAGAAATTGAATTGAGAAACCGAAAAATAGCAAGAGTAAAGGTGCAGTGGAAGCACTTTATTGCTAAAGAAGCACATGGGAAAGAGAAACTGAGATGATGGAAAAATATCCATATCTATTTTCAAAATAAACTCTAGTAATTAGTTGTTAACACTGAGGAAGGTGTTTGTCTTCAGAGGGGGAATATGTAACACCCCTAGTTTTATGTTTTCAAATTAGACATTTGAACTTCATTCCAAAGGGGAGTGGACCCCAATGGATAATTATTGTGTGGATGAAATTAATTAATTATTTATGAAAAATAAATAAAATACTTTCTGTGCATATTGACGAAATGAGATTTTTGAGATCACTTGCCTAATCCATGAGGTATGGAAAGAGGCTAAGACTTTCCCCAAAAATATTTCAAAAAGCCTTGAAAGAATTTATTTCTAAATTAGATTTTTGAGGAAAAATATAAAATTCTCCAATGATGTGGAAAGTAGTTGGGAAGAAGTAAAAAGCTGGAAAAGCAGAAGGCAACTTTAAAGTCCCTAAACAAGGGAAGCCTAGGCAAACAAGAATAAAAACATCCTCTAATTCTAGACATAGAATTAGAGACAAGATTTGGGGAGCATAAGCTTAAATAAGCTACTCTAGAACAAATTGGGGGTTGTTCTGTTCTGGGAGAGGATCTCGGCTCGGGGGTGAGTTCTGTGGATTAAAGAACTCTAAGGTTTGGAGGTCTGGTCTTCACAGAAGTGGTATGCACAAAGATTTTATGAATGATTAAATTTGATGTTGTTAGTCAATATGGATAAATGATGTAGCTGTTATGTTGAATTTAGTTATTGTGTTATAATATTCCTTACATTTCATAGAATTAAATAGAAGAAATAAATTTTCTACATACCTACATCTAGCTAAATAATCAACCACATATTTCTGCATACCTGGCCTAAACATATTATTTCTCAATGTTGAAATCCATTTTTGATAACCAAGGTGTCTTGCATATGGTCGTTTATGATACTCATCTAAAATTTCATTTTTTAATGATCTCACATTTGGAATGTACTATCTTATTTTATAATAAATTATCCCTTTTTGGTTCTGAGTATATCCCAATATCTCAGTACTCTGAAATTTTTCTTGAATATTTTCATATCTTGAATCTTTACTCATTACTTCTTGTACTAATCCTTGAATATCAAAATTTTCACTACTTCCAACACTATTCAATATTTGATGAGAATTCCTACTCAAAAATATATAATTTTATGTCCCTTTCCTTTAATATCTTTTCTTTCTATGTAAAAATTAGTAAGGAAAGACAACTATCTAGCTTGTCTAGCATTTAAATCTGGTTGTGTGAAAAAGTATTTCAAACTTATGTGATATGTCATCAATAAAAACCTCTTGCCTAAAAGATAATGTATCGACATCTTCAAAACATGTATTACAATAGCTAACTCTAAGTCATATACAAAGTAGTTATGTTCATGTTTGTAACACCCCCAAGTTTTATGCTTTTCAAATGAGACATTTGAACATAAATCCAAAGGGGAGTGGACCCCAATGGATAATTATTGTGTGGATGTGGTTAACTATTTAATTATGAAAAGTAAATAAAATAGTGTGTATGCACTATGACCAGATGAGAAAGTGAGATCACGTGCCTAATCCATGAGGTGATGGAAAAGGAAAAGACTTTCCCCAAATCTTTCAAAAATCCTTGAAAGAAATTATTTCTAATTTAGATTTTTGAGGAAAAATCTAAATTCCCCAATGAAGAGGAGTAGTTGGGAAGAGGTGAGAAAAAGCTGGAAAAGCTGAGGAAAAGCTTAAAGCAGCTTTAAAGAGTCCCAAAATGGGAAGCCTAGGCTAAACAAGAATAAAACATCCTGAAATTCTGGACGCAGAATTGGAAACAGGCTTTGGGGAAAGCATAGCTTAAATAAGCTACTCCAGAACAGATTGAGGTTTGTCTGTTCTTGGAGGATCTCTGCTCGGGGGTGAATCATGGGAGATAAAGAGGATTCTAAGGTTGGGAGGACTGGTCATAGTGGAGGTATGCATGCCTAATGTTGGAGATTTCTGTAAGTCTGTATTAAATATATCCCTGTTTTATGAATTGTGATGTTATGGTTCATTATGCAATTTATGAACTGTTATGTTATGGATCATTATGCAAATTTTAGATTGATTATTTGTTCAGTAACTTATGTAATTGCAAACTAAAGCTATTGATAACAGAGACAGATGGTTGGGTTGTAGGGATGAGTACCTTTTAGTAATGCAGTTAGAGATGATAGATCATTTGAACAGCAAATCTAATAACTATGTACAGGTATAGCTTGATGTCTTTTAAAGGAGTATTTAATTGCTGTGTGTATAAACAGAAAATGTTAACAAAATAGTACCCATGAACAGCAAGTCCCAAACAACTAAACCTATCATAACAATACTAATGGCACAGAATTCCCTGTAAACAATAACAGAAAGTGGGAAACAACAACCCTGTGATAGCAGTACGGGGTTCAGTATGTCAGCTGTGTTACAATGGAAAGAATTGTAAAATTAAGAAATTAAATTATTCTATTAAAGGTAAGTGTAAACATATGAAAGCAAAAGTTGAATCCTAACTAAGTACGAGAATCTAACATTAGAGATTCTAAACTATCCAGTTCATTATTCTCTACCTCCATTTGATTTGAAGCAAGAGGATCTGTTTCCTAGTTTTCCCATGGAACAGTTGAATCTATACCAGAGTGTCAAACATGTTGAATGTTTGTAACAGTAAAATAAGGGGAGAATCCTATCTATTGTATGATAAAAGTTTGTGTGAGGGAAGATTGTAAGTATATGAAAAAATATAATGAACAGAGCATCTGTTTACCGTCCATATAAACTGCTGGGAAAGTAGTTGGAGCAATGGAGGTTAACTGAGTATAGATAGATGTATGCGAGGAGGCATAAATATATACGTCGATGCTGAAACTTTAAAAGGTTGAAAATTTTATAAGGCCTGCAAACTGGAAAGTTTGAGGAAGGGCCTATTAATCGGCTAGAGTTGGTCAAAACACTGAAAAACTGACCTGAGAAATACAAACTAATCTATATAGATATATCAGTCAACTAGATATATGAATTTGAAATGAATTCAATAAGTAATCTTTTTGTTAGCTGGTGCATAAATCCGAGAATATCTAAGTTATGATATATGGGTAAGAAGCTGGGTCTGGGAGACGTGACAAATGGTATCGGAGCCAAAGTTCAAAAATTGGGCAAGATATGTGCTCACAAAGAACTAGTAAACTGTTATAAATTTTATGAAATTAAAAATATTACTTCAAGTATACAAATATCTTGGATATACTATCAGGTATACATGTAACATATTGTGATGAAGTAGAAACATTGATATGGGAGTAATATGAGGAGGCTCATATACCATAATGGTTAAACCTATAATAGGTTTAAAACTGGAAACCGATATCTCTCAGAAAAATATTATTTCTATGTAAAATAATAGAGTATGATTGTTCTTCACTCGGACTATATATCCATGATGAAAAAAATAATAAATCTGTAAGTTTACAATGACATATGTAGCTATTGTTCTACTATCATTGTTATGTAAAAGAAAGTCAGGGTTCATAAAGTTAAGATATTGAAACCATCTTAATACAATAGCAAAGATCGATGCTGCCTTACTGGGATGAAAAACAAGAGGGAAAACAGTAGTACCTAACTGATATATCATCTAGCTGGCCTTATTGAGCATCAGCACCTTCATAGGAATGTATCATTTTTTTTCCATGATTTAACCTCACTAGAAATCTTTCAATTATGAGGGTAAGAATAGGACTTACAAAGAGAAAAAAAAATGAATTTATAATTATTTCCCTAGATACATAGAAAAGGGAACTTCTAGAGATAAGAGTAAGGGTTGATCTGTGGTGGGAGGTTGGTCTACTGCTTGAATGGTAGGTCTTTAAATATTATGCTCTTCTATTTTACATCAGTATGAATTGAATACATATAAAAATATATATTAAATGGTGCGATTGTTATTAGTACTACATTTAACAGAATCTATCATAAGGCATTCACCTTCCAGATTCTGTTTAGTTGTAGACCAGAAAATCCATAGAGTAGAAACCCCAGAATCTCTAAACCAAGGTCGGTTTAAATCTGAAGTTACTTGGCCTCTACAGATGATTAATTTTTGTTATGTTTCCTGTAGACACAAAAATGAGATGATATGCTTATGTGTATGCTAGAGAAACATTATAGTAGCACTGAAATATATACATGGTATGTAGCAGAAAGGAAGAAAGCAAGATATCTGAATATAGATTGCATATATGAGTATTCTAACATTTATAATGGTGCTAGAAAAAGGAGTAATTCTACTCTATATGAGCATTATATCCTTTATAATGGTATAGATTGCATATCTAATTATATTCTTACTCCTTGAAAACCTGTAACATAGCCAAATACTTGTCTTATAATTAATGTTCTCTTGTCAAGCACCATTACCTGTATATAGGTATACCTTAAAAGAAAAATAGAACTTACAAGTAAGTATTCTGGAATATGTAGTCTGACTCTTATTGAGCCACAAAGTAAATGTATACTATAGAAGGGTTACATTTCTCATAGCAATTATAAAGTAAATTGTATTTTAAACTTCATCTCTAACCCTTGATACAAACATTAGGGTAACGGAGATAACCTATGCTCAAAGCATATTATCAATTGAACTATCAAATACCTGTATACATGCATTTACGACCAAAAGTATATATAATTAGGTGATTGTTAGTTCGACCTATAACAATATTATATATAATATTGAATATTATACCATTATACCATTATAACAATATAATATATAATATTATATTATATACCATTAGGTGATTGTGATTGGTATAATGTTATACATAATATACAATATTCGATATAATATGAAGTTGGAATATTACAAAGTTCGACCACAAACGAGCCATAGATATATATGTACTTAAATTTTATATGTCACTAGCGCGGATATATATACAAATCATAGATTTCAATAATGTGTGGAAAAAAAAAACATATCTATGAAACAAATATATATATATAGGAACTTATATAAAAAAAATGGGAATACCGTGAGCAAATCTAATGGTTCATTAAATCAACTATTATAACAAAATAATTTCGGGGAAAGAAAACTATATATATAGAAGAACCAGTGACCGACGCTGCGTGGCGCACGATCACATCATGATAACTCACAACGGTTAGCTGTATTATTATATCGTGCCCTGGTGTTAAAATAACAACTCTCGATCAGTACAACCATTAACGTCCGCGATGTTTTTAAGGGTTATTTAAGCATGAGGTAGAGTGGTTAGTTTAACATTATGGTATATTTTAAACCTTACTCCACTACTGGCGTGCGAACCTCTACTGTCCACCTGCGCATAATCTATCATAATTATAAAAATATTTAGCTACTAACTGGTGACAGATAGCAGCTCATAACCTTATAACTGAAAACAATAAAGGCGGATGTAATACTACGGTCAGCCTTTACACAATGAACCAACGCGGCGCTGGTTAGGACCGCTTCATTTCTCTGGTGCAAGATATGACAGTAGGACGGAAATTCCCAGACATTCGAACATTCTAGTTCCAATAAAGAACATTACTAACAGTAAACAAACCAAAAAAAAAAATAGAGACGTGCTTGCGTAAAGGAAAGAAGGTTACCCTCGAATGAGTTCGGCTTTTTCCCTGACAATGATAGCGAGTCCATTGTGCCAGCTACCGCAAAGATAAGTTGCTAAAGTGAGAAGCGAGCGGTCAGAGCGCTGTGGACCATAACCCCAGCCGAACTATGCAACATCCAGAAATACTTAACCATAAAAGCAGTTTAATAGTTAGCGTGGGTTCTAGATCAACCCAGATCTAGGAAAATCAATACACCTGAATGAAACGCTTAGATCTCTGATACGAGGTGGGCTAACTAGTGTGAAAACTGATAATAAAGCTTCTCTTCGACAGATTTAAATGGAGAAAAAAAAAAAACCAAAATAATATACAAATTGTTAATACTAAACACACAGCAGCCCGGTAATAAGGGGAATGCTGTCTCATTGTAAATCCGAAAAAGCTTAACCCCATCGCTAGTGCGATGGACCTAAAGATAAACATGGGGCAGGCTTCACGATAATGGAAAAAAAAAAAAAAAAAAACCGAACGAGGTACCCTTCTTGAGGCATATTGCGCGCAGCCTGAAAACCCATCTTCCACGTACCTGCACAATACAACTCGTAAATGACTAAACATAACCTGACTGGAAGATATAAAACTGTATGACAGAAGATAAAGAATGATAGACAGCCACGAACCTGATCTGGTAATTTGGTCTCAAATCTCCATAGAAAAATCAGTTTCCTCACTGAACGAATTGAAGTAAATGACAATCGCCCCATCCCGAATGAGACTCCCTGAAATCTGAGTTGAATAAATATAGATACTACCGCTCAGAGGAATACATACGTGTATGCCGCCGAGGCAAGGCAATGGAAGGGTATTAGAAGCCCTAATTCCACTGCCCTAGGCGTGCAGAGCATCCCAAGGTCGATTTGACCCCAACTCAGCTTTATCGGTAGCTAGGTACCCTGAGATGTGAAAACAAATATAAATCAGGTACTAAACCTGCATTATTCGGCTTGCACAGTACCTAGCCGAACAGAAAAACGCACCAAAGATCTACACGTAACACAAAAGTCTGAGCAGGGAGCTGTAAGGGCGGAGCTGGGTACTCAAACTGCCGTGCGCAATGCCATTCCTGCATATCAAAATATGAAACCTACACATTACACCAACAGAGTATCATTGGCCAAAGAAAAAAAAAAAAAAAAACGCGTCGCCGGTAATTTTAAAACCGGCGGATGTATGCATTCCGGTATAAACTGAGAAGTTAATTCCTTGTCACGTGGAACAAGCATCGCAGAGGTTTCGACTGGATAGACCAATGGTTCGCCGCGGTCAATACCTCGACCTACACAGCGTCCAGAACGTACCCATGTATTATATCAAATTGTGATAATTCAAATGGCGAGATAGCATTATATCATGCTGAATACACGCGTGGAAGAAAATCAATTATAATATCAAAAGGGAATATAATGAGGTTTATAGTGAGACGACTTCAATAATAACATATAATCGATAATGCCGTGCCTAGGTCTATGCGTATAGGTTAGGTTTATAGTTGAGTACCTTTGATAAAGGTTTGGATATACCGGATGTATATTTATCTATGGTGATTAATATATATATATATATAGGTAACGAAACATATATATATATATGGGTGTTATAAAGAAATAGCGTGTTATAACGAAAACATATATATATATCTATATGGGTATTATAAAGAAATAGATATATATATATATATATATATATATATATATATGGGTGTTAAAAGGAAATAACTATATATATATGGGGATCCCATAATAATGACAATAGGGTATTAATATATCTAAATACCAGTGGATCCAAAGTGATATGTATGAGACCTATAGTTGAAGTTAAAGATAGAGGATTAACTATATATATACATATTAGGTGATATCCTTGAAGAGTCAGTATGTCCATCAAGTCCATGGCTATAATAAGTGTAGAAAAGAAGGATGTCTCTTGGTAATATAAGGAGATATAGAATTATATACACTTGGTGGAAAGTCATACAGTGGGAATGTACAAATACTGTTGACAAGAGAAAGAGGCTAAGAGGTCTCAGATGTCGAACAGGAAGAGAACAAGGAAAAAAAAAAAAATTCTCTAACTAGAGGTGTTACAAATGGTAATTGTGGGGTGATATATGTTCCAAATGCATTATATAATACTATGTGTTACCATAGTTATTGGAACAAAAGAAGAAAGAAAGTTTATATTGGAATATATAGAGAAAGGTGGATAATAGGAAAAGGACAATTTATATTTAATAGAGGTATGTTAAATATAAGTTGTAAATTCTTGATTAACTATTAAAAATATATATATATATATATATAAAATAATAATAATTATCATGAGAAATGATAGAATAAAATGAAACAAATTGCACGTGGGACATAAGTTAAATCTATAATTAACATTATAAATATAGGTGATCTTGTTATATGTTATAATGTTAAATTTGTTGGGTTGTATGAATATAATATCTTCATACATGATATATATTGACATTTGACAAACTTCTAAGATGACTTAAGTCCTGACTAGAGTATTTTGTGATGAGCCTATTTGAGTTCATGGAAAATAATGAAGTGGTAAGCTTAAATACGAGTTATAAACACAGTTAAATAGTTGGCTGAGTAATTGTGGAACATGGCATATTAAATAATGTAATGCAGATCCCTTACATTGAGTCAGGAATGAATGAATGAAGGGATAAAACAAAGCTTCCCATGTGAGTTAGTTAGGGTAGAATTGAACACCTGACAATTGGTTTTCTTTTTCATGGGAAAATGATTTTGAAAAGGAACATGCATGGATAAAAATCCAATGGAGCATAAGTAATTTCCTCAATTTATCATCGAAATGTGTACAGCATGAAAAAAAAAAAAAAACCAATTAAGGTAAAGGTATAAATTATGGAAATACTTTGAAAAAGGGGAAATTGTGTCAAATACAATTTTGACATTTTCAAGTAGTAAAACTGGTGAATGTCATGAATAATAGTGAATACATGTATTCACACTATAAAATTTTGTTGAGGTAAATTTTATTTGATTTAATTTTCCTGAACCGTAAATTCAAAGACTAGAAGTAGCGTGAAATCACACAGCTACCAACTGAGAGAAAAGAGGATGAGATACATTTGGACGTGGGTGTGGGAGAAACCCATCAGCTCCAAATTTATTCACGTAAGTTTTGAATTAGTGGATACAATTCCTAAAAGAGGTTAGAGGAAAAAAATTTCATGTGGGAAGTAAGCATTGAATTGTAGAGATTATTAACGAGTCTAGTTATTACTAATTAAATTGATTTACTAACAAAAGAAAACAATGATAAGATACTGGAAGTACGACTATGAACTGAGAAAGGATAAGCATAAACATGCATATGATACAATTGTTTTCTTTCATTTATGAGTACTAATGAAAAGTGTAAAATTGTTTAGCCAAGTGTGTAACAGGAAAGTGTACACTCTGGAACAAAGGAGAAAACAAGGTGAAGATAAATCACCTCAAGAAAAGCTAAACTGGACCAAGTTGCGTGAGGAAAGAATCGCACTGAAAAACAAGAAAGGATAAGTAGTGTACTAAAAGTGCACTAAACTATTATGAACCTGAACGGTTTGACTAATAACTGAATTTCTTAAGTTATTGAAATGCAGAATGTTGTTGTGGATTATGAATTGTATGTACCTGATATTACTTACATTGGTATGAATTGTGGACAGAGAAACCAGAATAAAAGATCTTCCAGACAGACTTCTTGCAAAGAAGTAGGAAGAAAACCAACTGCATAAGGCATCAGTAAATAGAGTGGAAGCAGGAGAGTACTCTGCTGGAAACAAATCGAGGACGAAGGAAAAAATCCTTGTCAAAGTTTAAAAATCAACGTTAAAGTGTAACACCGAGGAAGGTGTTGGAAAGGAGGGAAACTAATGGCTTATAAATTAGCCCTACCATTGCTTATTAAATTTCCTGATATGTTTCATGTCTCCTTGTTGAAAAAATAAATAAATAAATAAATTATTTTTGTACATGATGCTTCTCACATGATTGATTGGAATGTGGTCCAGGTGGAACCAGAAGAAGAATTTCCTTCCAGAGTCGCTTCAAAGATGAAAGCGGGAAGAAATGGAATTGCGAAAGCGAACAGTAGCTACAGTAAAGGTGCAGTGGTGCACTTTACTGCTGAAAAGCTACATGGAACAGAGAAGCTAAGATGATGGAAAAGCATTCATAATTATGTTCAAAATAAACTAAGTAGATAGTTGGCAACACTGAGGACGGTGTTTATTTTCAGAGGGGGAATATGTAACACCCCCAAGTTTTATGCTTTTCAAATGAGACATTTGAACATAAATCCAAAGGGGAGTGGACCCCAATGGATAATTATTGTGTGGATGTGGTTAACTATTTAATTATGAAAAGTAAATAAAATAGTGTGTATGCACTATGACCAGATGAGAAAGTGAGATCACGTGCCTAATCCATGAGGTGATGGAAAAGGAAAAGACTTTCCCCAAGTCTTTCAAAAATCCTTGAAAGAAATTATTTCTAATTTAGATTTTTGAGGAAAAATCTAAATTTCCCCAATGAAGAGGAGTAGTTGGGAAGAGGTGAGAAAAAGCTGGAAAAGCTGAGGAAAAGCTTAAAGCAGCTTTAAAGAGTCCAAAAATGGGAAGCCTAGGCTAAACAGGAATAAAGCATCCTGAAATTTTGGACGCAGAATTGGAAACAGGCTTTGGGGAAAGCATAGCTTAAATAAGCTACTCCAGAACAGATTGAGGTTAGTCTGTTCTTGGAGGATCTATGCTCGGGGGTGAATCCTGGGAGATAAAGAGGATTCTAAGGTTGGGAGGACTGGTCATAGTGGAGGTATGCATGCCTAATGTTGGAGATTTCTGTAAGTCTGTATTAAATATATCCCTGTTTTATGAATTGTGATGTTATGGTTCATTATGCAATTTATGAACTGTTATGTTATGGATCATTATGCAAATTTTAGATTGATTATTTGTTCAGTAACTTATGTAATTTCAAACTAAAGCTATTGATAGCAGAGACAGATGGTTGGGTTGTAGGGATGAGTACCTTGTCGTAATGCAGTTAGAGATGATAGATCATTTGAACAGCAAATCTAATAACTATGTACAGGTATAGCTTGCTGTCTTTTAAAGGAGTATTTAATTGCTGTGTGTATAAATAGAAAATGTTAACAAAATAGTACCCATGAACAGCAAGTCCCAAACAACTAAACCTATCATAACAATACTGATGGCACAGAATTCCCTGTAAACAATAACAGAAAGTGGGAAACAACAACCCTGTGATAGCAGTACGGGGTTCAGTATGTCAGCTATGTTACAATGGAAAGAATTGTAAAATTAAGAAATTAAATTATTCTATTAAAGGTAAGTGTAAACATATGAAAGCAGAAGTTGAATCCTAACTAAGTACGAGAATCTAACATTAGAGATTCTAAACTATCCAGTTCAGTATTCTCTACCTCCATTTGATTGAAGCAAGAGGATCTATTTCCTAGTTTTCCCATGGAACAGTTGAATCTGTACCAGAGTGTCAAATATGTTGAATGTTTGTAACAGTAAAATAAGGGGAGAATCCTATCTATTGTATGATAAAAGTTTGTGTGAGGGAAGATTGTAAGTATATGAAAAAATATAATGAACAGAGCATCTGTTTACCGTCCATATAAACTGCTGGGAAAGTAGTTGGAGCAATGGAGGTTAACTAAGTATAGATAGATGTATGCGAGGAGGCATAAATCTATACGTCGATGCTGAAACTTTAAAAGGTTGAAAATTTTATAAGGCCTGCAAACTGGAAAGTTTGAGGAAGGGCCTATTAATCAGCTAGAGTTGGTCAAAACTCTGAAAAACTGACCTGAGAAATACAAACTAATCTATATAGATATATCAGTCAACTAGATATATGAATTTGAAATGAATTCAATAAGTAATCTTTTTGTTAGCTGGTGCATAAAGCCGAGAATATCTAAGTTATGATATATGGGTAAGAAGCTGGGTCTGGGAGACGTGACAATGTTACTTTAGTTTTTTTGACTCATAAGCTATGGCTTAGTTTCCTTGTAATAATAGTCCTCCTAATCTTCCTGCACAAACATCTGTACACACTACAAATTCTTTGCTTGGATCAACAATCCTCAAAATAGGAGTAGTTGTTAGTTTAAGTTTTGACTATTTAAAACTATGCTGACATTTTTCTTTCCACTCAAACTTTACTCCCTTCTTCTGTAGAGATGTAATAGGATAAGCTAAGGCTGAAAATCTCTCTATAAAACTCCTACGGTATCCTGTGATTCCCATGAATGTTGTTATGGCTGAAAGATCAGTAGGTACATGCCAATCCATAATAAATTTTGTCTTCTTTTGGTCTACTTCCAATCCTTCTTCTGATATTACATGACCCGAATAGTAAAATTTTATCTTTATAAAATTCACATTTTCTAAGTTTGGCATATAACCTATCTTATCTATGTGTTTGTAAGACAATTCTGAGATGTTCTTTATGTTATACATCATTTTTGGAATATACCATAATGCCATCAATAAACAACAAAACAAATTTGTCTACCTACTTATATAATACACCATTCATTAGACACATGAATGTAGTAGGTGAATTAGTCAACCAAAAAGGTATAACTACAAATTCATAGGGCTCGTATCTAGTTCTAAATGCAGTCTTATTTATGTCTTAATCCTGAATTCTCAGTTGATGATAACCTGTTCTTAAATAAATCTTTGAAAAGGTAGTAGCTCCTCTCACTTGATCAAACAATTCATCTATTCTGGGTAGAGGATACCTATTCATTATAGTCAGTTTATTCAGCTGTTTGTAATCTATACACATTTTGAATGTTCCATCTTTATTTTTTACAAATAGTACATGTGCTCTCCATGGAGACACACTTGGTTGGATATAACCTCGGTCCAAAAATTCTTGTGGTCGCAGTTTTAATTCTAGCAACTCAAGAGTACTCATTTTGTATGGTGCCCTAGAGACAAGTGTATCTCCAGGTACCAATTCAATTGAAAAATCAATTTCTCTTTTAGGGGGTAAGTGAGGAATTTCATCTGGAAACACATCTTTGAATTCGCTAATTAATGGTAAATTTTCTACAGCTTCTTTTTCCGTTTGCTATCTTAATTCCTCCACTTGCACAACATACACTTGACAACCTTTCATTTTTATTTTTAACTATAGAGCTGAAATTTGTCTTATTGATATTGGTCTAGGTTTTCCCTCCTCATCTACACAATGAACTATTTTATCTAAGAAATTAACTATTGCTTTCTATTTTTCTAACGAGTCTATTCCCACTAACACATCATATGAACCTAGAGGTAAGATATTTAAATTTAGTCTTGTTTCATACCCACTTAAATTGACAACAATATTTTGTAATTTATGGGTCATTTTTCTTTTTGTTCTAGTGGCTAACTAAACTAACCATGCTTCTCGAAACTTTTCTGATTTTAATTTCAACTTTTCCACCATATGTGGACTTATGTAGCTTAAAATTTCTCATGGATCTATCAAAACAGAAAAATGTTTTTCAATAATCATACCTTCTATTTTTATCATGGTCGATTAATGTTCAAATTAGCGATCCTCTAGTGCAACACTGATTCTTGGAATGTTTCTAGGAACATCATTTATAGTAGTTTCTTCTCTCAATACTTGAATATTTTGAGCTATTCGATGAGGACAGTCATGTAACAGATGAGATTCTCCACAACCCCAACAATTTAATGGTTTGTTCATTTTTACAGTTCCTTCTTTCTTGATGTTTATGTCCATCTATTTAGATGCAGTTTATGATTGGTCTGGTTGATTTTCTTCAGTTTTTTTAAACTTTTTCCTTTGATGATTTTTCGCAAATTTTTTCAAGTATGTGGTTTTTATTCTTTTATGACTAGAATCACCTTTCCTCTTTTCTTTGTTTTTCCAAATTTTCAGCTGATCGTTTTTGCCTTTGAACTACTAATAACATAGTATTTCTTTGTGCACGTCTTCATCCATTGTCTTGGGATTGTAAATTTCTATTCTCTCCCTGTAGATAGTAGGTAGGTAGTTTAAAAATTGTTGTACTTTGGCTTTATCTTCTCTAATATAAGGTACATAGTGAAGCAGGTCTGTTAATTTGGTAAAAAACTCATCAATTGTGAGATGTCCCACTATCAGCTCATGAAACTCTCTAGCTTTGTCATCATAGTATCTTTCATTCAGATATCTAGATTTAAATTTAGTTTGGAAGTCTTCCCAAGTAACAATTTTCTCATCTAATACATGCACCATTTTGGTTTCTTCCCACCACGAGGTAGCTTTACCTTATAGTTGGTAGAAAGGAAATTTGGCTTTCAGGTTACTTCCATATTCATAGAATTGAAAGTATCTTATGATATTTAGAAGGCAAGCTTCAACATATTCCTCCTTTTCACCATCATAAGTAGGAGGTTTAGTTTTTCTGAATCCTCCTCATAATTCCTTTTTCTTTCTAGACTATTGTTGAGTTGCTTCACCATCCTCAGACCCTTCTGAGTGGGTTTCGTATTCTTTTATTTTTCTTCCCGTGTCTTAACTTTTGTGACTAGACCTTGAGGTTAGCCGTTCATTACTAGTTCTCAGAGGAACTAGTTCTTGTTGCATTTCCCGGAACATATCTAGCAACTGAACATTTTGATCTGGTGGATTTCCTTCACCATCCAGATCTACAAATATACCTCCTCCATCGCACATAATCATAGTTGTACTTTTTTCACTAAATCATCATACACAGAAATTTAATTATTGCAAATTTTTTCAATAGAAAAAATTACAGCAACAAAAAAATGGATTTTAATTTCTTGTGTGAGGGCACATATATGCCTAGTTTTTCAACATGAGCTCTGATAGCATATGTAACAACTCCAATTACCACAATTTTTTTCTTTTTCTATTTATAACATAACTATTTAAGTTGTCACCCACTACTATCTATCAATTCGTCACTCTTCAATGAATTTTGTCTTTATATTTTCTGTTGCTATTCCTTCATTCATAGTTCGTCATTATTTGACAAATTCTGTCGTTACACTTTTTATTGATATTTAGAATTCCTGGATTCAAGTATAACATTTCTACCACTGATTATACTTGTCTAGCTTGACGAGTTCATAGTTAGTCTCTTTACCGTATCCACTTGATGCTATCTCGTCATTATTTCATTTTGTTACATCATTATTATAATATGTATATTAAATTGTGTATACTTATACTTTTTTATAATCTCCATTCTAATTTAACCTTGTAATAGTATTCTCCACCTATTACATTAAGGTCTAACTTCCTTATCTTATGGAATTTTATATTACCATCATTTATTCATTTCTCATAAATACCTACATATACTCTTTTACTAAAGTGAGAGGCGTTTTGAATTTTCTGCAAAATATTTTATTCCTTCCTTACTATACTATATAATTATATTACTAAGGTTAATTCGACCTTTTTGTAATTTTGACTTGTATACCACCTTAACCACTTCAATTTTCAAATACTTATAAGTAGGGAAATATGATATAAGGTTTGTATGTTCCATCCACTATTCACACATATAAATGCTATATCTTTTTAACATTTCTTTTTTAATTGCTAAGGGTTCAACCCATACGTTATGAATATGACTTTGGATTTTTTACCTGACACCTAATTTATTTTAATCTCTTCATAGATAATTATCTTTTTCATTCATTAATGGTAAGGATAATCGTATATCTATTTTGTGATTTAGAATTTAACCTCTAGATTTCATATTGGTTATATATTTTATGTTATTTATACATTTTTTGATTTCACCATCATATAGTACATATGAATTTATTGAATTCACATGGCTCATTTTTAATTTTGGCTTTGGATGGAAGCCATGTCTATGGCTTAGGTCAATTTGTATCCCCTTTGCAATTTTACAAAAATCAAACCCTACCCCAGGCTTGTCATTTGTTGTTTTGGATCTCTCGGCCTCTGGATCTACAACTCTCATTCCTTCACGAAGTCATGGCCTTAGTCTTATTGTCTCAATGCTTACTCAGGTGAAAAAATTAAATGAATGGCAAAATCTACGATGATAAATTGGGCTTATCCTCACGAGGTTCTCGCTCGTTTAGGTAAGCTTTTGTTTTGTTTGAAACCAGAGATAAGTGTGTTATTTATTTTCTAAATTCCTATAATTTTATCTCTCTACAATTTACGTTTTGATTTTCTATTGTAGGTCCTTTAGTGGAGTTTTTCCACATGGTTGGTTGAATTGAACTTGTTTTCCTATAATTTCATTATATCTTGCAATAATTAGGTAAGAATGAGAGTTATAATTCCATACTTCATAATGTTATACTGGTAAGTTTTTACTCTGAGACAAGCTACGCTTATCTTGTTTTTGGAACCACTCTGTCTCATATTTTTTAATGCGTTTTTAATTTAATTAACTCTATTATAGTCTGTCAGCTGGACATAATCTAGCAGAGGTTTTTACTTCTTAAATTCCAGACTTATCTCTTGGGTTCCATTCAAACCCTTGTTGGTGAGAGATTCATATAAATATATCCATACCACAGTATGAAGGTTTCCTCCATAGTTTCGTTTAGATTTTCAGTTTCGTCATGGAGATTTTAACCAACGTATACCTCACTATATTTTATTTTAATATTGATTTTATTTGCATTCATCTGAATTAGAAATTTATGGGTTTGAAATTTTATATACATATCTGCTTATTTGTTTCTCCATTTGTTTTTGCTTCAAAAATTCGATTCCTTCGCTTCACGAGCTCTCTTTATGTGATAATTCCAATAGGAGAATTTTTGAGTTTTCTATTTACGTTAACGTTATTACTCAAACTTATTTACAACTTCTTGATAATTTTAGGAATGCCTTTTCTTCCATTTATATTCTACTTCGTTTTTATATTTAGATATTTGTCACATTTCGCCTTGTTTTACAATAATTCTCTTGCAAGAATATTTCCTAATTTTTTTTGTTAATAAATTGGTAATAGAGTTGAGAATAATTGAATATGTATTCAATATGTTTGTTTCATGAATTGTACTTTAAAATTATCTATACAGTGTTTAATCATGTATAAAACACTTAGGTGGTGATCCGAGACCTGATCTGTGGAGATATAACCCCGATATCGGGCGGGCTGCATGGTTATGATGGGAAAGCTTCCTATCCATCATCGGAGAAAGAATAATGTTTCTTAACTACTTCCATTTAACACAATTAAAATGTAATTCAAAAAATTATATAATCTCACAATCTATGTTGTAATAAAAGTTCATAATACAAAATTGGATTTCTTTGTGGATACCAATTTTGGTAAGACTATTTTCCACCCAACCTTGAGCTTTCTCTCCACAGCTGCACCAGAGAAGAGACCAATTCCTCCAAGGTATATAAAACCTCTTGTATACCCATGAATGGGTTATTTAATTTTTCTTTCCCTTCAGCATGCATCCATAACTGCGTCGAGTTAATTAGGATGATTTTTTCCTTTTTGCCCAGGTTTTTGATTTGTATTGTCCACAAAATTGCTTTAAAACTAGCTTTTTCCTCTTTCTAGTTTTATTTCACCTCTTCTGAGTAACTTTCCACTTTACTGAGATATCTTTTAAATTTTTATCTCCAATATAATATTCAATTTTTTATTTATTTTCTCCAAGGATTTTTGGAGTATGGGAATATCTTTGGAATATTATCCATCCTCATCGACTTGAGATCATGGTCTCCATTTATACTCCAGTCTTTGCACAATAATTCCAATTCCACATTTATTGAATTTAAAAATAATAAAATATGTCCATAATAATTCGTTTCCTTTAGGTCCACTTAACCTTTAGGATTTTTCAACTGTCTAATAAAAGTAGTAAAAATATGAATATTACATTGAATAACATAGGGATTTTTTAAAATATTACATTATTATTACTTAACTGGAATAATTTTATATATATATATATATATATATATTATGATGGAACTTGTAATATTACATTGTAAAGATAAACTTAATAGTTATGTGGAGAGGGATGTTTATTTTGGAATCAGGTTTCCACATTTTAATTTAAAAATCAAAGGTTGATATTTATCTCCAAAGTAGTTATTCTCATTTTTCACTTTCAATTAAATTGATTAATGTAAAAAAATTCGTATGAGCAAGTGTTATATGTAGTGAGCTATGTTTTTTGGACTTGTGGTATTAATAAAAAATGGCATTGTATTGAAGCCTATTTCCCATTTAATAATCTCCATAATAATGTTAAGGTAAATCTCCATAGTTAAAAATCTTGTTCAATGCCTCATATTCATATATATATATATATATATATATATAATCTTATTATGCACACTATATTATATTAATCTAAATGGTTACATATATATACATAATATATAGTCTCAAGATAGGAAAAATATCTTGGACACACAGTAAGGTGGTTGAGAGAATATCTTAAATACATCCCAAAATAGGAAAATATAGATTTAGCTACCTCCTATGATATAGGAAAAAACTCCTTACATAGAGAGTCAACGCCGTAGACAAGTAGGAATTACATATTCCAACACACCCCCATAATGACTACTTGTCTCGATAATGATTCACAAAATCTAGTTGTGGTCAATCATAACAAAAGATTTGTCTACAATTCAGATCCACCACATACAGGAAAGTCCCATGTGCAAAACCCACAAAAGGATATGTCAATGTCCATATAAAGGATCAACCATCCACCAGAATGCATGGGTACCAACTACTGCAATCGCTAAGTTTCTCCTATGAGTAAGGTGATTCTGCAGACCACCTACTCTACTGTGAGCATGAAGGCTCCTTTGTGCACCTGGGGCACTGTAGCCATAAAGCCTCTGAGCCATGAAGGCTCTCCAGCCACTAGGGCTTGCATGTCATTTCTGGGCATCACTTCAAAATGACAAAAGTGGTTTCTAGCTAACCACAAACCTGTAATTACAAAGTGGCAATTAAAAAGTGGTTTTTAGATAACCACCAAAAACTTCACGGGATACATATGCCTTTACAAGGCTTACATTACACACTCCAACTCTTGGAGTTACCAGGTACATACAAATACCACTACAAAACCATCCTAGACTTGCTTACCATTCAACTTTGTGACTCATCATCAAGATTATATTCCAAGAAACTCACAAAAAACTAACACAAACTTGATTTCCCATCATCCTTCAATCTCTAATGTAGTTCCAACCACTATCCTTTAATGCAATTTTCACTTTCATGTATTCATCATATCTAGTAGTAAATCATTCATGTTAATGTGATCGGGCTCAACATGAAAAAACAAAGGAATTCACGAAGACAATTAGTTTCATCTTCACCTTGTCTCCCTCCTTAGCCACAAACACTGCAAAAAATGTTACCATCAGCTGTAACTCACCATGCTTCTACTGCAACTCACAAGAGGCCACTATGGTATATGAAGAAAAGCACATCTAGGAAGCTCACAACACTACCCTCAGCCACTTCAGCAAATATGTTGTACCAGACTTCACCACTACACCATGAGACCATGCTAACAATGCATTCAACCTTCAACAAGGTCGGTCCCAAACATAGGAAGCTAGAAGCCTCCCAACAACTCCATGTGCTCGATCATAATAATTATTTTTGCTTATTTACCTCACCTTTCCATTGTTCTCATCTTGGGCATCTTTTTATTTGTCAATTAAATCTTGGAACTCCATGATTAACCTATCGTTAGTTAGATTCGTGAATTCTAATAAAATGACTACATATTGAGGTAGCAAATCTCAATATGTGTACAAACTTCCAAGACATATCCCCTTCAAACAAATATGAAATAGCAATAGAAGAACATTCCAAAATTTAAATATGACTATGATTTTATGCATTAAGTTAAAAGAACCAACCACGGATGAAATATATTAACTGCATAATCATTCAATCGGGGTCAAAATCTGTGCTCACTGGCACCACATAGTAAACACTCCCTTCTTTGAAATGGCTTCACTGCCATCAAATTCACCTCCAGTACTAGGTTCCCAGTGCCATTGACTCCTTTCTTGGAAATATTTGCGGACCCAACACATAATGAATTTAGCCACTACTATTGCATCGACCTCACCAGCTCAGAACTCAAATCTTGCAGCACATGCTCCACCACGGACTCGTCAGTGACCAGGAGCTCCACACCTCCATCGAAATCTCTTACTTGCATCAATTTCAGTCTCAAAAGTAGCTTCATTAGCATCCGGTAATTCACATTTAACACGATCAACAACCTCCCATCGTGATCAACATCTCCAGAAGCAATTAAACCCCAGTCTCACCAATATTTATTTTAGTATGGAAAAAGGCCCATATTATGGAATCCTTGACAAGCTTGAGTTGTTGACTTGATAATGCAAACAAAGGACAAAATAGTAAGTGGAAATCGCATGGAGTAATGAGAACAATTTCAATCGGTCCTCCAGATAATCCTAAAAAAATTTAGTAATAATCTCTAATGTGCAAGAAAAATCATATCCACCAATCACGTAGCATTTTCCATTTCCACCATCCTCGCCAACACAAAAAACAAACTTGGCGGCTTTCATTACAGGATCTTTGGTCGTCACCTCAGAAATATGATCCACAACTTCTATCGATCAAACAAAATTTTAATCGATCCCATGGTGCCACCAGCAAATGGACTGACAGGCTTCCACTCAACCAAATTGATCCGCTCAGACCACATGCCCGAACATGTTCTTCCAAAAACAAAAAACTTTATCTCTCCGTCAACCACTACGATCAGTGTGACAAAGCCGTTGTAATAGCTACGCAATCTCTAGAATGCAACAACACACGTTCGATGCCTAAAATTCAAATTGGCCTTAATTGAATTCGATCGAGTTCTCCAACTACAAATTGGCTCTTTTCTTGGGCTCTAAGAAGAAATCGACCTTCTAAATTTGGGACACAGATACAAGTCAATTTAAATGCATGAATTTCTTTCACGTTTGAACCCCGATTATGATCAGGAAGACTCCAATACTCTCCAGGCAGGCTGGCAGAACACGCTTTTGCGGAGCTTAGATCTCTCCACCTGCTCTCACTCAAACTGGATCTCAAATGACATCGACGGGGTTTTATTTCCATATGTGGGCAGTAACAACACCTCTCCACTTAATAGATCCATGACCACACAGTTATCTATTCTCTCCAGCAATTGATCTAGCAGCAATCGATCCAGAAAACAAGGTTGCAACACATTTTCTTTGTCAGAAAAAAATTGACCGAAGGTCTGATCACAACAACCAACACCGACGCTCATTTTTTTAGGTAAATCACCTCTTTTAGGACCCTGCTAGTATGAAATCTATAATCCTTATATGACCAGCCATCCACGTCCATGATGAGACTTAAAGAAAAAAATTAGTTCCACAAAAAAATACTGATCACTGGAATTTTCACCTCTTCACAAAACATAGCCTTGCTCGACTCCGAGGTTGGCACTACTCAAAACTATGATTCTCTGGTTGGCACCACAATCACACTAACACCACTCGAATCTTTGATTCCCTGGCTAGCACGACTCTCGCACTAGATCTCCTGAAACCAGCATTTCTCACAAGCACTATAAGGGTTCAAACGATCATATCCAATACAATTTATAAAAAATTAGATGAGTTACAACACCACTGCATGAACAGAAACCATCGTGTCAAAAGAATCACACCCCATCTTACTAAACTTGGACTATGTTGTCAAAGTAGTCTCTTTCCACAGTGCTAATTGGTTTATCAAAATATCACATACTTTACTCACAGTCTCCCCCTTTGTTGCCCAAACAATTGAAAAACACTCTTAAATGAACCCAGTGATGGAACAACCACTAATTTAGGAGCAAAAAGCTGTGGGAAGATCCACAACACGAACACACATCACTATCATGGTAGGTAGATTTAGTTCTACAAGTACAAGTCTATGTCGTGGAAGCTAGAGCATTCGACTGAGAACATTCACCATTCGAGAGCGTTCACCATTCTGGAAAAGAGATGAGAATGTGAACTTCCAACCTCGAAAATTCTTAATGCCACATCACACACCGAACTTCAATATGTGGGCTCCTTTCACTTGACTCAATGACCAAAACATAACACTTCTTCTTCCACACTCACATGGCCCTTTTCGCTACCAAACCTTCACCTGAATGAATGGACAATTAAAAAAAAAAAAAAAAAACAATACTCATACTCTTCTTTCCCTTAGCCCAGGAGGGGCCAAGGTCTAGGCTCATATGGGCTTTGATACCAAGATAAAATCTGATTATGCACACTATATTATCTTAATCTAAATGCTTACATATATATACATGAAATATAGTGTCAAGATAGGAAAACTATCTTGGACACACAATAAGGTGGTTTGAGAGAATATCTCAACCACACACAGAACTAGGAATATATAGATTTAGCTACATCCTATGATATATGAACAAATTCCTTACATAGAGAGGACAAGCAAGAATTACAAAATCCAACAATTAATTATTTTTATAATTAATAACAAAAATAAATTAAAATAGAAAAGAGTTATACTTTAGATTGTTTTTATACTTTCTTTAATTTTAACCACATAATATGTATCATGAAATAAGTGTTTTGATGATAATATGATGTTTATACTATTTATAAATGATTTACATGTATGAAAAATGTATACGCAATTGTTAAATAATTATCCTTATTAACATTTACAAGTAATTATAGTCAATTCAAATTTACCCATTTATAATAGCTTAATTAAAAATATATATATTTTTTAATTAAAAAAAAAATTAATAATCTCAAAATTACATTTAAGATTTGTGATTTCACTACATAGAAGTCCGGGAGACATTTGAAAATATATATATCTTTCTGAAAATATTATTATTGTCAATAAGGTAAAATATAATTTGGTAACATATAGATTATAATATGTGTATATAGAGATTATAATTTTGTTATTATTAACTTTTTTTAATATTTTATTATGTATATAAAATTAAAATAAGTGTTTTTCAATGAATTAAAAATATATTTAATTTAACTATAAATAAACAAATTAAATTATTTAGTATATAAGTTATTAACAAAAATATAAGTCTACGATTAAATTTTATTTATATAAAATTATAAGAACCGTAGAAGAAAAAAGTCGAAGAAATTTACTAATGTATCTGGTTCTAGTTTATTAAAGAAAAAGAGAATTATGTGGAAATATAAGATTTTGTACATAAAGTTATGTAGTAGACGACGAACAGAACAATAATAAGGAGTTTTGAAGCCGACGAAAAGCTAGTCCATTTTCTTTCTTTGCACTTAAGAAAAAATAAATCCATCTGCAACTTTTAATTCAAAGAGAAGGGAATGGATTTTTTTTGTGTACCTTATTTTAAATTTTAAGAATATAATTTTAATTTTTAATTAAATTTAATAAATAATTTATAGATTTGAAAGAAAAATTATTATTAGGAATTATGCTTGTGTGATCCATTAAATGTTTAGAAGAAATTTTCGGTGAAAATCATATAAAAGAAATTTTTGTCGAAACGCATGGACAAAAATTTCTTTTATGTGATTTTCACCGAAAATTTCTTATAAACAGAAAAAATATTTTTAAGCATTCACCTCTATTTTTGGAGATGATTTTCTTTTTGAAGAAGGGGAAAACCTTTTTGAGTTTTAATTGTAATTTATATTTGACTGTGTTAATCTATCTTATTATTGTTATGGTTCACACTTTAGATAATATAAAAATGTACATTTTATTTTTATAATAAGTTTGGTTAAGCTATTACAACCTGGCTATTCACATAGATACCAATAATAATAATAATAATAAACAAATATATGATTTTTCTTTTACCTAAATATTAAATTGGATTTTGTCCCCAAAATTAAAAATAATAATAATAATAATAATTAAACAAATAAATAAAGAAAGAAACTATGGATTAGATTTTACTATTTTTATTAAAATTTAAAACTATTTGTCTGTGATATGATTTTTCCTTTAATGATTTAAAACCTATAACACCATTATGTAACTATATATATATATATATATATATATATATATATATATGAGTTTATATTTCTTTTTCCTAAACATAGCACATGCAAGATTTTGTTTGCATAATCGCATTGTTAATTATACACATGCTTTCTTTGCTAATATATAGGACCTGGAAGTTTATAGTCGCATACAAGGTATAGATTTAATTCTTGTTAATTTGACACACACATCGATATCCTTACACAATATAATAAAAGCGTTTTTAGTATGAAGTAACACAGTCGTTGATATCATATCATATACCATGCCTTGGTTTGGAAAGGTCTCCATATGTTTCGGCCTACTATGGTGACACTTCCGCATTAACTCAGATATATTTTCCAAAGACACCGAGCTAAAATCATCGAAATAAAATTTAATAAAGTTGGATTTATTTGGCTTTACCCTTAGTGCTGGCGACGTGTGGTCGGGTATTGAGGAAATGGATGTATGGTACAAGTGTCCCTCTACCCAGCCTCCAGCCAATCTCACTCGTCCATGCCACCCCTTTCCCTGTGACTTCCATAACTTTTCACGTGTCTACCTGTTGTTTGGTGTACCACTTTTGATCAAGGGTCAGTAACTCAATGGTTTGGATCTAGGGTGTCAAGAAAACTACCTCCCTTTCTGCGCTAGTTAGCTCTCAGTTGTTTCCCTCCCTTGTGCCTGTCTCGGCTCCGGAATGAAATCATTTCACCCAGGTGTGGTGTAACATGGTGGGTATTGTTCTCTTTTTTTGAAATTTATGGTTATTCTTGAACAACAGAAAGGAAAGAAAAAATCTTCTTCTAACACAAAGATAGTAATGAAACTGTATGCACAGTGATGGGGTAACAATTCTTTTTTATTAAAATACTGGACTATTACAAAATGAAACTCCCTCAGAACTACAATATTGGTTTACAAAGAAAAAAGAAATGATTTTGTGCTGCTACAAAACACAACTTACACTTTCACTGCCTCACACAGTGTTTTTGGTTCTGCATTGGGCATACACTCCTTACACAGTATTCACACACCTTTCTGCGCTCGGCCTATTTCACTTTATAACACTATTGTATATATATGTATTATATGTTAAAAACTACTTAACCTAAATTTAAACATGAATTAAAACTTATATCATAGCACATACAAATTAAAATGCTAACTAAAGTTTTAAATTAAAACATGTCACGGTGTATGAAATCGAAAATAAAAACATTAACCAAGGTTTAAAAACCTTATAAAATCATTTCTCGTGGATTTCAAACATAAAACAAAACGTTATATTAAACTATGCGACGTGTTTTATCGCATCGATAAACCCGCCATCCGACTGTGCACCCAAACCTTGCGAAATGCCGCTATTGGTTTGAGGCTTGATGACGTGGTCACGGCGGGTCCTCCTTATCGCATGGTTTTGGAGCACTGTCGATGTAAGCACTAAGATGAGTGATATGATTTTCATTGGCTGACAGTGATTGATGTGGAATGGTGGGTCCACAGTTTATCACACGGATTGGAGTGGTGATGACGCAAGGCTTGCGATAAATGTTGATTGATCGAGGGACTGTGCGACATGGAATCGTGGGGACCACACGAGCTGGCATGGAGTCTCTTGAAATTAAAATAAAATGGCAGGCGTTAACATGGTTGGTGGGGTGTAATGGCAGGTAGATGCAGGGATGAATGGCGGGGTTGTGTGGTGTTTAAACCACGAATTTTACCACATAAAAGGGTTATGGCCTTCACAAAAAAAAATGGATTTGTAGGGTACTTAAACAAGGTTTGAATGCATGGTTGAGTGCTCAAAAAAAACAAGAAATTTGTTGCTACTTTTGTCCTTCATTCTTCAAATTAAAAATTAAAATTTTTCCTCCTTGCCACATATTGGCAGTTGAAGTTTATCTCCAACACTCCCCCTTAAACACAATTTTTGCTTTCATACATTCCTAGGCATTTCCTGAGATAATTAAAGATTTTATGCCCCAATGGTTTTGTTAAAATATCAGCAAAATTCTCTTCTTCTCTGCAATGTTGCAAAACAATTTCCCCATTCCTCACTAATTCTTTGATGTAGTGGTACTTTGCATCAATGTGTTTTGTTCTTTTATGAAACATTGAGTTTTTGGATAAGGCTATTGCTAAGCTATTATCACAATAAACTATTGTACCTTTTCCTGTTCACGACACAAACTTCTTAACATTCTCCTCATCCATACTGCTTGACATGATGCTGTTGTAGCTACCACATACTCTACCTATGTTGTTGATAAAGCCACAATTGGTTGTTTCTTACAATCCCATGAGATGACTCCTGATCCCATATGAAAAACATATATAGAGGTGTGTAACAACCCTAGTTTTATGTTTTCAAATTAGACATTTGAACTTCAGTCGAAAGGGGAGTGGACCCCAATGGATAGCTATTGTGTGGATGAAATTAATTAATTATTGATGAAAACTAAATAAAATAATTTCTGTGCATATTGACCAAATGAGATTTTTGAGATCACTTGCCTAATCCATGAGGTATGGAAAGAGGCTAAAACTTTCCCCAAAAATCTTTCAAAAAGCCTTGAAAGAATTTATTTCTAAATTAGATTTTTGAGGAAAAATCTAAAATTCCCCAATGATGTGTAGAGTAGTTGGAAAGAGGTAAAAAGTTGGAAAAGCGAAAAGCAGCTTTAAAGTCCCTAAACAAGGGAAGCCTAGGCAAGCAGGAATAAAAGCATCCTGTAATTCTGCACGCAGAATTAGAAACAGGCTTTGGCGAGCATAAGCTTAAATAAGCTACTTCAGAACAGATTGGGGGTTGGTCTGTTCTGGGAGAGGATCTCAGCTCGGGGGTGAGTTCTGTGGATTAAAGAACTGTAACGTTGGGAGGTCTGCTCTTCACAGAAGTGGTATGCACGGAGATTTTATGAATGACTAAATTTGATGCTGTTAGTCAAGATGGATAAATAATGTAGCTGTTATGTTGAATTTAGTTACTATGTTATAATCTTCCTTAAATTTCACAGAATTAAATAGAAGAAATAAATCTTCTACCTTTGTGTATGGTAGTAAGGAAAAATCCTAGGGAACACTATCAGCCAGAATCTCTAAACCATTGTTTGGCTTAAATATGGAGATAGTAAAAATGATTCCCTAGAATAATTAAAAGTGTAACTTTAATCTGCTTCTATAAGGAATAATTACTAGAACAGAAAGATATAGATTTTCTATATTCATATCTAATAGCTGTGACAAGCTTATACCTTGCATATATACATCCATAGGAAAAGAGAAAATTAATTCAAAGTCAAGGAAAAGATTTATGATCAATTAAACTGTAAGTTACATGAGAAAAGAGTAGGGTACTGTGAATAAGTATAGCAAAAATATATATATAATTCTGTTGTATCATATGGTATGCTGGCCATCAAAAATATAAATTTTATTTAGAATAAAATTAGTTGAGAGCTGTAAGAAAAAAACAGATTAATGGTATTAAATAATTATGGAGTTCTCTTATTTGTAACATCAAAGTAATTTTATTTATTGGAGTAAACAGAAAAAAATGAAAGGTTATTCTATATGGTGAACAAGGAAATATATCCACAATTTTACCAAATAACCAGTGTAGAGATTTAATTGTTATACTAAACCACATCATGAAGTTATTACTGGTTATAGTAAATAACCATTCATTCTAAGAGCTAACGGAGAACCAGAAGAGAACCCATTTCCCTAAATCAATATCTAATATATATATATAAGAAGGCCTGACTTAAATTTATTGAATAAGTAGTAAAATGCTTTGTTTCTCTTCTATGAGAACACAGGAGAACTTCATTCTATAAAAATAATGTAAATATAATTAGTTTAAAAACTCAGTTGAATATATTCATGAAATTCTTACAGGAGGATATTAGAAGAATGATTATTCCGAATATTAAAAACGATCAAAAATATTTCTGAATAAGTATATAAATGTCCTAATAAGGTTGGCAGACTTTGGAAACAACCAATAGTAGAAAATGAACCACTGACGAATGTCAATAAATACCATGGTACCGAGATTCATGTTAACGAATCTCCAAATTCTTGTGTACTATATTACAAATTACACTGTGTAAATTTTCCCGAGAAAATTCTCAGGGCATTGCTCTCTAGCAATTAATGATAAACTCTTGGAACACATTGTTTCACATAAGAATTTAAAAAGAGTCACTCGTACCGACCTGTAACATACGAGAGTAGTATTGGTGTTAATGGACCCCTGTAAAAGGTTTCAGTAGTTTTCAACAAGAAAACAAAGTCACCTCAGAGTAGGAAATTACCTGCAAAACCAACCGAGGCAAATAAGTATTGGTAATGGTATCGACCAGTATATAAACGAAAGATTTAACAAAGGTTGAGGGAAGTCAAACGAGAATATACGTACCCCGTTAACCATAGCGTAAGAGTTAAATGCCTCCGTGTGAGGAAACGATGAGTTAGACACCAAGAATGATTACTGTCAATTGGCCATAGAAATAAAACTATGAATAAGAATTCCATTCGATGTAAAATCACTTGAGAAATTTCTTGCTAAGGACAAATGCAAGGAGGGCCGAGGTAACTCTGTCGAAATTTATCACTGGCATTGAACTCAAGCTTAAGAAAATGCCTTCAAGGGATCAACTTCCATGTGGAATGTTCATCCAAGACGCCCAACTTGCCAAGGAAAAACCCATAAACCGTATAAGGAATGAATGGAGTAACTAGTAAGAGATTGCCATAAGAAAACGTAAAAAAAAAACAAAAAAAAAATATATCTATGCCATGTAACGCCAAAACCAAATGGTGAATAGATTTGAAATCGTTGGAAGCAAACTATATATAATACAACGTTCGACGCAGAGAGATGGTAGAGCCATTCTCATCTGAAGTTTAATAAAATCATGGAAAGTGTTCATAATACAAATGATAGATTTTATACCTGAGATAAAAATGCGTTCGTATAGAGGCTGAGCTCTTTGGACAAACGATAGAACAAATGAACTGGAAAGAGGAATATAACGTGGGCGTGAGACTTTTATGGTAAACTGAAACCCCAACCAGTGTGTAGATCCCACCGTCCACATGTAAGGATCTGGGAGTATAGGTGTGGATCAAGGCCTCTACCTCTGTTATGGATAACGTGTTAAAAAAACGATCCAAATGCCAACCGTATAAATCACACGAAATAGATTTACACATTTATTATACCGGATGTGATCACATGGGAGAGCGACAGAATAACAATAAAATATCATCACTCAAACTGTTGTCCTCTTGTCACATAAATGAACCCAGAATCATCGCAGTACAAGTGACATAAAACTTCATACGGAATTCAGATGTCAAGGTGTACAAACACGTCAATCCTGGTCGTTTAACCAAAAACCATGATAACATAAATTTAATGCAACTACACAAATATTGTTGGACAAAGATCCGACACATTTAAAATTCTGATATGATGGAAGCCATTATCATATAGAGCACTTAAAGTTTGATTCATTAAGAGTGGGACGAACACCATATAGATACACGAATCGATTTTCATAACGCTTATATATACATCAAAATCTTTCATACTAATATCAAAATTATTATATGCTCACAAGGGTGAGTAATGGCATATTTATATAAATACCATTCGAATCAAACGAGGTGTTGACCATACGTTCATAGAAAGACATTATGGGTCTAGTCCACAAAATGATTTATACAAATAAAATATTCTGCAATGATAGCATATACGACTGTGGATTGTTCATAACACCATGAAACACCTTTCAAAGACAACTAATTTAATCATTGAATTTAACTATTAAAATGCCATACATATATGTATGTGTACATTCGATTAAGTATGGTAAAAGTTACAATTTTTAAGTATAAGGATGGAACACATATTATATGTTATAAATTAAATGAAGTATGAGGGTTAGTGTTAGAAATATAATGACCCTTATACCAAGCGAAGATTAAATAGGTTTACATAAAAATTGAAGGGGATACAAATCATTTCTAGGTGTAATGATATATATATATATATACGGGAGAAGTAGAGGAGAGAACCATCAAAGTGATCACTGGTCATAGAAGTATAGTTCAAAAGTAAGTGAAGATTCAATTGCAGATATTAATGTATATGCAGAGTTATATACATTAGTTAAAAAGGTAGATAGGCTTATTGTAAGTGGAATTATAACATAGAAATTTAATGTAAAAATTGGAGATCATTATCTTTACAGGAGTGGAAAAAAAAAAATGTAGGAAAGACATTACAAATGGTATCAGAGCTCATGTTTGAAAAACTGGGATGTTGTTGTGTTCTCACTGTATAAATTATTTTTGAGAAAAAATTTATGTTACTGATGTTGTTTTGTTTCGTGTACAGTGGTACTGGAACTTAAAATTTAATGGCTGAAGGAGATGTAATTTATGTTGATCTGGGTGATGGAGATAACACGTCGGATCCCAATGCTCCTTTGATGGCTATGTTGCACAGGTTGCAATGGAAATGGATGATATAAGAGGCCAGAATGACAGGCTGTCATTAGCCAGTGAGGAGCAGGAAAAGCTGATAAGAGAACTGACCTCACGGAACAGCCAAGAAGGTGAAGGTTCCGGAAAGAAGAGGAAAGGAAAGTTCTTAGATGATTCTGAGGAAGATGACACTAATAAACATCAGACTAAACAAAAGAAGGAATTACAGTGTGAGTTTCAAAAAATTAAACCTCCCTCCTATGATGGGGAGAAGGAGGAAGATGCTGAGGGAAATCTGTTGAATATGATTAAGTATTTCCAGGTCTATGAATATGAAATCAATCTGAAGGCCAAATTATCTGTCTATCAATTGTAGTGCAAGGCTACCTTGTGGTGGGAGGAGATGAAAATGGTTCATGCCATTGATGAAAAAACAGTGACTTGGGAAGATTTCCAAGTCAAGTTTAAAAACCGCTATTTGAACGAATGCTATTATGATGATAAAGCAAAGGAGTTCCACAAACTTAGATTGGGACAAATCACCATAGATGAGTTTGTCACTAAGTTTAAAAATCTGTTAAGGTATGTTCCTTATATTCGTGAAGAGAAGGAAAATGTACAAAGGTTTTTGAACTGTTTGTCTGTTATGTACAAGGAGAAAATAGAGTTCGATAATCCAAAAACTATGGACGAAGTGGTGAGAAAAGCTAGATTATCCTACCAGCATTTTAAAGGAAAGAGTTAACATGGAAAATGTTGGGTAAACAAGGGTGAATCCAAAGGAAAGAAACATAAACCAGCTTACTTGAAGAACTTTGGTAGGGATCATCAGTGAAAAAAATTTAACAAACCAAAAGAAAGTCAAACTACTCAGTCCCAAGTTGGTTCAAAACAAATAGAGGGAGATAATAAGAGGGAGGGAATAGTTAAAATGCGGGAACCTTTCAAATGTTGGGGTTGAGGAGAACCTCATCTGTTGAGGGACTTTCCGCACTAAAATATTCAAATGATTATGAGAGATCGAGAAGCTACCATAGTGAATGATATAGCAAGGAATATACCCACTATCAGTGCAGCCTTGGAGAACCGACAAGCAGAACACAAAGCTACTATGGTTGAGATGGAAGGTAATATTGCTGATCAATATGTTACAGTTTTAATTGATCCGCGTGCTTCTTTGAGTTACATTAGTCCACAAGTTGTAGAGAAATGCAACCTCAAAACTGAAAAATTTCAGCAGTCTTGGTTGGTCCAATTAGCCACTGGCACCAAGCGAAAAGTAACTCATAAGTTACCTCAAATAGCAATTAAATTAAATAATTTTCAGATAAAAGTAAATTTAAACATTATGCCCTTAGGCTCATATGATTTTCTGATAGGAATGGACTGGTTAGAAAAGAGAAAGGCTATGATGAATTGTTGGGATAAAACTATGCATTGCATAGATGACGAAGGGAGACCCTTTATACTCAAAGGAAAACCAAAACCAATCTCTGTAAGACAAATATCAGCTCTGCAATTAAAAAGAACAACTAGAAAAGGATATCAAGTATATGTTGTACATGTTGAAGAATTAGGACAATAACTTGAATAACACCTGCTAGACACTTTGCCACTGGTAAGAGAATTTAAGAAAGTTTTTCCAGACGAGATTCCTCATCTTCCCCCCAAAAGAGAAATCAATTTTTCCATCGATTTGGTGCCAGGAGCAACACTCGTTTCCAGAGCCCCTTACCAGATGAGCCCCCCTGAACTCATGGAGTTGAAAATGCAATTGCAAGAATTGTTGGATAAAGGTTACATCAGACTGAGTGTATCTCCTTGGGGAGCACCAGTGTTGTTCGTGAAAAAGAAGGATGGAACCTTTAGAATGTGCATTGACTACCGTCAACTGAGTAAGCTAACAATCAAAAACAGGTATCCATTGCCCAGAATAGACGACCTTTTTGATCAGGTGAGAGGGGCTTCTGTATTTTCTAAGATAGATATGAGGACTGGTTATCACCAACTTAGAATTAAGGAGGAATACATCAATAAAACAACTTTTCGAACCAGGTATGGTCACTACAAATTTGTAGTCCTACCTTTTGGTTTGAAAAATGCCCCTGCTACTTTTATGTGCTTAATGAACAACGTTTTGAACAAGTACTTGGATAAATTCGTACTAGTGTTCATAGACGTTATTCTAGTCTATTCAAAAAGTGAGGAAGAGCACAAAGAACACTTAAGGATAGTTTTGCAGACTTTGAAAGAAAACCATTTATATGCCAAATTCATTAAATGTGAATTTTATAAAGACAAGATTCAATATTTGGGGCATATCATCTCTAAACAAGGATTGGCTGTTGACCTTGAGAAAATAAAGGCTATTAGAGAATGGCCGACGCCGACTGATGTTTGAGCAGTGAGGTCATTTATGGGAATTGTAGGTTATTATCGAAGGTTTGTGGAAATATTTTCTGCAATAGCATATCCCATAACTTCATTACAGAGAAAAGGCATTAAATTTGAGTCGGCTGAAAAATGCCAAGACAACTTTGAACAACTAAATTAAAACTTACTACAGCCCCTATACTGAAAATTGCAGATCCTGACAAAGAGTTTATTGTGTGTATGGATGCATGTAGAGAAGGATTGGGAGGACTTTTGTTGCAAGAAAATTTTGTTATTGTATATGAGTCTAGGAAACTTAAGAAACATGAACAGAAATACAGTGTATACGATCTGGAATTGGCTGCTGTAATTCATGCCTTGAAGATGTGGTGACACTATCTTCTTGGGAAAAAAAATTACATTGATGATAGATCATATTGGTCTCAAGTATTTCTTTTCTCAAATAGATTTGAATGCTCGACAATCCAGATGGCTGTCTTTTCTGAGTGAATTTGATATCGACATAAAACATATCAAAGGGAAAGAAAACAAAATTTCTGATGCGCTAAGAAGAAATTCTTGCCAAAACATAAGCAGCATTGGGAGTAGTGCTAGTTTTGACTTAGAAGAACTAGTTAAGGAGGTAGCAGATCAAGATCCCAGTTATGAAAATCTACAATTAAAAATGCTGAAAAAAAGAAATGGCTGAGTACACCCAAAACCCGAAAGGGCTGATTTGTTATAAAAACAGATTGTATATCCCCAATGTGGAGTCTTTGAAAAAAGAAATTCTAGATGAACATCATAAACAGCCATATGGAGGACATCCTGGATATCAAAAAATGCTTACAACCTTGAAAAAGAAATTTTTTTGACCAGGAATGAAAAAGGATGTAGCAGACTATTTAGCTAGGTGCATGGAATGTCAACTAGTCAAAGTTGAACATCAGCATCCAGTTGGTCTATTAAATCCCTTTCCAATTGTAGAATGGAAATGGGACATTATTTCTATAGATTTTATAACCAAGTTACCCAGGACCAAGTACCAACATGACTCAGTGATGGTAGTGGTAGACACTTTAACAAAAGCTGCACATTTCATACCTATAAAATCTACTTTTGGGACAACCCAAGCAGCAGATATGTTCCTAAAAGAAATATTGAGGCTACACGGGGTCCCAAAGATGATTATTTCAGATAGAGATGCTAAGTTCACAACTGCCTTTTGGAAAGATCTGTTTGGAGGCATGGGCACTAAATTGAATTTTAGTACTGCTTATCACCCTCAGACGGATGGTCAAACAGAGCGAAAAAATCAGATTTTGGAGGATATGCTGAGAATGTACGTGATGGATAGGCCATCAAAATGGGAAGACTACTTGCATTTAGTCGAATGTCCTTACAACAACAACTATCAATACTCCATCAAAATGAGTCCATTTGAAGCACTCTATGGAAGAAAGTGTCGTACTCCTTTAAGTTGGAGCCAACCTGAAGATAAGCTAGTATTGGGGCCAGATACTTTACAAGAAATGGAAAGGATTTTCAAACAAATACAGAGAAACATCAATATAGTACAAGATTGACAAAAAAACTATGTTGATAAGAAGAGAGTACATCGAGAGTTCAAAGTGGGTGATCATGTGTATTTGCGTATTAAACCCAAAAATAACACACTTTATGCTGGAAGTTGTGCAAAATTGGCTCCTAGATATTGTGGGCCTTTTGAGGTGTTAGAAAGGGTGGGACTAGTGGCTTATAAGCTGGCCTTACCGCCCCATGTTAAATTTCATGATGTGTTTCATTTTTCTTTATTAAAGATATATGTACATGATGCTTCTCACATTGTTGATTGGAATGTGATACAGGTGGAACCAGAAGGAGAGTTCCTTCCAGAGTCGCTTCAAATATTGGAGCAGGAAGAAATTGAATTGAGAAACCGAACAATAGCAAGAGTAAAGGTGCAGTGGAAGCACTTTACTGCTGAAGAAGCACATGGGAAAGAGAAGCTGAGATGATGGAAAAATATCCATATCTATTTTCAAAATAAACTCTAGTAATTAGTTGTTAACACCGAGGATGGTGTTTGTCTTCAGAGGGGGAATATGTAACACCCCTAGTTTTATGTTTTCAAATTAGACATTTGAACTTCAGTCAAAAGGGGAGTGGACCCCAATGGATAATTATTGTGTGGATGAAATTAATTAATTATTTATGAAAAATAAATAAAATAATTTCTGTGCATATTGACCAAATGATATTTTTGAGATCACTTGCCTAATCCATGAGGTATGGAAAGAGGCTAAGACTTTCCCCAAAATTCTTTCAAAAAGCCTTGAAATAATTTATTTCTAGATTAGATTTTTGAGGAAAAATATAAAATTCCCCAATCATGTGGAGAGTAGTTGGGAAGAGGTAAAAAGATGGAAAAGTGGAAAGAAACTTTAAAGTCCCTAAACAACGGAAGCCTGGGAAAACAGGAATAAAAGCATCCTATAATTCTCGACACGGAATTAGAAACAGGATTTGGGAAGCATAAGCTTAAATAAGCTACTCCAGAACAGATTCGGGGTTGGTCTGTTCTGGGAGAGGATCTCAGCTCGAGGGTGAGTTCTGTGGATTAAATAACTCTAAGGTTGGGAGGTCTGGTCTTCACAAAAGTGTTATGCATGCAGATTTTATGAATGATTAAATTTGATGCTGTTAGTCAAGATGGATAAATGATGTAGCTATTATGTTGAATTTAGTTATTGTGTTATAATCTTCCTTACATTTCATAGAATTAAATAGAAGAAATAATTTTTCTACCTTTCTGTATGGTAGTAAGGAAAAATCATAGGGAACACTATTAGCTAGAATCTCTAAACCATTGTTTGGCTTAAATCTGGAGAAAGTAAAAATGATTCCCTAGAATAATTAAAAGTGTAACTTTAATCGGCTTCTATAAGGAATAATTACTAGAACAGAAAGATATAGATTTTCTATATTCATATCTAATAGCTGTGACAAGTTTATACCTTGCATATATACATGCATAGGAAAAGAGAAAATTAATTCAAAGTCAAGGAAAAGATTTATGATCAATTAAACTGTAAGTTACATCATAAAAGAGTAGGGTACTGTGAATAAGTATAATAGAAAAAATATATAATTCTGTTGTATCAAATGGTATGTTGGCCATGAAAAATATAAATTTTATTTAGAATAAAATTAGTTGAGAGCTGTAAGAAAAAGATAGATTAATGGTATTAAATCATTATGGAGTTCTCTTATCTGTAACATCAAAGTAATTTTATTTACTGGAGTAAATAGAAAAAAATGAAAGGTTATTCTATATGGTGAACAAGGAAATATATCCACAAATTTACCAAATAACCAGTGTAGAGATTTAATTGTTATACTAAACCACATCATGAAGTTATTACTGGTTCTAGTAAATAACCATTCATTCAAATAGCTAACAGAGAACCAGAAGAGAACCCACTTCCCTAAATCAATATCTGATATATATAAGAAGGCATGACTTAAATTTATTGACTAAGCAGTAAAATGCTCTGTTTATACGAGAACACAGGTGAACTTCATTCTGTAAAAATAATGTAAATATAATTAGTTTAAAAACTCAGCTGAATATATTCATGCAATTCTTACAGGAGGATATTAGAAGAATGATTATTCCGAATATTATAAAAGATCAAAAATATTTCTGAATAAGTATATAAAATTCCTAATAAGGTTGGCTGACTTTGGAAACAACCGATAGTAGAAAATGAACCACTGACAAATGTCAATAAATACCCTGGTGCTAAGATTCATGTTAAAGAATCTCCAAATTATTGTTTACTATATTACAAATTGCACTGTGTAAATTTTACCGAGAAAATTCTTAGGGTATTTCTCTCTAGCAATTAATGATAAACTCTCGGAACACATTGTTTCACATAAGAAGTTAAAAAGAGTCACTCGTACCGACCTGTAACAAACGTGAGTAGTATTGGTGTTAATGGACCCCTGTAAAAGGTTTCAGTAGTTTTCAACAAGAAAACAAAGTCACCTCAAAGTAGGAAATTACCTGCAAAACCAACCGAGACAAATAAGTATTGGTAACAGTATAGACTAGTATATAAACGAAATATTTAGCAGAGGTTGAGGGAAGTCTAACGAGAATATACGTACCCCATTAACCATAGCGTAAGAGTTAAATGCCTCTATGTGAGGAAATGATGAGTTAGACACCAAGAACGATTACTGTCAATTTTCCATAGAAATAAAACTACGAATAAGAATTTCATTCGATATAAAATCACCTGAGAAATTTCTTGCTAAGGACAAATGCAAGGAGGGCCGAGGTAACTCTGTCGAAATTTATCACTGGCGTTGAACTCAGTCTTAAGAAAACGCCTTCAAGGGATCAACTTCCATGTGGAATGTTCATCCAAGATGCCCAACTTGCCAAGGAAGAACCTATAAACCATATAAGGAATGAATGGAGTAACTAGTAAGAGATTGCCGTAAGAAAATGTAAAACAAAAACAAACAAAAATTATATCTATGCCATGTAATGCCAGAACCAAATGGTGAATAGTTTTGAAATCGTTGGAAGGAAACTATATATAATACAACATTTGACACAGAGAGATGGCAGAGCCATTCTCGTCTGAAGTTGAATAAAATCATAGAAAGTGTTGATAAGACAAACGAAAGATTTCATACCTGAGATAAAAACGCCTTCATATAGAGGCTGAGCTCTGTGGAAAAACGATAGAAAAAATGAACTGGAAAGAGGAATAGAACGTGGGCGTGAGACTTTTATGGTAAAATGAAACCCTAACTAGTGTGTAGATCCCACCGTCCAGGTGTAAGGATCTGGGAGTATAGGTGTGGATCAAGGCCTTTACCTTTGGTATGGATAACGTGTTAAAACAACGATCGAAATGCCAACCATATAAATTGCACGGAATAGATTTACACATTTATTATACAGGACATGATCACATGGGAGAGTGACGGAATAACATTAAAATATCATCACTCAAATCGTTTTCCTCTTGTCACATAAATGAACCCATAATCGCCGCAATACAAGTGACATAAAACTTCATACGGAATTCAGATGTCAAGGCGTAAAAACATGTCAATCCTAGTGGTTTAACCAAAAACCACGATAACATCAATTTAATGCAACTACACAAATATTGTTGGACAAATATCTGACGCATTTAAAGTCTGATATGATGGAAGCCATTATCGTATAGAGCACTTAAATTTCAAGTCATTAAGAGTGGGACGAACACCATATAGATACACGGTTCGATTTTCATAACGCTTATATATAAATCGAAATATTTCATACCAATATCAAAATTATTATATGGTCACAAGGGTGAGTAATGGTATATTTATATAAATACCATTCGAATCAAACGAGGTGTTGACCATACGTTAATAGAAAGACGTTATGGGTCTAGTCCACGAAATGATTAATACAAATAAAATATTCTGCAATGATAGCATATACGACTGTGGATTGTTCATAGCACCATGAAACACCTTTCAAAGACAACAACTTTTATCATTGAAGTTAACTATTAAAATGCCATACATATATGTATGTGTACATTCGATTAAGTATGGTAAAAGTTACAATTGTTAAGTATAAGGACGAAACACATATTATATGTTATAAATTAAATGAAGTATGAGGGTTAATGTTAGAAATATAATGACCCTTATACCAAGTAAAGATTAAATAGGTTTACATAAAAATTTAAGGGGATACAAATCATTGCTAGGTGTAATGATATATATATATATATGGGAGAAGTAGAGGAGAGAACCATGAAAGTGATCACTGGTCATAGAAGTATAGTTCAAAAGTAAGTGAAGATTCAATTGCGGAATATTAATGTATATGCAGAGTTATATACATTAGTGAAAAAGGTATATAGGCTTACTGTAAGTGGAATTATAACATAGAAATTTAATGTAAAAATTTGAGATCATTATCCTTACAGGAGTGAAAAAAATTAAAAATTTAGTAGGAGAGACATTACAAGGTGTTTTTCCTATCATATATACTTCCAGCCCAATCACTCTGATTATATCCAATCAATTCAAATTGTTCTGAAGTGGTGTATAAGATTCCATACCTCTTTGTTCCTTTCACATACCTCAGAATTCTTTTTGCTGCTTGCCAATGTGCCTCCTTTGGCCTTTCCATAAATCTAAAAAGTAAACTCACAGCATGCATAATATCTGGCCTAGGTGCAGTCAAATACATGAGGCTGCCAACTATGCTCTTATATAAACTTGGATCAAAATCCTTGCTGCAATCTTCTTTGCTCAGTTTCAATCTCATCACTGTAGGAGTCATTGCTGCCTTGCAATCCTGCATGTTAAATCTTTCTAGAATTTATTTCACATATTGAGCTTGAGAAATAAAATTTTCATTTTCATTTTTCTCTACTTCTATTCCTAAGAAGTATCTCAGCAATCCCATATTAGTCATATCAAATTCTTCTTTCATGACTGTTTTAAAATTCTCAATAAGGTAAACATCACTACCTGTGAATATCACATCATTAACATACAAACCAACAATGAGTATCTTACCATCTTTCTCTTTGATGATAATGTGGGTTTTCCTTCACATTTATCAAACCCATTTTCCAGTATATAGGAATACATCCTACTCTATTGTGCTCTTGGTGCTTGTTTCAGCCCATACAGAGCTTTCTTCAATTTGTAAACCTTGTGCTTTTGGCCATATTTCTCATAGCCCATAGGTTTTTCAACATAAACATCTTCCATCAATAATCCATTCAAGAATTCTAATTTCACATCCATTTGGTAAACCTTCCATTCGTGTTGTGCTTCTATGGACAAAATTTCTCTTACTATTTCCATTCTTGAAACTCGTGCAAAATTTTCCTCATAATCTCTTCTTTCTTGTTGCTTGTAGCCTTTGGCAACAAGTCTGGCCTTGTGCCTTTCAATCTTGCCTTCATCATTTCTTTTGGTTTTATAAACCCATTTAACTCCAATTACTTCCTTTCCTTTTGGGATATCAATTAGGTCCCATGTCTTGTTTTTATCTATTGCATTTTTCTCTTCATCCATACTTTCTATCCATTTCTTTTCTTTTACTGCTTCTTCAAAATGAATAGGATATTATACATGACAATATAATGCAAATAAAGAGTTCATACATTATTATTTCTCATAAATTTCATTCAGACTTCTGAATCTGGTTCCTCTTTCACTTCCTGAACTTGTGCTTATAGAAGCACTCAAATCTGCTCCTTGTCATGTGCTTGGAGAAGCACTATGATCACCTCTCAAGGGTGTTCTCATGCCAACTTCTCATGTCCCTTACTATCCTTGTATTGGTGGATTTGGTACTGTCAATGAGGGATTTATTTAATCCTTTCTTCCTCATCTTCATCATGACACAAAAAATTTTTACATTCACTATTTTCTCAATGCTTCCATCCCAAGCTTCTTCCTTAATAAATTGTACATCTCTGCTTATTATTAATTTCTTGGTAGATGGGTTATACAATCCGTATGCCTTGGAATCTTCACTGTATCCAAAAAACATGCACTTCTCCCTCTTACTATCCAACTTCTTCCTTAGCTGGTCTGGAATGTGTGTATAAGCCACACAACAAAAAACTCTCATGTGGGTGACAAAATATTTTATGCCACTCCATGCTTCTTTCAGAACTCTATTAATTACACTTTTTTTTGGGAATCTATTCAAAACATATGTTGCACAATGTACAACTTCAGCCCAATTTTCATTTAGAAAATGTTTTTCCTTCAACATGCTTCTTACAATGTCCATGACGGTTTTATTTTTCCTTTCAGCAACTCCATTTTGTTGAGGTGTCTGCCTTGCTATGAGTTTCTTATGTATCCTATTTTCTCTCCAAAAATGTAGAAATGCTTTGGAGATGTATTATCCTCCTTTATCTATCCTAAGGAATTTTATGTGCTACCCACTTTGATTCTCAACAAAGGCCTTAAAGTGACAGAACTTTTCAAACACTTCACTCTTCAATTTCAAAAAATATACCCATGTTTTTTTTGTGTAATCGTCAATAAAAGTCATCATATAGTGGCTTCCTCCTAATGATGGTGTTTGCATTGTTCCACACAAATCATAATGAAATATTTCAAAGGGTGTTTTTTCCCTTATTCTCTTTCCTAATGGAAAGATTTCTTTGTGTTATTTTCTCAAGATGCAACCATCACACAGGCTGTCTGGATTTTCAATCAATGGTAATCCCTTTACCATTCATTTTCTATGTAACAAATTCAGACCTTCAAAGTTGAGATGTCCAAATCTTAAATGCCATAATAAGCTTTCATCATTTTCTTCTCTTTGGAGTGTCTCTTATGTCATTGTTGTCTTTACAGCTCCTTTCTTCAAATCTACTATCATCTTGAGAGGAAACATTCTATTTCTTGTCATATTCACTTGTTCAATCCTTTGTTTTCTTGTTGGTATGTCCATGATGGTACAAACATCATCTGCAAAGAAAACATTGTAACATTTATGAATGAGTTGTCCAATGCTCAAAAGGTTACACTTCATACCAGGTACATAGTATAAATCTGATATGGTTTTTCTTTCTCCTTTGTTTGTCAAAATGCTTACTCTTCCTTTTCCCATGATAGAGACTTGACTATCTATCCCCAATGTTACTTGAGACTTCACATTTTCATTTAACATGGAAAACATAGAAATTTTTCCAGTCATATGGCTGCTACATCCTGAATCTAGAAACCATATATCTTCATTTTTCTCTTCAGCCATGTTACATGTTAAAAATAAATTCTCTTGACTGAGATTCTCTTTAGTAAAATTAGCAATGGGTCTATTACCCATGTCACTCTATTTCTTCTTACATTCATTGGCATAATAGTCTTACTTCTTATAGTAATGACTTTAGACTTGGGATTTATCATACTTTTGTCAATGTGCTTGATTTTGTCCACCTTGTTGGCCAGTGGATTGCCTTTGATTATGAATTTGATTGTTGCCCCTTCCACTAGAACTTGTAGGGTTGTTTCTTCCTTTGTTTTGGCGTCTACCTCTTCCTTTTCCTCTATAGTTTGATCTGCCTTGACCTCCTCCTCTTCCAAAAGAAAATTAGCTCTTTATGGAATGCTCCAAAGATGAGTTTGATGTTCTACTCAACCTTTGTTCATGTGTCATCAATGATGCATGAAGCTCATCAATAGTAAACATTGAGAGATCTTTTGTCTCTTAAATGATTGTTACTATCACATCAAATCTTGAGGGTAAGCTCCTTAACGATTTCTCCACTATTCTTCTTTCTTTTATGGTCTCTCCATGAGATCCCATATGGGTGACTAACCTAATCAATAGAGTGAGGAATGATTCTATTGTATCAGACTCCTTCATTCAAATGACTTCAAAATCTCTTCTCATTAATTGAATATTTCTCGTCTTTACCTTCTGCATATCTTAATAGGCTATCTGGAGGGTATCCCATGCATCCTTAGACTTCTTTTTTGCTGCAATTATTGGAAATATGCTTTCATGCACTGGTTGATAGAAATAGAAGAAGGCTTTTCAGTCCTTATTTCTATTAATCTTCAGTAAATATTTCTCTACCTGTGTAAAGGCATTAAATGCTTGTTCATCTATTGGTTCTTCAAAATCATCTTCAACTAGCTCCCATAAATCTTAAGAGGAAAACAGGGCCCTCATTGTGATTGCCCAATATTCATAGTTCTTCCCATTCAACTGTGGGAGTTGAGTATTTCCTATACTTGTGCTTGTGCTGGCTCCTGCCATTGCTAGACTTAAACAAATATGCTAAAAATTGACTGTTCTTTTAAACAAATCTTTCTCATTTCTAAGAGATAAAATCTATCTGTAAAAAACTTTGTTTTACAGTTCTTTAGACTGTTTTATTTAAAAAAAACAAAAAACTTTGTTTTGGTAAATACATGAATTTCCCGAGCCTTCACTCTGCTGGAGAAAACTTCAAAAATTTTCTTCTCTTCCTTCAACTTCTTTAGAAACCGCTGAGAGTCTGGACTAGCTCTGATACTATATTGGAATTTATGGTTATTCCTGAACAAGAGAGAGGAAAGAAAAATTCCTCTTCTAACATAGAGATAGTAATGAGATTGTATGCACAGTGATGGAGTAAGAACTCTTTTTCATTAAAATGTTGGACTATCAAAAATGAAACTACCTCAGAACTACAGTTTTGGTTTACAAAGACAAAAAATAAATGCTTCTCTGCTACTACAAAACACATCTTACACTTTCAATATCTCACACTGTTTTTTTGCTTCTGCATTGGGCATGCACTCCTTATACAACCTTCACACACCTTTCTGCTCTCGGCCTATTCTATTTTATAACACTATTTTATACATATTTCTTGTAAGCATATATGTTTACAATACATATGTTAAAAAATTCTTAACCTAAGTTTAAACATGAATTAAAACTTATACCGTGGTGTATACAAATTTAAACGCTAATCAAAGTTTTAAATTAAAACATGTTTTAGTGTATGAAACTGAAAATAAAAACATTAAACAAGGTTTAAAAACCTTATAAAATCATTTCACGTGGATTTCAAACATAATACAAAATGTTATATTAAACCATGCGATGGGTTCTATCGCATCGATAAACCCGCCATCCGAACGTGCACCCAAACCTTGTGAAATTCTGCTATTGGTTGGAAGCATGATGACATGGTCATGGTGGGACCTCCTTATCGCATGGTTTTGGATCGCTGCCGACATAAGCACTAAAATATGCAATACAGTTGTGATTTTCCGGTAGTGGTTAACGTGGAATGGTGGGTCCACAGTTTATCACACGAATTGGAGTGGTGACTACGCAAGCCTCAAAGCCTTGCAATAAACGCTGATTGGTCGAGGGATTGTGTGACATGGAATCGTGGGTACAACAAGAGCTAGCGTGGAGTATTTTTAAATTCAAATCAAATGGCATTTGTTAACATGGTTGGTGGGGCATAATGGCTTGTAGATGTAGGGATGAATGGTGGGTTTGCTTGGTGTTTAAACCATGACTTTTACAACAAAAAATGGTTATGGCCTTCATAGAAAAAATATGGATTTGCAGGGTATTTAAACAATTTTTCAATGCATGGTTGAGTGCTCAACAAAACAAGAAATTTGATGTTGATTCTGTCTTTCATTGTTCATATAAAAATTTGAATTTTTTCCTCCTTGCCACAGATTGGCAGTTAAGGTTTATCTCCAACACCCTTTTCTAACTAGACCAAGTGCAACCACGTAATTTCCAGCCTACTATAACATGAGTCATCATAGTTTTCTCTATTTAATACATCTCCTAAGTGCAAAAAAATCTGTACCAGGCTCGAAGGGTTTTAGAGGCTTCAATTTCCTTACCAGGTGGCATCATATTACGTTTGCACCATTTCAGGTGAAATTCCCCCTTCTCCACTATAACCTTTCTTTTGGTTTAACACCTACACATATTTTTAGATTTTCAAGCGATTTGTTTCAAATTTACTAAGTACGAGTGTATCTACAATCACCTCTCTGAATCGTTTAAAACTTCTCACTCTTGATAAAGGATTTTCCCATGCGATGGAAAAAAGAAAAAAAAAGGTAAAAGGGTAATTCTTCCCTCTAGTTTCTTGTTTTTTTCCCATTTTTCTATGTTGAAGATAATGGAGTGGAGATAGTCATTTTATTAGTTTGTCACTGTGCCTTCAATTAGTTTATATTTCTTAGTTAGAACAATTTAGTTTCTATTTCTTAGTTATTTGTTCTAATTTTTTATTTTTTGTAACCTACATATTCATGGTGTGTATTGATGATTTTTATAGAGCCTTTTGCAAATTCCATCTTCAGGTGAAGATACTCATCTGTGAGCTGCTTCATCACTTGTTCAATAGAGAGTGTCTTTTGTATCATAGGTTTAGGTGTAAGATGGGTGAATTTGTTTTTCTATCGAGAGAGTTGTGAGCGATTTGTGTCTGTTGGTCATGGACAAGCTATGACATTTGGTGCAATGAGCGGAGGTGGAGAAAAAATTGGCACTGCATCCTCTGGTGAACCAATTCTTGTGTCCTTCAGTGGATCGATTTTTACATCCTCTGGTGCTTTGGAGTGTTAGCACGTAGAGCCAAAATCGATGTTTTTGCATTTTTTGATCTGAAGGTGCAGGATTCTGGTGCATTGTGGATCTACAAATTCAAGCAGCAGCGCGTCCTGGCTCTACCCACATACTAGAGGAAGGAAGTGTGGATCTTCTCAGATCGTGGTGTACTTTGTTCTTACCTTAGGGTTGTACTAATGGTGAAGTGAGATCTTCAATGGGTTTGGACGCACTAAAGATATTTAAGTATTGTGGGGCTAGTGTTCTAAATGCACTTCTAGCATCAACTCTCATCGGTGGTCCAATATGTGCCCCTTGGTCCAAAAATATGTAGCACCATTCACTCCCAGCGACTGTTGCGAGCCTTCGGGTGTTGTTCAAGTCCACCTCTATCGGGACAAAGTGGAAACAACTCCAGTGTTTTAAAGTTAATGTTACAACTAAAATCTTCCAAACTTTCAAAATTTTGTTTTCCTTGTTCCTCTTCGTCTGCAATATTTGAATATGCTATGTTTTTTATCTATTTGCATTTGGAATCAGAGAGTGTTGTGTCAAATGAAGTTTTTTCACATAGCGAATTGATAATTTAGAAGCCCTCTTGCGTTGTTGTATCTCTTCTTGTGTTGTGATAGAAGTGTTTTTATCATATCACTGAACGCACCATTGTGCACTACCAGAGTTTAAGTGCTATAGAAAGTGAGGGTTGGCTTCTTTGAAATTTCATCCAAATTGAGGAAATTGATACACTAGGTGTAGAAATATAATTGTTTATAGTAGCCCGACATGCACAACTTAAAACAGGAAATCACAACTTCACATTCGAAGTAAGCTTGGTGTATCCCATTGTTTATCCTTTGAATTCTATTTTTCAAACGATTATAATATATTTTTAAAGAGGAAACATGTTTAGGAAACATTTTAAAAGTGGGATTGTTTTTTTTTGTGCCCATTTGAAGGGTCTTGTCTTCTTTAATACATTTGAAGGAGTTGTGTTTTTTATTCTTATTAAGAGAAATTAGTCATTTGTTTCCGCTCTTTTTTTGATCGGGTGGTAGATTCAAGTTTTTTTTAAATTCCAGAGGTTGAATTATTATTTTGAAGTGTTAAGATGAATAATCAAATGGTACGAGAATATTTGAATGAGAAAAATAAACTTGATGGATCCAATTATTCTAATTGGAAATTCAAGTTTCAGAATTTTCTTCAAGGGAAAAGTGCATGGGTGATTGTAAATGGAGATGAATTGAAATCGAAATTTGTAGGAGGTGTATGATCTTCCACTATTAATTATTGATAGAAGAGGGTGAACAAGATGAAAGTGTTGTTGAAAGTGTCAGTGAAATACTGCATTGTCCCTAACATCAGAGAGTGTAAATTAACAAATGAGATCTCAAAAACCCTCAACTAATTGTACAAGATTAGAAACACAAATTACCATTTTTTGCTCAAAAGAAATATTCTATCCATTAAAATGGAGGAGAATGAATAAAAAACTGCGTTCATTGCTTGCATCAAGGACCTTAAAGATAAGCTCAATGACATAGGGGAGGTAGTGTCAAACACTGATCTTGTCACAATTACCATGAACGGTATGACTGATGACTATTATATGTTCTTCACAAGCATGAATGTGAGGGAGAAAACCCCCAAATTTGAAGAAGTGATAGGGATCCTCATGCAAGACAAGGAAAGGCGGATGACTTTTAAACCTTAGAGTTAAGATATTGCATTAATGGCAAAGAATAAGCCTTAAGAGGGAAGGTAAGTGAAGGAGAGAAAGGCATAGGTACACCACAAAGAATGCCACCTCAAAGTATTCCATCTCAAGGCATGTCTTCAAATAGAAACAATTCAGGAACCAAATGTTTCTATTGTGTTAGAGTTGGTCATATTTCTAGGAATTTCCATAAAAGGAAGCTTGATGAATCTCGACATAAACATAAGAAGCATGTAGGGCACTTTGCTGATGAAGATCATAATCAGGACCTCAAACTTTTTGTGGTTGATTTTGTTTTCTCTGATGAGAATGATGAAGTAGATACTTGGTTTGTGAATTCGAGAACTTCCACTCATATGAATGGTAACAAAAATTGGTTTGAAAAATTTAAAGAAACTAGTAGTGGTCCTAAAATCTACCTTGGTGATGACAAAGGGTACAAAATTAGAGGGTATGGTAATGTTCCTGTTGTATTGCTTGATTGAAATATGAGACATTTTCAAAATGTAATGTATGTACCCAGAATAAAAAAGAATCTGAACTCTATTTCTATGATAATAGATCAGAATCTTAAGGTAGAGTTTTCTAATTCTTATTGTGCTATTAAAGATCTGATGGATCATATGAAGGAAATTACATCAGGGATTCGACTGGGAGGTTTGTACAAGCTCAATGTAAGAAGTGCATGACACCAAGCATTGGCATCATCAGGTATGACAGCAGAGGAATTATGGCATCAAATATTCAGTCATATTAATTTTAATGACCTGCTACTACTTTAGAAACGAGGCATGGTCAATGATATCCCTATTTTAAAGAATTTTCATGTTGATTTTGAATCATGTTCTCTTGGGAAGATGCATAGAGATGAGTTTCTTGTAAATTTAGATAGAAAGAAGATATATCTACTAGAACTTTTGCACACTGATTTACATGGGCTCATGTAGACAAGGTCATTAGGAGGTGCCTATTATTTCTTATTATTTTTTGAAGATTGCACAATATTTACCTGGGTATATTTTCTCAGAAAGAAAAGTCATACCTTTGAATACTTTAATGAATTAAGGAGCATGGTGGAAAAATAGATAGGGAAGTTCATCAAAATTCTCCGCTTAGATCAAGGGGGTGAATACAAGTAGAGTGGCTTCACCAAATATTGCAGGGACCATGGGATAACTCAACAGTTCAAAGTACACCAGACTCCTAATGCATGAGCATCCTACTCAAATGCCATTAGTTACTTGGGAGATTTAGGAGGTCTTACGCTTGGAACAGAGTTGGTTCTCTCTATGTAATTTTAAAATGTTTTAAATGATTGAGAATAAGATTTAATTAATATTGTGAGCATAATTGTAAATGTTCTCGAATGTTAGAGAACATGAGAGAATTAGAATATTTGAGAGCTCATAGGGATTGACAGAATTGGAGATCTTAAATTAGGAATTAGTTCATGATTTATGGGATTGAGAGGATTCTTAGGGGTTAGTTGAAATTATTAAGGATCTAAACCAGAATTGGTTCAGAGAGAACTTTTGTATATAATTGTAAATCCTAACGGAGAGGCGAGAGAGACGAGAGTTAGCGAGAATGAGAGAGTGATAGTATTTAAGAATTACATAGAGAAGAGGGGAGAAAAACTGATGTAATCAGACCAAGAGGGTCAATCCTCTGTAATTTCTATTGTATGAATGATTTATTTAGGTTAGTGTACAAATCCTATTCTGTATTAAAGTTTCGTTTGAAATCCTTTGAAAATTAAATCTTGAATGTATTGGTACCATTCTCTGTTCTTTGTTTATACTTTGGGTTATCAATTAATTGCACTAAAGAGTTAAGTGATTAAAACTTTCAATTATGGTTAAGTGCACAACTTTCCAGTGAAAGAAAACCATGAGTCTTCAGTGAATTCTACAATGGTTGATCTCAAATAAAATGGTGGAAACAACTGGAAGTATAATGATGTTGAAGCCTTGTTTCATCACGCCGCATGTTTGGAGAAATTTAGATCAACTGATTGTTCCTTTAGTTCTTTCGAGATTGATTTCAACAAATTTTCATTCCCAAATGGAGCCTATTGGATCTTTCAAAGCATTCGTAACTTTTGGTTGAGAGCTTATAGATGCAGAGGTGTTAAGGTGAGTGGAAAAATATGTGAAACAAAGAGTCGAAGACACAGCGGAATTATGATGGAACCTTATGATTTAAAAACCACAACCGAGTGGAACTTTGATTCAACAGTAGGAGCGGAACCATGAGATGGTTTCGTAACTCAAATAGTGGTTTTCACATAACTTAGAAGGAGGTAAGTGGTAAAAGTTTGAATGTTCCGAGATAACGTGGAGGTGCCACGTTGCAAGTCCAAACCACCCATATCACATGTTATCGAGTGGTAAGGTAACATACTCCTCTGAGTGCGATATGCGTCAAATGAACAAGCACAAATAGATCGTTGGTGTAAAATGCATTTGGAAATAACTGTCAGCTGGATTTATATTTTATTGGAATTATATTTTTTAAATCAAACCATGGCAAATATTTCATGTCAGGATATTATTTGGTTGGTAATTATATTTATATAAAGGAAATAGTTCGATTAAGGGCTATATTATCAAATGAGAAAGTTTGATTTTGGGGGAAATGTTTACACATGCATTTTTTAATCTGAATATTGTGGGTTTACACAGCTTAGGCTGCGTTAGGTGGTACCAGAGCCAAAGTAAACTCTTTTGAATTTAAAACCGAATTGTGCAAGAATGAAATTAAAATGGTAGAAAAGGCGATCATAATATAGCAGAAAGGGATTCTGCGTGCAGCTGAGCGAGGTATGAACATACTGAGATTTGCCTCAAGGTAGTGAGTTATTGTAGTCAGAGAAAGTTTGTAGAAGAACAAGCATGATCATAGATGGTAGACTGTGATAACAAAGGAATATTTTTTCTACTTAGAAGTAAATTTTTTAGAAGTTTTATATTGTATTTACACAGATTGCATGAGAAAGAGACGAATTGTGTTATGATTGGATAGTACTGAAGAGATAGATGCTTGGAAAGCAAATAATGCTCTGTTTAAATTCAAATTTGTTGAGGTTAAAATTCAAAAGTATTATTCAAAGATAAGAACGCATTTTTGGAATGAGATCCAAATTGATGTGGATTGAGGTCTTGTTTAGGATTGATTGTTGTGGTAGCAGCTACATGTTGGAAGATTGCACAGTGGAAGCACAAATATCAGAGAGAGAACCAAATTTATAGGAATGGTAAAGACCAGCAAATAAGGAAATTTTAAAGACAGGAGACAACTAGCCGTGACATAAATTTATTACAAAGGTATGAAAATTTTTAGCAGTTGGGTGGATGGAAAAGTTTGGCACAAGAGTACAGTAGTAAAATTGTAGGGAGAACTTTTGGAAGTTCTTAGAGATTGTAGCAGAACCTTATTCCAGCTAAGGCTTGGAATAGATAGGGACGAGGGAATCCTTAAGGGAAGTGAGTATAGAAACCAGAGAGAGAACAAGATTACTTAGTGCAAGCTCTAAAGAAAGAGGAATTGAAAACCAAATAGAGGAAAAGCTTTGTGAGAATATCAACTCAGAAGAAAGTTGATTGGTTGCCAATGTAGAAGCTCACACAGAAGTAAATATGGCTATGCGAAGTCATAGAGAAGGTTCAAAAGAAGGCTAAAAGACGAAGGAAATGGCTGCTAAAACAATCTGCAAGAACCGAATGAGTCAAGGGGAGCTTGACAACGAGTTGGTTGAGATGAGCAAAGAACTTTTTGAGTTAACAATTCTCCTAAAGGAAAACCAAAGAGAAGGTTTGGTCTTGAAGAAAAAGACAGTGAAGTGGTCTAAGTTACAGAGAAGGCTACAACAAAGACAAGTGAAGTGGTTGGTTGGAAAACTTAGAGAAGCAAAGTTAGAAATGGAATTTTCCATTTGTGGACCATAAAAGGGTGAAATTATGGGTGAATAATGCAATGAGAAATATTCAATGGACTATTGTAATTATCGAGAACAAATTGAAGATATGTTGACAAGGGAAGCAAATGAGGCTATGGGGCCTTGTGTTTTTAAATCTCATAGCTTGTATGTGTTTGTAGGATGTGTAGAAGATGGAAAGTTGGGTGAAACTGTCACAAAGATGAATAAAGCTCTTGATGTGAAGTATGATGGAGAATGCCTGTTAGAGGAGGAAGGTATTGATTTATTACAGCAGAAGGAATTCATAGATGAATTTATGTTTGGTGTAAGACAACCAATTAAAGTTGTTATGGAGTAGAAGCATAATGAAAATGCCATAGTGAGATTTCGAGGAGTTAAACAAATGAATTTGCTTAATTAAATTAATGAAATAATTTTGCAATATGATGATACATAAAATAGGATAACTCAGGAGGATTGTCAGAAGAAGAGTGAAATTGAGAATGAAGTTTGTGATGAAATGTTGGAAAGATTTCAAATGGAAATATAATTCTTGGAAAAAAGACTCAAGGAACCTAAAGGAGAGATGAAGCTTACAGAACCTAATAAAGAAGAGTTTGCAATTATTGTTCCTAAGGATGAAAACGTGTCTCTAATAGTAATGGAGATAGAAGAATATTATAATTTGCAGACCAATAGTTTGTTTGCAGATTCATTGAATGACATGAATGAGTATGATTTTGTGATTGAAGAGATTGAGCATAAATTGTTTGGAGATGAGGTGGAAATTCATAAGTATCAAGAGGGTAAGGATGTAAGGGTGGAAACAAGAATCAAACAATTCCAAGATAAAGATGACCTATAGTGAGTAAAAGGTAAATTTGAAGAAGAGATCATGATAGCTGAAACCTTAATGGAATATCATCATTCTGATGTAATGATAGGCAGTGAATGGGAGAAATAATTGAAGCTATTGGATTATTTGTTGAAGGAATCAGATTATGAAAATGTAATCAAAGAAGAAAAAGTTCACTACAGTGAACCAGCACAGAGAGACACCTTTGGAATAGATAATGAGCAGAAGAGACTAGCTGACAGTCTCGAGAATTCTTTGGGAAGCTTGAATTAGCATACTAAAATGTTGCGAGAGGAAGAAGAAGCACAAGGGCCTTATGTTTTTTATTTTAAAAATTGTTTTATGTTTGCAGATTTTGTTGCAGATACTGAAGAAAATTTGTTGCAAGAGAACATTCATGTAAATAAGGACAAAGAATATTCTATGGAAATTTTTAATACATGGAATAAAGATATTAAATTGCTGGGAAAAATACTAGAGAATAAGGATTGGATGCATAAAGAGATAGCCATGGAAGAAGAAGGAAAATATCAATTTCAACATTAGGAACCAAAAGAGCCTGAAGAGAAAGAACAATTCTTTGAGCAATGGTTTAAAGAAGAGAGTTAGGATGGAATTGGTAAACAACATAGTGATGAAATGCTTGAAATGAAGCATGTAGGAAATGAATTGCTTAATCATTTGCTGGAAGCATTTGAACATGTGAAACAAATTGCAGACATTGACAGGGAAATGTCTAAAGATTTAACTGACATCAAGATAGATATTAATTTTAGATAGAAGGGTGAGACTGAATATATTACTGTAGTTAGGATATTGAATAAAAATTTAATTTTTGAAATTAAATTTGAAAAAAGAGAGTAGAAATTGGATATTGCAGAGGGAGATATCTTGAAAGATATCCAAGAAGTTTAGGAGGTAGAAACATCTACAACAGTATTTGGAACAATCTCAAAAATGATAGAAGAAATTGAAGAAAAAGAAGGCAGTAAGATTTTTGAAACTCATACACAAGGGAAAGGACAACAATGACAAACTAATTTGGATAGAGAAAGAGAGAATTTGATGAAGCATATAGAAAATGAACATTAGGAAAATAGATGCAGATAAAAAATCATGTGGATAAAAATCTAGACTGTAACAAACATTGAAGGAAAAGCCAATGGAGTATTGCAAACGAAGATATGGAAACCAAGAGAAGCAAGGAAAGAAAACAGAATATTTAAACAACAGTTGAAAGAAGCAAGGAAATCACTAAAGAATAGAGTTTGGAATCCTGGAGGTAGCAAGTCATTGAGACTTGTGGTTGTTGCATTATTATAGAAAAGAAACAGACCTCATAGAAAAGAGTCTATGGAATTTTTTCTACATGGGGAGTCTGATTCAGGAGCATCCTGCTCAAATGTAATTAGTTATTTGGGAGATTTAGGAGGTCTTATGTTTTCAAGAGAGTTGGTTCTCTATATGTAATTTTAAAATGTTTTGAGCGATTTAGAATAGCATTTAATTAATATTGTGAGAATAATTGTAAATATTCTCGAATGTTAGAGAACATGAGACAATTAGAATAGTTGAGAGCTCATAGGGATTGAGAGAATTGGAAATCTTAAATTAGGAATTAGTTCATGATTTATGGGACTGAGAGGATTCTTAGGGGTTAGTTGAAATTATTAAGGATCTAAACCATAATTGGTTCAGAGAGAACTTTTGTATATAATTGTAAATCCTAAGAGAGAGATGGGAGAGACGAGAGTTAGCGAAAAATATAGAGTGATAGTATTTAAGAATTATAGGGAGAATAGGGGATAAAAACTAATGTAATTAGACCGAGAAGGTCAATCCTCTGTAATTTCTATTGTATGAATGATTTGCGTAAGTTGGTGTACAAATCTTGTTTTAGTATTAAAGTTTCATTTGAAATCCTTTGAAAATTAAATCTTGAATGTATTGGTACCATTCTCTGTTCTGCATTTATACTTCACGTTATCAATTAATCACACTAAAGAGTTAAGTGATTAAAACTTTAAATTATGGTTATGTGCGCAGCTTTCAAGTGAAAGAAAACCCTAAGTCTTTAGTGAATTCTACAATGGTTGATTTAAAATAGAATTTTGCAAACAGCTGGAGGTATAATGCTTTTGAAGCCTCTTTTCATCACACCATGCATTTGGAGAAATTCAGATCAACTGGTTGTTCCTTTCGTTCTTTTGAGATTGATTTCAACGAATTTTCATTCCCAAGTGGAGCCTATCAGATGTTTCAAAGGAATCACAAATTTTGGTTGAGATAATATAGATGCAGAGGTATTAAGGTGAGTGGAAAAAGATGTGAAATAGAGAGGCGAAGACGCAACGGAATTATGGTGGAACCTTACGATTTGAAAACCATAATTGAGTGGAAATTTGAGTCAACAGTAGGACTGGAACCATGAGATGGTTTCACAACTCAAATAGTGCTTTTCGCATAACTGAGAAGGAGGTAAGTGGTAAAATTTTGAATGTTGCAAGATAACGTGGAGGCACCACATTGCAAGTCCAAACCATCCATATTCCATGTTATCGAGTGCTAAGGTAACATACTCCTCTGAGTGCGATATCTGTCGGATGAACGAGCACGAATAGATCGCCGATGTAAAATGTGTTGGGAAATAACTATGGGATGGATTTATATTTTATTGGAATTATATATTTTAAATCAAACCATGGCAAATATTTCATGTCAGTATATTATTTGGTTGGTAATTATATTTATGTAAAGAAAATAGTCCAATTAAGGGCTATGTCTGCAGATGAGAAAGTTTGATTTTGGGGAAAATGTTTACACATGCTTTTTTAAATATGAATTTTGTGGGTTTACAGAGCTTAGGCTATGTCAAATCCTCAACAGAACAAGGTTGCACAAAGGAATAACAAAACCCTGGTCGAGTGTGCTCGTAGAATGTTAAAAGGCAAGAATCTATCTAATGGTTTTTGGGAAGAAAGAATAAATATTATAGTATATTTTAAGAATAGGAGTCCAACAAAAAGCCTTGATTTTAAAACTCCATTTGAAGCTTTACTAGGTTTTAAGCCTGTAGTTTATCATTTATGAGATTTTGGCTCGAAATCGTTTCCCCATGTTCCAAAGGAAGAGAGGAAGAAACTGGATTCAAAGGCCATTAAAAGCATTTTTGTTGGGTGTTGTACAAATTTTAAAGAATACAAGTTGTTTATTCCCTCTAATCACAAATTTTTTGCAAGTAAATATGTAGTATTCCATGAGCAGGTTCAGGATGAAAATTTTGATAAAGGTAATGAAGAATGGAACATTCCTTTGTTGATGGAAGACAGGAGTGATGAAACAAGGGACAGTGATGAGAAACAACAGAAAAAGGAAGAAGTGGATGGTACAGATGCAGTGATCAAGCTAATTCCATCGAGGCATGATCAGAAAATAATTGAAGCCACTCCACCACTCAAGAGACTAGGTAGGCAAACTCAATTGCCAATTAGATATAGGGGTCATGATTTTATAACTAGTATGTTAACTTTTGTTGAAACCTAAAATTATAAAGAAGGTAGTAAATATGATAAATGGAGGATAGCCATGGAAGAGGAATACGTGTCAATACTTAAAAACACAACCTGGGATCTAGTTGAATTACTTGAAGGAAAACAACCCATAGGTTGCAAATGGTTATACAACTCTAAATTTAGAGGAGATGGGAATATACATAAATATAAAGCTAGGCTAGTTGAAAAGGGTACTCGCAGAAAGGAATAGTTTATGAGGAACCTTTTACCCATGTAGCTAAATTAAACACAATTAGAATGTTATTTTATTTAGCTACTAAATATCGTTGGATGATACACCAGCTAGATGTGAAATTTTCATTTTTAAATGGGGAATTAAAAGAAGAAGTGTAATTAATGCAACCTGAAGGGTTTTTTAAATAGAGGGAGGAACATTTAGTGGTTTTATTGAATAAATCATTGTATGGACTTAAACAGACACTCAGGTCATGGTATGACAAAATTGATTCATTTTTCTTGTAGCATCATATAAAAGAAGCAAGAATGAACCTAATTTCATATCGTGTTTGATAAAGAGGGGAAAATTGTTTTGATTTCTTTATATGTAGATGATATTTTCATTACAGGAAATGTTGATGAACTAATTAAAGAAATAAAAGAGAATATTCCATATGTTTTTGAGATGAAAGACCTTGGAGAGATACACTTTTTTTGTGCCTTGAAGTCTGCAGGGATTCAGGCCAGTCTTTTCTGTGACAAGGGAAGTATGTCAGGAGCTTACTTAAAATGTTCAGGATGGATTAGTGCAAAGCTAAAATAGTTCCTTTACAGTAGAATGTCAAACTTCATAATGATGATGGTTCCAAGGAGGTCGATGCAACACTATACATAGAACTGGTTGGGTGTCTAATTTACTTTACTACAACTAGGCCGGATTTGGATTATGTAGTCAGTGTATTAAGCTAATTCATGTCAAAGCCTATTCTGAGTCGTTGGGTTGCAGTGAATGGATTCTTAAGGTATCTTCAAAGAACCTTAGATTTTGGTATTAAATATACTTATTATTTTGATGTTACATTGACAGGTTTTTCAGACTCAGATTGGGCCAGAAATATGGATGATATTTTATGCATTCAACATCGGGTCTCGGGTCATTGCATGGAGTATTAATTAGTAGAACACTATATCCTTGTCTTCAGCATAAGATGAGTATGAAGCATTGTGTACAGCAACGTGTGTGGCAGTTTGGTTGAGGAGACTTCTCTAAGATGCCAGAAAAAAATAAAAAGATGCAAGAATTATCAGATGTGACAACTAGAGCTCCATCAAACTTGTAAATAATCTAATGTTTAATAAAAAAACAAAGAATATTTTTACACGGTTTTACTTTGTTAGGAAAAAGGTTCAGTCAAAGGAAATTCATATTCATTATTGTAATACTTGTGATAATGTTGCTGGCATTTTTATTAGGCCTCTTGGAAGAATCAAGTTTGATTTATTTAGGGACATGTTATGAGTATTAGTGAACCCTTTCTCCATTAAGGGGGATTGTTGAACATAATGGAGAAATATATTTTAGGAGAGATTCAGTTCATTAGTTGTACATGTGCCTTAGATTAGGATTTAGTTCCTATTTATTGGGTAGTTGTTCTAACTTCCCTACTTGTTTGTAACTTATATATTCATGGTGTGTATTGACTATTTTTGTAGAGAATCCTGCAGATGTAGTCTCGAAGTGAATCTCCTCACCTGTGAGCTGCTTAGTTGTTGAATATAAAGTATCATTCTATTTTTACCATGCTATACTTATTTTCTCAAAATTACTTCTCTGTTTAGACATTTTCCACTCTCATTTTACCATAGTCTACTCCCATCAAATTGGGCCCTTATTATAATAGTTATAGTTGTATATTAATTTAAGGGAACGAGTGTGATAGAGTGCCAATAACCAGGTAAATATGGTTTTATAATTGATAAGGATCCTTTGTACGAGATTCACTATTTTGAATTAACCCCCATCTTTACTAATCAAATGTTTTTGTTTGTCCCTCTGGCAGGTACCCTTGTTGCCACTACTGTTACTTATGGACCTACTTCAAATCCTGGAGGAATTTAACTAACTCTCACTCTGTGATAGAGTAGGGCACTTCATGACTTTTAAAATTTACTGGATGAAATTTTAGTGAGGATTTGGATGGATGAATCCTATGCATGTTGTTCTACATTGTTGTCCAAAAGCTTTCTTCCTTTTTTTTTGTGGGAGACGTACCTATGTACCCTCTATGGTTATGAACATGGTTGAATTTATGTATTAATATTTAAATTGTAGATGGTATTCTAATTCGTAGCACGTATTGTGCTATTCCCTATTTGAGCAAGGGTTTGAGGCTTAGAAACCTCTCCAGTGTATAATTATTATTTTTATTTAACACGAGTCTGTTAGCACAATGATAAAACTTGTTAGCCCTTCAAGACGTTGGCTTTAAATGAATCTTAACTTGAGGCTAATTCTAAGATTGCACTCTATATGATTTTGTGCTATGTATAATAGACTTTAAATGAGTTATACATGTTAAAGTGCTTTATATGGTTAAAAAATCATATATCCTTTCTATTTGCACAAATTAGTTGTGAAATAATTTTAGTTTTAATAAGTCCAATTCAACTTGGTCCCCTACCTTTTTCTCTGTAACATTTCTAGTTCTTTGATAATGGGTTTCTTGTTATAGAATTTAACTTTTGCTATGGGACTATACATATTTGGTCGTTCATGTATTTATCATTAAAGTTATTTATTCAATGATATATAATTTCCCGAGTCCTTATTGTCATCACACACGTCATTAGATACCCTTATTCTTAGTGAATTCAAAGTATAGATTTGAATTATATTACTGCACAATTTCAATTCTAATTTTATTATAAATCGACACTTAAGTGGGATTTTTGGAATCTAAGCTTCTGTGATCCATAATATAAATTAGTAGAAATTATTTCGGTAATAATCACATGCAATGGAACGTGGTCGACACGTTTTGAACCAACCAATGTGGTTCATCATCAGGACTATGTGAGAGATCAGATCCAGACATTAAGTCTAAATAGAAGTAGAAATGGCTCAACTAGTCGTTAGGATAACGGCTAGTTTGACTTTGAAAAAGTAAATATTCCATTATTTATTTAATTTATTTATTTATTACTATTATTTTATTTATTTATAAAACCTTTAATATATTTATACAACTAATTAACCAATTAATTAATATAATGGTAAGTAATTTAACAAATCGTGGTGTATATATGTAAATTTTTCTTATTAATTTAATTGATTAAATTATATAATAATCAATTATTATTATTAATAAATATAATTAATTCTTATAATTTAATTATAACAAATGATCTATCAAATAGTCAAACATAGAGTAAAAAAAATAAAAATAAATAAATAAAATAAAATAAATAAATAAATAAATAAAAATAGAATTAAAAATAATAAATAAATAATAAGCATAATAATAAATCAAATAAATAAATATATAAATAAATAAATCACATATTTTATTTTATTTTAATTAATTAATTATTATTATTATTATTATTATTATTATTATTATTATTATTATTTTAATAATAAATAAATTAGAAGCAAAATAAAAATATAATAAATTAAAAACTTAATAAATTAAAAAAAATAAAAATAGATAAATAAAATGAAAAATAAATAAATAAATAAATAAAATAATTAAATAAATCCAGAATATAAGACAGGAATCCAGCACCTGCTGATATTCCAACCGTCATCTCTATTGAGATTAACGGGCCTTTTTTCAATTTCAATGGCCTCTCTCAACTTACGATGATGGAAATGGTCGATTCTAGAAATGACCTTAGCATCTTCTATGCAAACATGATGGTTAATCTTTTCTGCATGCTCAGCTAAGGCGGACGAGCGAGATCTTCTATGCTTGATATCAGCAGCATGTTCACAGATCCTTTGATTAATAGACCGACCCATCTCACCAATGTAAGGAGTCCCACGGGAACAAGGAATGATGTAGACACCTTTTCCATCTCTGGGGTCAATCGGATCTTTAACCGATTTTAGAGAACTACAACTTGTATTAAGGGGCTTGAAATAAGAGGATACCTTATGCTTTTTAAGGATTTTAGCAATCTTATCAGTGGTACCCTGGATGAACAGAAGGCTGACACTGCCATACCATTCACTAGGCTCTTTTTTATTTTTATTTTTAACAGAAGGACCTTTTTCTACTTTGAGGGAAGCTTTGAGGCCCTGCGACATACTATAACCATTATTACACCACATTCCATTGCATGTGATTATTACCGAAAGAATTTCTACTAACTTAAGTGGGATATTTAACCATCGATTTAATTCTAACACTCTAAAAAACTTTTATCTTCATATCCCATCCATTCATCATTTATAGAGGTGGGGTTTCCTCAATTTTATTTATAACTATTGAATTTTGTCCCAACAAAAGCATGGCTCCTATATTCACTTTTGATACAAGTGGAAAACCTTCCCAATCGCTCCTAGCTATCAAAAATATCCCATATAATAAATTGACAACTTAACTATACATTTTCCATGATCTTGCACTATATTTTTTGTGAATTCTTTCAAACTCTTTTCTATGGCTACCAAGAGCTGCAAGGAAATCTCAAGTTTCTAACTACGATCACTGAGTACGTCGCTTATTTGATATTGTCAAGGCTATGCACCCTACCATGATCCTCCAATATTTAAGAGAAAACTTATGGGTTTCATTGCGCACAAGAGTCCCTTAACTTCTCTAACAAAGTTGGAACTAACCTCATCTTGCGCATTCTTACAATTGTAGTACACCTATAAGGAAACATATATTTCTAAAGCTAATCTAGCTAACTATTATTTACAAACATTTAGTACTCATATATATATTGTTAGTCCCCCACCTAAATCAACCAATTAAGTAGGGATATTATTCATTTCGCCGATGCATAAATCATCCCTAATCCTTGCTTTGCTCAACAGCTAAAAATTTATGTTAAGATCTTTCTCACCAGGGTGAAATCAATTAAATGTAACAATCAATATACTTTGGATCAGGTTGGATACAATTATGGTACATACCCTGTTTTTTCACTACATCCATGCATAACACAAATTACTATTCATTTTGTTGAAGTATTTTTTTTGTAAGTCGAAATTTTATTTATTCTTGAAGAAATATGTACATTGAGAGTAGCAGCAAAAAACATGGGGTCTCACCCCGACCACGTTTTCTGACCACCGCATACAATATATGAAAAAATTTCAAAAACGAAACTAAAAAGGAAACTAAGGACATCATACATAAATTAGAAGGCCCAAGGCAACGAAAGAAAAATAAAACATAGAAAACTCATGAAGTCATGCTAGTCATACGATGCAATGGAGGTTGGGTTTCCCAGGTTTTTCTGAGAAGGAGGCGGAGGTCGAAAATAGCATTGAATGTACTCCTAAAAATTATCCATCCAAGACTCCATATTCCCCACTTTCTCCAATAACAGGTTTTGTCCTCAATAGACCACCAAAATGCACTTGCGGAATTTAGCACTGAAAGTAGTGCAATTTATCCAAGGTAGAAACCAGTTCTACATGTTCGTCACATTAGATCCTTTCTGCAATGTCCAATCGCTTCATCAGGGATTGAATCATATCTTGAAATTTTTCCAAGAACAATGTTGAATGACCCTCAAAACATGAATAAAATACTCTTCACCCCCTCACCATCCTGAGCTTCTACGTCACTGAGCCCCGCCCCTCGCTCGTGCTTGCGCTGACTAACCCCCATGACCCTTCATCATGTTTTCACGCCCTCGACCACCCCACACACCAGCCACCATCCTCTTGGAGTTTCCTGCTGACTTACCACCCCGACGAGACACAAACACCTCAACCCCTTTCTATGTATTATAAAATTGAGAAGCCCTATCCCCACATCCCGCCGAGCAGGCCTCTCAAGGGAGGGATGACCACCCTCTTCAGGGAACTGGTCTCATCAATGTTGGAATAGAAGCTTCACATAAAATTAAGAAGACTGCCTAGGCATGCCTGCCCCACCCCTTTGAACCTAGTGCATTTACTAAAAAACTCCCATACAACGCTCTGGACTCGCACCAACTGTAACCACATAGAACCGCACAGAATGAGAGAGTCTGCCACCCTGCCCCAGGCCTGAGCATAGGTAGGAACCAAAATTCAGATAACTTGAATGCAGGAGGGTCGAAAGAACCACATAATTTCCAACAACATGCCAAGGACTTCCCCCCAACCACGTGCCAACTACAATAGCAGAAAAGGGTCACAACTACTTCCAAGAAGCTTCTTCATTTCCCCCATGAAAGACATAGAAAACCTCATGCAGAGTCTGCAAACTTCTTAATTATGGACCCAGAAGAAAAAATATGAGACCATCTACAAAACCACCATCCCTCCCTAGAGCTATGACACCACCATGGTCCGCTCCGCCCACCAAGAGGCCCATGACCGTAGAAAACCAGTACACAAATCGGTGAGAAGCTCCCAAAGTCCAATCCCATCGGGAGCCACAAACGACAACCACATATAAAATAAAAAAGATAACCTTTTATAAGAAATGTTACCAATATGCAGAGCCAACAACATGGAGGTGAGACTCGTTTCTAAGAGCACCATTGTCCCTAACGAAAGTGATGTCGCTTCCTTCTTCGGCAAGTAAAGAACTAGAAAATGGCATGAAGTCGAAGCGAAACATGAATGAAAACCTTGTCCTCCATCCTAGAACTTAGAATGGCATCTCTCATGATGGTTGAGGCTCTACCAAATTCCACACATAAACAATAACTCGTACCTGTATGCCAGATTAAGTGACAAGTCTAGGGCGAATCCCTTGAGCAGGGTGCCAGCTATTGGTCATCATGGGCCACGAGGTGCCCCATGCACTATGTCCATCACCCTATCAAGGAATTTTTCTAAGTCATTATGGGCCACAAGGTGCCCCATGCACTATGTCGATCACCCTATCAAGGGATTTTTCTATTAAAAATTTCTAGTGAAAATTTTCATGATTTTCTAGAAAGCTGTCATCTTATTTTCAGAATCAATATCCAACTCTCGATTTATCCTCATACAGAATGTAACATACCTCGATAACCTCGCAGGAAAATGCATGGAGCTAGGAATTTTTTCAACATTTACAAATGTGAAACCATGTAAATTACTTTCTGTATTTCCACATTAACCATTTAAATACCCATCATCATCACTTAGAGAAATATTTACAAAAAATCATAGTGAGTTACACAACCATTAATTTTCCTTGTTGTAGCATATTAACTTAAATTTACTTCTATAACTATGCATCGATCCCGTGATCATTTTAACTCAATTAATACATCACTTAATTGATAATATAAATATCACATCATGAAATAAATTAACATCATGAAAGTAACACAATGAATAATCACATCATTAGACACCAATATACCCTGGAAACCCCGTAGGGTGAAAACCAACAAACGTTTAATTTTATTATTAAATGCTTGTGAGGGTTGTCACCCATCACTGAATGGTTTTAAGGGAGTCCATCCATTGACCATTGTCATAAAAATTACATATAAAAGTAATATTAAATGAAACATAACTAACTATAATCTATTACAATCATCATGATACCATTTACCCACGGAACCTCAATCTCAATCTTTTTAGTCGAGTTGTTTCCTTCAGTGGGTCATCCTATAGTTGGAACTACTAAACCTACATAGACTAACAACTCTTTATCTTCCACAATGTTAAACTTAAAAAATCCTTTTCTCAAGTTATTCTTCTTTACTGCCACTGCTGTGATCAACACACTTGATATCATGATTAGATAAAATATTAATAAACCAATAATCAATCTCTATTTTTCACACTTCAACAAATATTTGTATGCATGTATAAAACATAACAAAGTTGACATGAAATTCCTTCTTTAACATCATTTGACATGCATTAGTAACAAATAAATCACTATCAAGAATCATCTTTCTAACAACCGCTAACAAACTATTGCATGCACTTTCATATTATTGCCAAAGGAAAGATAACCTACTGTACTATATAATAATATTGTGCATGAAAATGCATAACAAGCTTGGAAGATAACTATCCCAGAAAGCTATTTCATTTTTTCCTACTCTTATGTTTTCTTTTCCAAAGGGATTAACACAATATATTCTATAATTCGAAAGACATATTTTCCACAAAATAGCTATTCACATTGGCTATTCTTATAACATTGCGAGCTTTATTTCAAACCAAGTTAACATAATAGTTATAATTTTGTGAATTTAATAACATATCCTTTTTATTCTTTCATATAAAACATATATTTCTTTCCAAAAGAAACTAAATACCTATTTCATAGAAAAAATAATACATTTCTTTTCCAAGGGGTCAAAGGCATGCCACTTATTCTTCCATGCATACAAAGGGAAATTTCCCTCTCATCCAAAAGAGCTAATCCCAAAAATATACTTTTTTGATGCATCCAAGCATATATATGTTTCTTTAACTAATCTTACATAATAAAGCATGTGATTACTATTTTTCCACTCTAAGAATCTAATCCAATAATGCATACAAGGATATTTTTTTCTCCTTCATTATGTTTGAAGAGTTCTAACCCAATAATTGCTTCCTTGAATATTAAATATATTTATTTTCCAAGGAATTTAACACCTTAATTATTCTTTTTCCAAAAGATAGATAACCCAATAACTATTATGCATGAAATAGATATTATTTTCTTATCATTTCACATATTAGAGAGATTCGTAATATTTCCTCCAGAAATAACATGAATAACAAATCCTTCTCAAATAACTCAACCAATTGTCTTTTATGCAAAGGTTTTATGTGAGCCACCCCTCACATAAGTTATTTATATATTTTAGCATGACTCAAACTCCTCATGCATTTAAAATCACATAATAATTTCTAGTAGATCAAATATACTAGATATTATTCATGTGCACCTAAGCACACACTCTCTTCAAGAGTCCAATATTTCTCTTTAAAAATTTTAATGCATATACTTGGTAATTATATAAATTAATTCCTTTTAAATAATCACCAACATAATTATTACATCTTATGTACATAAAAAATTATTTTTATCTCATTGAAAAATGAAATGGAAGCACTATGTTTTACTCTGTTTTTTCAGTTTTAGTCATGCAATTTGGACGCGTATTGCAAACATATGGAAATGAATTTCCAATAACTGAAAGAGATTTTTCGTTGGAACAGATTTAATAAGAATACCTTTCTCAGTTTTGTCACAAGTTTCATGGTTTTTAATATTCGAATGAATCTTTGACGCCCATTTTTTCAGATTTAAATATTAAATAATTTCCTCTTTTTGTCATCAAATTTAGACATGGTTTCCAACCAAATGGAAGTGATTTTTGAAAACCCAAAGAGGTTTTTGTTTCTAATGGGTTTATTAAAAATAACCTATCTTATATTTTACACACGTTTAAGGTTTGGAATATTTGAACAAATATTTGGAGTTCATTTTTCCAGAATTAAATATTAATTAATTCCCCGTTATTTTACATCCATTTAGGACATTGTTTTTGAGAGATGGGAAACGAATTTTTTAAATCTGAAAGAGACATTTTTTCCCAACATCCTCTTTTATAAAAACCTCTTTCACTTTTTTCATATCTATTTCGGTTTGGGAGATACAAAGTCATATTTAGACTCTATATTCCAATAACTCATGCAATTCATTGAATTATTTAGCCATGAAAATATTTTATCAATTCAAAACACATGAATTATTTCATAATTCAATGAATAAGACACTTATTCCTCTATGAACAAAATTGTATAGAGGTTTACTCAATGAATAATCTTAATTCTTTATCACATGAACTTTTTCTTGCAAATAAATTCAATCATTATATCATCATGGCCCATTTGCAAACAAAAGGATTTTCAAAGAATATAGTTAATTATCTCTGGATGCATGCTTAGAATACTCTCTTCCTCTTCCTTGGCTCTATTCTCCCATTCCCCTCTTCTATCTCTCTCATAGGCTTATAATAAATAGAATTAATAGAATGAAATAGATTTTATAAATCATAAAATCATTCCAGTTTTTTCTAAATCATAAAATAATTCTAGATTTTCTAAATCATAAAAGCATTCCATAAAGCATTCATAAATCTGATTTTTCCTAAATCACAAAAGCACTCCATAAATCTCTCATGCTTTTATTTTTAAAGCTAGATTTTCTTTTTCCTTATGAGAAAAATATGACTTATCCATACTTTTTCCAAATCTGTTGCTTATTATTTCTAAAACTCATAAAAGGTATCAACTTGGAAATATAATTTATTTCTATAGAAGAATACAAATTTTTCTATATAAAATAATTAAGAAATAATTTTTTCAATATTCGTATAATTAAGAATTACAAGAATATTCTTCATGTAATATCAATATAAGAATAAATAATATTTAATTATTTAAGAACCCTCATTTTATGAGAGTTTTTATAGTGGCTTAAGCCAGGGATATTACAAACTCCCCCCCTTAAAGAGAACATCGTCATCAATGTTCTTCTCTTGTTGGAACATTAACCTTTAATTTTCATTACCAACTATTTAGGAAATGTAAAATAATAATTAAATCATAATACTTCCACAAAAAATCAAGGAGAACTTAGCCCTTTAATCATCAAAAATATAAGAAAAACTCTATCAAGTGCATGTTGTATTTTATTTAGGAGTTACACTAGTCTTTCTCTCCCACTAATGTTTTTGCAAATTACTGTCTTTCTTTCCAACAATAATTTCAATGAAATTCAAACTCATGACATTTATCTCCAAACATTTCCTTTCCAAATTACTATCTTTCTCTCCCACAGTAATTTATTTCAAATTAAAACTCATGCACTTAATATCGAGCCATTTTCCTCTAGCATGTTAGGAATTTAAAGTTCAATAACACATTATTTTATCTAACATGAGTTGTTTCAGTGACCTATATATTTCAATTAATTTCCTCTATGCATGCATATAGATAAGTCATATCTGACATGTTCATTTTCTTATAAAAACCTACAAACATATCGTATTTCATCGAAATTATTGCTAAGATAATTTTATATATCATGCATGAAAAACTATAACACATGGAACAACTTTGAGACATAAAATTTACAGTCTATTGTAACATCCAACATCTTTAGATAATTTTGAGCATAGACATAATTTCATCTAGCTGTAGTTAATTTCTGGAAATTATTGAGGAATTGAGCATATCCCACCCAACCGTGAACTATTTCCAATAGTTACCCAATGAGTTAAGATCTACTTGCCACTAGAATCAACAACCTCATTGATTCCTTGGTGCTTTCTTCCCATAAGATTTTTAGCAGCGTCCTGCTTTAAGGTCTGCCAACCTTTTTTCCTAGGCCTTTTTGTTTTATATTTTTCGAAAAATATATTCTTCTTTTTATTTAAAGCATGCATTTCTCTCCCGCTATGCTTTATTTTACCCAACTTAGTATTTATCTCCAACTAAGTCATTTACATAATCTTTCTCTCCCATTATGTTAATATTTTCCTCTGTCTTATTTTCTCCTAGGGATTTTTAGGAGACTTTTAGGGAAGATCCATGTTGAAGTTAACCACCAATAGATTTTCATAAGCTGACAAGAAGTCTTCTAAATATCTAGATTTATTTCCTAAATTCCCCAACCAATGTATTCATTAACTCAATAATAGAATAAAATATTACCTCATTACATCAGTCCCATCATGGCTTCCATAGCCATTGAATCCAATAAAAATTCAATATCTAAAAATATTCAATGTCTACAAATCCACTATAATTTACATAATTTTCCATTTGCATATTATCATTAAGGAAAAGGAACATTTATGTACACCATGCATCTATAATTTACCCTCAACATGGGTCCCACAATTTTTCAAGGTACATTGACAACAATTCATCACATGTAATATAGGTGGTATACATTCCAAATTTCCACATAATAATAATCATGTAACTTAAATAAAATACATTAACATATCTTGCATACCATAGCATTATTCTTTATTTAAGGTCTCACCTTAGCAACCATCAATATTGTAGAGAACTAACAGTCCCATTGAACACTAAGACACAAAATGTGATTTTTTTCTTTCCTTACCATTACCTTGCAGCCATGTAAGCAACAACCATTGAGAAATTTTGGGAAAATAATTTGCAATCATGCAATCTACAACCACTATAGATTTTTATCAAATAGTGTGCAAGCATAAAATCTACAACCAATTCAACATTCCAACAAACAATTTGCAAGCATGCAATCTACATCCATCTTGGAATTATAACAACAATTTGCAAGCATGAAATCTATGGTCAATGAGAAATTCTACCAAATATTTGGCAAGCATACAATCTAGCGCCATTGAGGGACTAATTAGCGGACACGAAATAAATTTCCATAAATATGTTTAAATTATGAGAAATAGTTATACTAGAATTTATAGAATAACATGAATAATATTAATATCATCAATGGTAAAATTTCTGCCAATAAGAGAACCAACAATCCCTACAGGAGCGTCTAATAAAAAAAATTGACCAAATTATGAATCCAAGTCTAAAACAAATTTTTCCTGGAATCAACATGAGGGTTACATGATCTCAAGGAATTGAAACACCTTGATGTTAGGATTAATCACATCCAAAACTTCCACGGATGCAATTATTTAAAAAAACAAAACTGTGGATCTCAATTACCACTTTTTGTCAAACACATAGAATGCAAACTTTCCTCTACAATTCTAAATGAAGAAAGAGAACCCACAATTATGCTACTATGATTTTTTGATTGACTTTAAGTTCACTATGTGAGTTCTAATTCTCTCATTTCTTATTTTTAACAACTAAAGAGTTAAGTTCAAATATATATATATATATATATATATATATATATATATATGTGTGTGTGTGTGTGTGTGTGTGTGTGTGTGTGTGTGTGTTTTCAACATTCCATTTTCCTCTTTAGGGTCTACCCCAACTTGTAAATTATTTAGTTATCACAAAAACCTTACATGTATTCATTATTTATAGGAAGTGCATGGTAACTTTAGCCATGTTTTTCCACTTATTTTTTCTTATGCACCATAATCATATTTCTAATATTATGCATGCAAAGGTTGATAATTAATCTGCACTATCACTGGTGAGTGCTCAGGATGGTTCATAGGAAAAATAGAGGTTTTATTGTATTTTATCCACATCCATATTGAAATTTCATGAGAACAACTTTTAAAGAAACATTATAACTTTCTACTCCTTCATGCGGTCATTAATCAGGCGTCATGCATATCATGTTAAATGTAGTATACTACAAGTATAATTAAAATCATACCTGAGATGATGCCTACTAGCATTATACCCTTACTTATTCTTTTCATAATGATTCCCAAAATGTGCCAGTGTTGCAACCTTTTGCTCTAATACTATTTGTAACATACCCCAATAACCTCGCAGGAAAATGCATGGAGTTAGGAATTGTTTTCAACATTTACAAATGTCGAACCTTATAAATTACTTTCTGTATTTCCGCATTAACCATTTAAATACGGATCATCATCGCTTAGAGAAATATTTAGAAAAAATCATAGTGAGTTACACAACCATTAATTTTCGTTGTTGTAGCATATTAACTTAAATTTACTGCTATAACTATGCATCGATCCCGTGATAATTTTAACTCAATTAGTACATCACCTAATTGATAATATAAATATCACATCATGAAATAAATTAACATCACGAAAATGACAAAATAAATAATCACATCATTAGACACTGATATACCCTAGAAACCTTGTAGGGTGGAAACCAGCAAACATTTAATTTTATTATTAAATGCTCGTGAGGGTTGTCATCCATCACTCAATAGTTATAAGGGATTCCATCCCTTTACCATTGTCATAAAAATTACATATAAAAATAATATTAAATGAAACATAACTAGCTATAAGCTATTACAATCATCATGATACAATTTACCCATGGAACCTCAATCTCAATCTTTGTAGTCGGGTTGTTTCTTTTAGTGGGTCATCCTGTAGTTGGAACTACTAAACCTACACAGACTAAAAAATCTTTATCTTCCACAGTGTTAAACTTAAAAAATCCTTTTCTCAAGTCATTCTTCTTTACTGCCATTACTGTCATCGACACACTTGATATCATGATTAGATAAAATATTAATAAACCAATAATCAATCTCTATTTGTGACACTTCAATAAATATTTGTATGCATGTATAAAACATAAAAAAGTTTATATGAAATGCCTTCTTTAACATCATTTAACATGCATTAGTAACAAATAAATCACTATCAAGCATCATCTTTCTAGCAACCACTAACAAAATATTGCATGCACTTTCATATTATTCGCAAAGGAAAGATAACTTGTTGTACTATATAATAATATTGTGCATGAAAATGCATAACAAACTTTCAACATAACTATCCCAAAAAGCTATTTCCTTTTTTCCTACTCTTATGTTTTCTTTTCCAAAGGGATTAACACAATATATTCTATACTTATGCATATGAATGTTGTTCTTTTCCAAAGACATATTTTTCACAGAAGAGCTATTCACATTGGCTATACTTATAACAATGTGAGCTTTATTTCAAACCAAGTTAACATACTAGTTATAGTTTTATGTATGTAATAACATATCCTTTTTATTCTTTCATATAAAACATATATTTCTTTCCAAAAGAAACTAAATACATATTTCATGGAAAAAATAATACATTTCATTTTCAAGGGGTCAAACGCATGCCACTTATTCTTCCATGGATACAAAGGGAAATTTCCCTCTCATCCAAAGGATCTAATCCCAAAACTATACTTTTTCCATGCATCCAAGCATATATATGTTTCTTTAACTAATCTTACATAATAAAGCATGTGATTACTATTTTTCCACTCTAAGAACCTAATCCAATAATGCATACAAGGGTATTTTTTTCTTTTCTATTATTTTTGAAGAGTTCTAACCCAATAATTGCTTTCTTGAATATTAAATATATTTATTTTTAAAGGAATTTAACAACTTAATTATTTTTTTTCAAAAATATAGATAACTCAATAGCTATTATGCATGGAATAGATATTATTTTCTTATCATATCACATATCAGAGAGATCTGTAATATTTCCTCTAGAAATAACATGAATAACAAATCCTTTTCAAATAACACAACCAATTACGAAATTTTTTTATGTTAGCTACCCCTCACATAAGTTATTTATATATTTTTGCATGACTCAAACTCTTCATGCATGTAAAATCACATAATACTTTTTAGTAGATCAAATATACTAGATATTATTCATGTGCACCTAAGCACATACTCTCTTCAAGAGTCCAATATTTATCTTTAAAAATTTTAATGCATATACTTGGTAATTATATAAATTAATTCCTTGTAAATAATCATCAACATAACTATTATGTCTTATGTACATAAAAAATTATTTTTATCTCATTGAAAAATGAAATGGAAGCACTATGTTATACTTTGTTTTTCTAGTTTTAGTCGTCCAATTTGGACGCGTATTGTGAACATATGGAAACTAATTTCAAAAAACCGAAAGAGATTTTTGTTTGAAACAGACTTAATAAGAATACCTCTCTCAATTTTGTCACAGGTGTCATGGTTCTTAATATCGGAAGGAATATTTGATGCCCATTGTCCCAAATTTAAATATTAAATAATTTCCTTCTTTTGTGATAAATTTTAGACACAGTTTACAACCAAATGGAAGTGATTTTTCGAAAACCCAAGAAGGTTTTTGTTTATAATGGTTTTATTAAAAATAGCCTATGTCATATTTTACACAGGTTTTATATTTTGGAAGATTCGAAAAAAAAATTGGAGTTCATTTTTCTAGAATTAAATATTAATTAATTCCCTATTATTTTACATCCATTTAGGACATTTTTTTTGAGACATGGGAAACGAATTTTTAAAATATGAAAGAGGCTTTTTTTCCCAACATCCTCTTTTATAAAAACCTCTTTCATTTTTTCATATCTATTTTGGTTTTGGAGTTAAAAAGTCATATTTAAACCCTATATTCCAATAACTCATGCAATTCACAAAATTATTTAGCCATGAAAATATTTTATCAATTCAAAACACATGAATGATTCTGATAATTCAATGAATAAGACACTCATTCCTCTATGAACAAAATTGTATAGAGGTTTTCTCAATGATTAATCTTAATTCTTTATCACATGAACTTTTTCTTACAAATAATTTCAATCATTATATCATCATGGCCCATATTCAAAGAATATGGTTACTTATCTCTTGATGCATGCTTGGAATACTCTCTTACTCTTCCTTGGCTCTATTCTCCATGTATTCTCCCATTCCCCTCTTCTATTTCTCTCATAGGCTTATAATAAATAGAATTAATAGAATGAAATAGCTTTTATAAATCATAAAATCATTCCGGTTTTTTTTAAATCATAAAATAATTTCAGTTTTTCTAAATCATTAAAGCATTCCATAAATCATCCATAAATCTCTCATGCTTTTATTTTTAAAGCTAGATTTGATTTTTCCTTATGAGAAAAATATCACTTATCCATACTTTTTCGAAATCTATTACTCATTATTTCTGAGACTTATAAAAGGTACCAACTTGGAAATATAATTTATTTCTATAGAAGAATACAAATTTTTCTATATAAAATAATTAAGAAATATTTTTTTCAATATTATTATAATTAATAATTACAAGAATATTCTTCATGTAATATCAATATAAGAATAAATAATATTTAGTTATTTAAAAACCCTCATTTTATGAGATTTTTTTACAGTGGCTTAATCCAGGGATATTAAAAACTCCCCCCCTTAAAGAGAACATCGTCCTCGATGTTCTTCTCTTGTTGGAACATTAACCTTTAATTTTCATTACCAATTGTTTAGGAAATGTAAAGTAATACTTAAATCATAATACTTCCACAAAAAATCAAGGAGAACTTAGCCCTTTAATCATAAAAAATATAAGAAAAAATCTATCAAGTGCATGTTGTATTTTATTTAGGAGTTACACTAGTATTTCTCTCCCACTAATGTTTTTGCAAATTACTGTCTTTCTCTCCAACAATATTTTCAATGAAATTAAAACTCATGGCATTTATCTCCAACCATTTCCTTTGCAAATTACTGTCTTTCGCATCCACAGTAATTTATTTCAAATTCAAACTCATGGCATTAATCTCAAGCCATTTTCCTCTAGCATGTTAGGAATTTGAAGTTCAATAACTCATTATTTTATCTAACATGAGTTGTTTTAGTCACCTATATATTTCAATTAATTTCCTCTATGCATGCATATAGATAAGTCATATCTGACATGTTCATTTGTGCATAAAAACCTACAAACACAACCTATTTCATCGAAATTGTTGCTAAGATAATTTTATATATCATGCATGAAAAACTATAACACATGCAACAACTTTGAGACATGAAATTTACAGTCTATTGTAACATCCAACACCTTTAGATAATTTTGAGCATAGACATAATTTCATCTAACCGTAGTTAATTTCTATAAATTATTGAGGAACCAAGCATATCCCACCCAACCGTGAACTATTTCCAATAGTTTCCCAACGAGTTAAGATCTACTTGCCACTAGAGTCAACAACCTAAATGATTCCTTGTTGCTTTCTTCCCTGCAGATTTTTAGCAGCGTCCTGCTTTAATGTCTGCCAACCTTTTTGCCTAGGCCTTTTTGTTTTATATTTTTCGAAAAAGATATTCTTCTTTTTCTTTAAGGCATGCATTTCTTTCCTGCTATGCTTTATTTTACCCCACTTAGTATTTATCTCCAACTAAGTCATTAACATAATCTTTCTCCCCCATTATGTTAATATTTTCCTTTTTCTTATTCTCTCCTATGGATTTTTAGGATACTTTTAGGGAAGGTCCATGTTGAACTTAACAACCAATATCTTTTCATAAGCTAAAAAGAAGTCTTCTAAATATCTAGAGTTATTTCCTAAATTCCCCAACCAATGTATTCATTAACTCAATAATAAAATAACATATTACCTCATCACATCAGTCCCATCATGGCTTCCATAGCCATTGAATCCAATAAAAACTCAATGTCTACAAATCCACTATAATTTACATAATTTTCCATTTGCATATTATCATTAAGGAAAAGGAACATTTATGTACACCATGCATCTATACTTGACCCTCAACATGGGTCCCACAATTTTTCAAGGTACATTGACAACAATTCATCACATGTAATATAGGTGGTATACATTCCAAATTTCCACATAATAATAATCATGTAACTTAAAGAAAATACATTAACATATCTTGCATACCATAGAATTATACTTTATTTAAGGTCTCACCTAAGCAATCATCGATATTATAGAGAACTAACAGTTCCATTGAACACTAAGATGCAAAATGTGATTTTTTTCTTTCCTTACCATTACCTTGCACCCATGTAAGCAAAAACCATTGAGAAATTTTGGGAAAATAATTTGCAATCATGCAATCTACAACCACTATAAAATTTTATCAAATAGTGTGCAAGCATATAATCTACAACCAATTAAACATTCCAAGAAATAGTTTACAAGCATGCAATCTACGTCCATCTTGGAATTATAACAACAATTTGTAAGCATGAAATCTATGGTCAATGAGACATTCTACCAAATATTTGGCAAGCATACAATCTAGCGCCATTGAGGGACTAATTAGTAGACATGAAATAAATTTCCATAAATATGTTTAAAATATCATAGATATAGTTAAAATAGAATTTATAGAATAACATGAATCATATTAATATCATCAATGGTAAAATTTCTGCCAATAAGACAACCAACAATCCCTATAGGAGCGTCTAATAAAAAAAATTGACCAAATTATGAATCTAAGGCTAAAAATAAATTTTTCCTGGAATCAACATGAGGGTTACATGATCGCAAGGAATTAAAACCCCTTGATGTTAAAATTAATCACATCCAAAACTTCCACAGATGCAATTATTTAAAAAAACAAAACTGTGGATCTCAATTACCACTTTTTGTCGAACACATAGAATGCAAACTTTCCTCTACAATTCTAAATGAAGAAAGAAAACCCAGAATTATGCTACTATGATTTTTTCGTTGACTTTAAGTTCACTATGTGAGTTCTAATTCACTCATTTCTTATTTTTAGCAACTAAAGAGTCTCGTTCAAATATATATATATATATATATATATATATATATATATATATATATTCAACATTCCATTTTCCTCTTTAAGGTCTACCCCAACTTCTAAATTATCTAGTTATCACACAAACCATACATGTATTCATTATTTATAGGCAGTGCATGGTAACTTTAGCCATGTTTTTCCACTTATTTTTTCTTATGCACCATAATCATATTTCTAATATTATGCATGCAAAGGTTGATAATTAATCTGCACTATAACTGGTGAGTGCTCAAGATGGTTCATAGGCACAATAGAGGTTTTATTTTATTTTATCCACATCCATATTGAAATTTCATGAGAACAACTTTTAAAGAAACATTATAACTTTCTACTCCTTCATGCTATCATTAATCAGGCGTCATGCATATCATGTTAATTGTAGTATACTACAAGTATAATTAAAATCATACCTGAGATGATGCCCACTATAATTATACCTCTACTTATTATTTTCATAATGATTTCCAAAAGGCGCCAATGTTGCAACCTTTTGCTCTAATACCATTTGTAACATACCCTGATAAACTTGCAGGAAAATGCATGGAGTTAGGAATTGTTTTCAACATTTACGAATGTGTAACCTTATAAATTAATTTCATTATTTCCACATTAACCTTTTAAATACCCATCATCATCACTTAGAGAAATATTTAGAAAAAATCATAGTGAGTTACACAACCATTAATTTTCTTTTATGTAGCATATTAACTTAAATTTACTGCTATAACTATGCATCGATCCCGTGATCAATTTAACTCAATTAGTACATCACCTAATTGATAATATAAATATCACATCATGAAATAAATTAACATCATGAAAATGACACAATGAATAATCACATCATTAGACGCCGATATACCCTGGAAACCCCGTAGGGTGAAAAGTAGCAAACATTTAATTTTATTATTAAACACTCGTGAGGGTTGTCACCCATCACTCAATGGTTATAAGGGAGTCCATCCCTTGACCATTGTCATAAAAATTACATATAAAAATAATATTAAATGAAACATAACTATCGATAAGCTATTACAATCATCATGATACCATTTACCCACGGAACCTTAGTCTCAATCTTTGTAGCTGGGTTGTTTCCTTTAGTGGGTCATCCTGTAGTTGGAACTACTAAACCCACATAGACTAACAACTCTTTATCTTCCACAATGTTAAACTTAAAAAATCATTTTCTCAAGTAATTCTTCTTTACTGCAATTGTTGTCATCAACACACTCGATATCATGATTAGATAAAATATTAATAAACCAATAATCAATCTCTATTTGTGACACTTCAACAAATATTTGTATGCATATATAAAACATAACAAAGTTGACATGAAATGTCTTATTTAACATCATTTGACATGCATTAGGAACAAATAAATCACTATCAAGCATCATCTTTCTAACAAGTGCTAACAAAATATTGCGTGTACTTTCATATATTATTCCCAAAAGAAAGATAACCTACTGTACTATATAATAATATTGTGCATGAAAATGCATAATAAGCTTTCAAGATAACTATTCCAACAAGCTATTTATTTTTTGCCTACTTTTATTTTTTCTTTTCCAAAGGGATTAACACAATATATTCTATACTTATGCATATGAATGCATGTTCTTTTCCAAAGACATATTTTCCACAAAAGAGCTATTCACATTGGCTATACTTATAACAATGCGAGCTTTATTTCAAACCAAGTTAAAATACTAGTTATAATTTTGTGCATGTAATAACATATCCTTTTTATTCTTTCATATAAAACATATATTTTTTTCCAAAAAAAACTAAATACATATTTCATGGAAAAAATAATACATTTCTTTTCCAAGGGGTCAAACGCATGCCACTTATTCTTCCATGCATGAAAAGGGAAATTTCGCTCTCATCCAAAAGATCTAATCCCAAAACTATACTTTTTCCATGCATCCAAGCATATATATGTTTATTTAACTAATATTACATAATAAAGCATGTGATTACTATTTTTCCTCTCTAAGAATCTAATCCAATAATGCATACAAGGATATTTTTTTCTCTTCTATTCTTTTTTAAGAGTTCTAACCCAATAATTGCTTCCTTGCATATTAAATATATTTATTTTCCAAGGAATTCAACACCTTAATTATTCTTTTTCCAAAATATAGATAAATCAATACCTATTACGCATGAAATAGATATTATTTTCTTATCATTTCACATATTAGAGAGATTTGTAATATTTCCTCTGGAAATAATATGAATAACAAATCCTTCTCAAACAACACAACCAATTGTCTTGTACGCAAAAATTTTATGTGAGCTACAGTTTACATAAGTTATTTATATATTTTTACATGACTCAAACTCCTCATGCATGTAAAATCACATAATAATTTCTAGTAAATCAAATATACTAGATATTATTCATGTGCACCTAAGCACACTCTCTTCAAGAGTCCAATATTTCTCTTTAAAAATTTTAATGCATATAATTGGTAATTATATAAATTAATTCCTTGTAAATAATCATTTTTATCTCATTGAAAAGTGAAATTGAAGCACTATGTTTTACTCTATTTTTCCAGTTTTAGTCATCCAATTTGGACGCGTAATGCGAACATATGGAAACGAATTTCCAAAAACCAAAAGAGATTTTTGTTTGGAACAGAGGTTTTTAATATTCGAATGAGTCTTTGACGCCCATTGTTCCAGATTTAAATATTAAATAATTTCATGTTTTTGTTATCAAATTTAGACACAGTTTCCAACCAAATGGAAGTGATTTTTGGAAAACCAAAAGATGTTTTTGTTTCAAATGGGTTTATTAAAAATAAACTATCTCAGATTTTACACGTTTTACGGTTTGGAATATTTGAACAAATACTTGGAGTTCATTTTTCCAGAATTAAATATTAATTAATTCCCTGTTATTTTACATCTATTTAGGACATTTTTTTGAGACATGGGAAACAAATTTTTAAAATTTGAAATAGGTTTTTTTTCGGAACATCCTCTTTTATAAAAACCTCTTTCACTTTTTTCATATCTATTTTGGTTTGGGAGATACAAAGTCATATTTAGACCCTATATTCCAATAACTCATGCAATTCACACAATTATTTAGCCATGAAAATCTTTTATCAATTCAAAACACATGAATTATTCTCATAATTCAATGAATAAGACACTTATTCGAATTTTTTTTTATAGAGGTTTGCTCAAGGATTAATCTTAATTCTTTATCACATGAATTTTTTCTTGCAAATAAATTCAATCATTATATCACCATGGCCCATATGCAAACAAAAGGATTTTCAAAGAATATGGTTACTTATCTCTTGATGCATGCTTGGAATACTCTCTTCCTCTTCCTTGCCTCTATTCTCCATGTATTCTCCCATTCCCCTCTTCTATTTCTCTCATAGGCTTATAATAAATAGAATTAATAGAATGAAATAGCTTTTATAAATCATAAAATCATTCTAGTTTTTTCTAAATCATAAAAGAATTCCAGCTTTTCTAAATTATAAAATCATTCCATAAAGCTTTCACAAATCTGATTTCTCCTAAATCACAAAAGCATTCCATAAATCTCTCATGCTTTTATTTTTAAAGTTAGATTTTTTTTTTTTCCCTTATGAGAAGAATATCACTTATCCATACCTTTTCCAAATCTATTACTCATTATTTCTAAGACTCATAAAAGGTACCAACTTAGAAATATAATTTATTTCTACAGAAGAATACAATTTTTTCTATATAAAATAATTAAGAAATAAATTTTTCAATATTTTTATAATTAAAAATTACAAGAATATTCTTCATGTAATATCAATATAAAAATAAATAATATTTAATTATTTAAGAACCTTCATTTTATGAAAGCTTTTACCCTAGCTTAAGCCAAGAATATTACATAAAATCCCATACAAATAATAAAGGAAAAATAAAAATAAAGACTCATACAATTTTAGGAAACCATCTTATTCATAATTTTCCTCCAGATTCTCGTTTGCACAAAAATTCACACATATAGATAAAGATAATAATTCTCTTACAATTTTAGGAATCAACTCGTCTTCATTTTTCGTGGAGTTCTTCCTTCATGGAAAATTCATGCCAGAGATTTAAAAATAATAAGAAATAAGATAGATCTGATGCACATCTAGAAATATGGAAAAGTAAAGATCTCGTAATTTTCTGCTCAATAACATAACATAACAACAATTTATTATTGATATTAGATCTCATAATTTCTTACTACATTTATATCAAATCAATAATATCACAACAATTTATTAATAATAAAAGATCTCAAAATTTCGGTCTACAACATTTATAACAAATTAGTAATATAACAACAATTTATTAATAATAACAGATCTCATAATTTCCTTCAACAACGTGTATAGCAAATCAGGAATATAACAATAATTTATTAATAATGGAAAAGATAAACACAGAACCTCTAACCGAAGTCCTCACTAGAAATGATGCTGGGAAACATTTTTCCCACCCAACCTTAAACCAATCTCCTCTCGTTCCTCGAGCAGAGAAGTATTGCCTGGAATCAACAACTTCTTGAGGATTCTTGTATTCTTGTCATGCATTTTATACATTAATAATAGGCAGATGTTTCCTTCGCACTGTCCTACATTTCAGGGTTATGCATTCCCCTATTTTTTTCTTTATTCTTTTAAAATGTGCTTTTCTATGCAAATCTTTTCACACGATTTCTAGCTTTATTTCACAAATTTATTTATTTATCTAAAACATCATTTTTTTCAAAATCCAATTTTACCGGGTACATACTGAAAATATTGTAATGAAATATATATATATATATATATATATATATAACCTCATAGGCTTGTTACAAGTTCTTATTCAATGGTAACTGAATAAGTGCCTTGGATTTTTCTCTCTTAATTTTTGGATGCACTTGCAATATTTATGTTATGATTTTTATATATATTTAGATTTTTCATTGTTACTGTGTCTTATTAATACTCACCAAAATTAATGTAAGTGTTTTCCCTTTAGTAAGAAATTAATTTTTCTATTTCATATATATCAATGTGGATTTTTTTTAAAATTTTGTTAACAATTAATCATTGATTAATTAAATGTAATTAAATTATTATATAATATTTAAATTACAAAATCTAAAAAACAATAAATATTGTCTGTTAACAAGTTTAAAAATTTATTATCCGAATTAAATAACTTTATTCATTAACAAAAATAATGGAATAAACTCATTAATAAAACTTGATCAAACCATAATTTTTCATTTAGTATATTAAAAAAAAAGACATTTACAAATATTAATATAGACTTATTTACTAACTATATAATTATTATAAAAATAAAACAATCTTGTTAGTCCATGCCTAATATTAATATAGACTTATTTACTAACTATATAATTATTATAAAAATAAAACAATCTTGTTAGTCCATGCCTCATCAGCGACTATAACATTAGTTTTTAGGTCAAAGTACATCAAAGTACATTGATTTAGGATTTTTTTCTTAAGTTTCACGAAAATACCAAATTTTACTAGTTTCAAAAATAATTTTCTAATTTTCAGATAATTTTATTTCTAATTTTCTATTGACTCAACGAGTTTTGATGAGACATCATTCCCTTGATGAGAGCTTTTAGGAAATTTAATTTTCTGAATGGCTATTTTATGGGTGAGTACTTCACAGCGACATTTTTATGCATAAACCTGCTATGCGTAACAATGCTAAGAAATTGACACTATTATGTCCTACCATGCAATTCCTGACACTACTAACCACTAACCACGCTTATGCGTGGCACTACTACTTCTCTTCCCATTGTTGCAGGTCCTTAAGTGGGGGAGGAGGTTGGGGCGGTTGTGGAGTGAGACCTAACAATTGTGCCGAAGAAACTAGGTAGAGATGAACAATTTTACTGAGGAAGCTTGGTATCCCTGACATCACCACTATTCCACATTCCGCACTGAAAATTTTCTCTAATATCTTAGATAAGTTTTTACTTTTAAAATGGTTATTTCTATTCCAACCATTTCATTTCAGCGGTGCCTCTGCATAATGAAAATTAAAACAAATATCCGCACATAGAATTCACAATAAAAGTATTAATGAAATCATAAAGAAACATTATTCTCTATTAGTTAATATATATTAATTAATTAGCTTTTCTAAGCTAACTATGAAACTATCAATGATAACAATACAACACTAATAGAAAAATGAATTATAGCTATTAATAACTATAATAATTATACAACAATAATATTTTCTTGAAGCTTGCGGATTTTTATAATATTATAGATACTACAAGAAAACTTATTAGTCTATAAGACTATAACTATTAACTACTTTCATTAACAATTAATATTTAATGAGTTAAACTCTACACAATAATAGCTATTACATTTAACTATTATTAACTTAATTATTAGTAGATTATTTTTGATTTAATTATAAGTATTAATTATCTCGAACTTATGATTTATTTTGATAATTATTTTACATGGAAAACTATTATATGGAAAACTATTATAATACTATAGGGATTAATTTTTTTTTATCAATATCTATTACATTTAATTATTATTAACTTATTTAATAATAGTTATATGAAAGATCATATAACTATATTCATAGGCATATGGCCAACAGAGAAATACCTGCTCAAATGGATAAATATAAAATGGAAACCCAAGGGCCACGTAGATCTAAAATTCAGGCCTAGAAGTTTATTCACTATATTCTTTAAAAATCTTATATCTAAAGAAATAATTTTTGAAGGAGGTCTGTATTTTTATTACAATGCAGGGTTATTCTTGAGGCAGTGGGAAGAATTCTATAACCCTGAAAAAGAACAATTTATTGCTACACTGGTTTGGGTACGTCTATTTGCACTACCAGTGGAGTTTTGGGACCCTAAAATTTTCGAAGGTATTGGTAACACACTTGGTAGCTTTGTTTAAATAGTTGAAAAAACTCGACGAAGTAGGTATACCTTGTTTTCCTGTATATGTGTTTATATGAATATATGTGAGCCTTTACAAGAACCAGTCGAGCTAGAATATGAAGGGAAAGTATGGCAAAAACTTCTTGATTACAAACATATTTAGTTTCAGTGTTGATGATTCCATGAATATGGCCATATTTACAAAACCTACCCTCTTAACAATCCAGACCAGTTGGAAAGGAAGAAACAAGAAGGAGACAGAGGGTCACCTGAAAAAGAAGATGGATTTAAGACTATGACGAGTGAAAAGAAGAATAGTAAAATGCATTCAAATCGAATCAATAGCCCAATAAAATAGAAGAATACTTAAAACTGATATGAAATATTGTAGGGACTTGGGGGAAATTCTAAGGAATTTGAACAGACTAATGATGAATGGCGGGGACTACTAACACAAAAATATCTGAAAGGAAAAAGAAAGGCACCACTAGAATCAACAGAGAAGGAAGACCAATTGCGAATGGTGGAGCAATCGACCATGGAGATAGACAATAGAAAGGAGGAGTTAATTACAAAGGAAAAAGTGTTAAAAAAACTTCTGCAAGAATGGAAGAACTTAGATGAGAGATTTATACTAGATGACCAAAAGTGGTTGTATAAAAAAATTTTGAACAATATTTGACCTCTCAATCTCAGAAATAGATGCAAATAACAAAAAATCTAAACTCTCAGAAGGCCCTCTCTCAGGAACCTACTAACCAAACTAAAGGAGGAAAAAAGAGGGGAATAAAGAATCTACAATAATCTATACAAATGGTTGGAGAAATGTTACTTAATTTAGGAAGGGAAACACACTTATTAATGGTATTCCAAAAACTACACAAAGGTCCTCAATGAAAGTGATATCCTTGAATATAGCATGCCTAAATAGCAAAGTAAAACATGGATATTTAAAAGAAAGCCATTGGTGATACTGCTTCATGAAACCAAGATTTTAGGGAAAATATTATAAGAAATCCTTAAATTATTAAAACCTCATTATGAATATATTGTTATAGATTTGAGAGGAAGCGCAGGTGGAATATCCATTTTATGGAACCTAGTTGAGATTATGGTAGAAGGTTTGTTTGGGCTTCCGCGTATTCTAACTAACTAATCTAGACAAATTGGAATGACAGACAAAATCCTAATTTCATCAACCTATGGACCTCATATTCCAAGAGAAAAAGAAGTGCTCCTTCATAACATAAGAAGTATTTGAAATATGCATAACAAAAATTATTTGTTGTTGGGAGGTGACTTCAATATTATTTGTAGTTTGGTAGAAGAAGCAAAAGGAGATATAAGGAGAGAAGAGTTGGAAATGGAACTCTTTAGAGATCTAGTAACCGACCTATGCTTAGTTGAAATCCTCACAGTGAATAGAAAATATTCGTGGAACAATAGAAGAGGGGGTGCTCACCAATTAGCCTCAAGTCTTGACAGATTATTAGCATTAGAAGCCCTGGTCAGGAGTGATGCATTTTATGAGGCCTCTATCCTTCCAAGTCTGGGGTTAGATCACTAGCCGATATGTATGGAGGTTAATATGAAGGGATGTAATAAGAAATGACCTTTTCAATTTGGGGATTTTTGGCTACGGGATCCAACCTTCCTAGAAAAAGTTAAAGGATGGTGGGAATCAGGTAAAGCTCAAGGTTAGAATAAGATGCATTCATTCCAACTTCATTTAAAATACTTAAAACAACAGATTAAAAAATGGAATAAAATTTATTTTGGAAATATTCAGTAAGATAAGGAAAGATTACAAGGAGAAATGAAATGAATTCAACAACAAATGATTCTACATGGGAGAGTAGAGAATCTGGTGATAAAAGAAGGTAACCTTCTAAGTAAACTTGAAGAGTGCAAGAAACAAGATTAAATCCTATGGAAAATAAAATGCATACAATGGCTAAGAGAAGTGGACAAAAATAAAATAAAAAATCATAAGGCCATGATACAGAGGAGAGAACATAATCATATCTTCTCCCTAAAAGATCTAGGAGGAAACTGGATTGTAGAGTATAATGATATGAAAGCCTTGTTTGTGAATCACTTCAGTCATATTTCAACAAACCAAGACCAGCATAGAATGGTATTCATTTAACATATAACAGAAAACATACCTTCTATAGTGAGTCGCGAACAAAATCTAGATCTTTTAAGAGAGATAACTATAGAGCAAGTGGAAGAAATGGTAAAAGGTATTGCAAGAAACAAATCCCCTGGCCCAGATGGATTTACTGTCGAATTCTACTAGGAGGCTTGGTCCTTCATGGGTAGAGATATATCAGAATTAGTAGAGAAATATCGTAGGTCAAGACATGTGTATCCAGCCCTAAATTCTAGTCTCATTTCCTTAATTCAAAAGTAGGATAATTATGATGAACCAACAAATTTATGACCCATATATTTATGCAATGTTATTTATAATATCCTCTCTACGATTATGGTGAATCATCTGAAAGTTATTCCTCCAACCCTAATATCTCCTTAGAAGATTGGTTTTGTGAAAGGAAGACACATTTTCGATGGCATGGTCACGATGTAGGAAGCTATTCACTCTCTTACGACCCTTAAATCCAAATATGTGTTGATTAAACTTGATTTATCAAAAGCATATGACCGTCTTAGCTGGAATTATCTTAAAGCTATTCTTCACGCGTTTGGATTTGATTTAAGATGGATCTATTGTATAATGTCTTTTATTTATTCTCCTAATTACTTTCTTATACTTAACGGAGTTCCTTCTATTCCCTTTAATGCTACCCAAGGTTTAAGAAAAGGGGATCCGCTCTCCCCCTTCCTTGTCATTATTGTAGCAGAAGGCCTTGGTCATCATATTAAAATTAATATTAAGGGAGGTAACATTAAAGGACTTAATCTTTAGGGTCCAGGGCTAAATTTCTCCCACCAATATTTTGTAGATGATATTATGCTCTTCTGTCAAGCCACTTTGAAAGAATCTAAGGCGATTCTATCCATTCTTAAATATTTCATGGAAGCCTTTGGAACTCTCATCAATAATGACAAATCAAATGTGTTTTTCTTTAATACTAATTTTCTCTACCAATGTTTCCTATTGCGTACCTTGGGGTTCAACATTGGATCCTTTCCTATGAAATATTTAGGAATCCCTCTAAATCTAAATTCTCTTCGGGTCTTCGGTTCGAAAGATCTGCTTAGCTTTATCCAAACCCGACTTCAAAATTCGACATTTTGAGTTCTTAATTCTACGAGTCTAGTCGTTCTGTTAAGATCAGTCTTACAATCCATCCCCATATATCAACTCTCAGGACTGGCAGCGCCCAAAAATAGTTGTAATGATATGGCTAGGATGTTTAAAAAATTATTATGGAAGGGATCTGAACACACCCATAAATGGGCTCTCCTTTCATGGGATAAGCTTACGAAAATGAAAAGGATTGAAGGTTTGGCGTTAAGAGATCCATATTTGCTAAATTAGGTTATGGGAGCTAAGCTCTAGTGGAGATGGATATAAGGGGGCAGAGACTTGTGGAAAACAATCTCAAAATAAAAGTATGAAATTCCCTTAACTAATGTAGGAAAATTAAAAGTTCAAGTGACCCCTAAAGGATCCACTATTTGGAACGTGGTGGCATTAAAAATAAATCTCATCCAAGAACACAGATTATGGGAAATTAGGGGAGGAAACATTGCGCGGTTTTGGGAGGAATCATGGCAATAATGGGATAAACTATTCAGTCGAATTTATTTACGGGAGATTTTTATATTCACTAACAGGCTGAATAATAAGCCAATAGCACATTTTATGGATGAAGGGATAAAGCTTCAATGGAGAAAATGGAAGCTAAAATACTAGTGGTAGAATTCTCCAAAAGCTCGTCAATGGGAAAACTATGAGAAAGAACTTAAATCTAGAAAACTAACAATAGCAACATCAAAGGATATCATCAGATGGGGGTATCGCATGAAAGGCATGTTTACAATACAATAAGGCTATTACATAAAATCTAATAACATTAAAAATATAGTTGTACCCCTTTGGAAAGAAATATGGTCAAAAAAACATTGGGCAAAAATTGAATACTTTCTGTGGCTAGTTAGTCATGGATTAGTTGCAGAAGAGATGAATGCATGGCTCGTCGACATGTACGATGTGTAGGAAAAATATAGAGATGCTCAAACACCTGCTGAATCACTATTTTTTTTCTTATACTCTTTGGAAAAACCTCTCCTCCCTCTCTCAACAAATAGATAGGGACAGTAGGAGTCTCAGGCATCAAATTGAAGTCTAGAGAAAAGGAGGATATAAAATTCTTATTCTTAACAGAGCGTGGGGAATCTCTATGGGATTTATCATACGAGCCATTCGGAAAGAAAGAAACCAAAGAACATTTAGAGATGATTATTGGAAACCTGAAGAGATATGGAAAGTGGTTCTTGAGAATATTAGTGAAAATGCCCTCATTGATAAATTGAATGAAAATGACTGGAAATTTAATGGAAAAAGGCTAAGATTTTAGTTATGCTTAACCTGAAACCCTAAATGCTTGGCCCGGCCTCATGAAAACAAAAACCTCTGGGGAGTAATCCAAAGGGTAAATTCAATTCTCCATAGCAAGGATTTATTAAGCTTAATTATGAAAAGGCCTCTAAAGGTAATCCTGGTCAAGTAGGAGCAGGTGGTATATTTTGTGATTGACAGGGTTTGGTAAGTATAATTTATGCGACTGATTTGGGATTCGATACAAATAACGGAGCCAAACTCACAGTGTTAAAACAAGGTTTGCTGATATTTGTAAGAGAATAGTATCATAGGATTATGGTAGAGGGGGATTCAACCATGGTAACATGCATTATGTAGAAGTTGTAGTAGGGGATAGGTTGGAAGAAAAATATCCGAAGCTAGAAAACATCTTGTCTAATTCAGGAAATCAACGAAATTCTCCCAAGTATTGGATACCTTATTATGTCACATATTCATAGATCAGGGAAGGAAGTGACTGAATACTTGGTGAACTCAGGTTGTACTCATGTAGGGCAACAAATGGACATCAACTAAACCAAAATTATTGAGGAGGAGCTACCGTCTCTGCAGGAAATTATTGACGGGGATAGCGATGATACTCGAGATCCCCGATTGGGGTGCCAAATGGTTAATATAAACGGAGAGGTGACATAATCTCATGTGTACCACACAGATTTTTTAAGTTGACATGCATAGATCATGGTGGGTACTAGCATCCACGCTAAATAATGATGCCACAAAATGAATGTGGTAGCCAACTCAAGATGTCAGAAGGGTGTTGAAAGCAATGCCCAATGAGGAATGATACAAAGGCTTAGGGTGGTAATGAGAAAGTTGGTATTATGGGCTTGTTGTTATCCACCGAGCTAAGATTAGAACAAGAAGCTAGCAAGTGGGCGAAGGGTTGGATGAAGATTGCGCGGTGCTCCTCCGAGTATGTTCTAAGGCTTTGTATCATGTTTGTTGTTGCGATAAGGGACAAAATTAAGTTATTCACTTTGTTTCTGGTTTCTTGTATGAAAGATATGAGAAATTTTTGGGGTTCTGTTTGATGTCTAGGTTTTGGGACAGTATACTGAAATTAACTCGAAGTCTTAGAGTGGTTAAGCCTTTAAATTTTTGTTGTCTTGAGCATTAGGGAGTATATGAGAATTATCTTGTTTTCCTTCTGCAATTTTTTTATTCTAAACCTGCTTACCTCGCATGTATGGGGGATGAGGGTTCTGAATTATCTAAGTTCTATTATATTAAATATGTTGTTAAGAATCCTAGTCTCAACATCTCAGTCTCTATGAAGACCACCTTACCTGTCTTGTTTTCTCATTTCCTCGGCCCTGCTTTTACCCAATTTGATTTTGCATGTCTTTCAATTAGCTCAGCATGCCCTTCTATCGACACTGGTTTATTTTTTTCCATATTTAAGTATCTATTATCATGTTATGCATTCCCCCAATTTTGTTATTTATAGCCTCTAGAATGCTAGACCATCCTTCTGCCCTATATGAAACCTTCACAGCTTGGCCCACCAATCCTATGAAATTCAGTGTATGGCCTCCATTAACATTTCCACGTGTAGCGCTCTTTAGGATACCTAGTCTAGGGTTCTTCCTACTTGACTTATTTATAAAGCTATGAAGAGGGGGGTTTTTTACTCTAATTTTAGTTGTGGAATAGCTAAATTTTGGTGTCAGAAGGGAAGGATCTTTGTGAAAATGTCTATTTTGTGGGGTTTCTATCCTCTTCCAAGGGGTTCATGTCTTTTTTTTTGGGGATTTTGTCTGGTTCAGTGAAGTATTTTCCCTGTTTAGTGTGGTTTCTATCCAGTTCTGTAGGGTTTACTTCATATTCAATGGGGTTTCTACCCTGAGTTAGTCTACATGCTACTAAAGAATGGAAACATTTTGGTCACGGTAGTTAAGGAAAATTCTGTTTCTTTGGAAAATGACAGCCTATCCTCACTATACTATTTCCTAACTCATATCTTAATGGGTGAATACAACAAGGAATGATGACATGCATTACACCACTAAAAATGAGGACGTTACTCTCAAAAATTCGGTTTGTTTCCTTTGTTTTTTAACTAAATCAATTATTGAAATTATGTTGCACTTCACAGGTATTTTTAAATCATATACAGGTGTTCCTTTACCCTTGGTCTCATACTTTCCCTGACAGGGATAGTTAATCTAACATTCAGTAGTCCACCTGCAAGACATAATGGTGAAAGGTCAAGAAGTGAAAAAGGATGAAAAGGAAAAAGGAAAGCATAATAAGGGTAAGACAAAAGTGGGCCCCAATAAGAGGGGAAGAAGGTCTAGAAAATAAATTATGAAAAATCTCTTTGTCGCCTATAGGTCAGGTACTTATTCTCAAGTAAAATCACTCATTTCAGGTTGGGAGCATGATTGTCAAACAAAAGAGGAGGGTGAAATACAAGAGGAAGCAATGGAGTTTCTGAAGGATCCAAGTAATACCAAAGGAAAATTGTCATTATTTGAGATTTTCATGCATACTTATTGGACAATGAAATGTGTACTAGCGAAATCCATAGTCAGTGTTCAGGAAATTGGAGGGGAAGTAAAAGCTACCTCTATTTTAGCTAAAATCAGAAGGGATATCCAAGAAATCCACCTTGTGCAACATCAACAAAACATCCGCATGGGCCACATGTAACGTCAAGTACCAAGTATGAATCAAGTGAATATGACCGGTTCCATTCTTAAGGACCTGACACCTATCGAGTCATCTCATGATTTATTTTTATGAAATAATTTTCTTTTTTGTCCTTTTGACATGCATATTACGAGTAGCATTTACTTCTTGATTCTCTTGTATGTAATTGACAGTAAATTGGATAAATAAGACATTATTAGGTTCAAAATTTATCAGTTTTGGTTGGCCTATAACTCTTTAAGGTGGCCAATAGACCTGCTTTCCTACGAGCAGGTTGAGGCCATCCAACATTATTCAGTGTAACCTACTTTTCTCTTTTTTGATTAATGGAAAATAGGAAGGATATTCTAAACCTACAAAATATATATATATATTATTATCTTAGTTATTAATAGATTATTGTGCATTTAGTTATAAATATTAACTCTCTCGCATTAATGTTATATTATTTTGATAATTATTTTAGATGGAAAACTTTTTGGATCATGATCTCTCACAACTTCTTTCATTCACACTTGCAGTAGACAAATTTCCACTACATGGTTCCTCGCAAGAATAATTCTGAGAAATGGGAAACCGCTAATATGGAAAAGACAACAAAAGTTAAGAAAACCTCCATAGAAAATAGTTACTATCGCCCTCAATTTCTTGAGAAAGAAACTAAGTGGTCACAAAATAGCTCTTTTGCGGACTTTTTCTTGGGTAGAGCTTTCTGAAACTAATTGGTGACACAATACCTCTTGTGTGGAGACTGTCTTATGCAGAGCTTTCCTTGGGAAAAAAGCTATGAACAAGAAAAGCTTCACACATTTCAAATTCTATGCCCCTCTTCAATGCCAATATGCACTTTTTAGTCATTCAAATTTTTAAATTTTTTATTTTGATTTCAATCATTTTAGCAGTGCCTATGCACAATTAAAATGAAAGCATAAATCACTACACAATGCATTTAAAGGTAAAACTATAAATGGAAGCATAAAGAAGATTTTTTATTTAGTAGTTAATACCTATTAATTAATTATTTGTTCAAAGTTAATAATGAACCTATAAATGATAACATCCGAATAATAATAACACAATGAACTATACCTATTGTAGCAATAATTTCCTGAAATTATTACATTTTTACAATACTATAACTATTACAAGGAAACTTATTAACCTATAATACTATAATTATTAACTATTTTCATTAATAGTTAATAATTATGAGTTAAAGTCAACACCGTAATAACTATTACATTTAACTATTATTAACTTGAAGTTATTAATAGAATATGGTCCAACTAATTGTAGCTATTAATTCTCCATATCAATGCTTTCTTCTAATAATTATTTTACATCAAAAACTATTCTAATACTATAGCTATTAACTTTAGTTTATTAATAGTTGATAATTAACAAGTTAAACTCTGCACTGCAATAACTATTACATTTAACTATTATTAACTTGCACTTAATATGCTATTGTACATTTCATTATTTTATAACAAATGTAAGACTAACCAACCTCATCCAATTTGTATGTAAAAAAAATTAACACATTTTTTAATTATCTTAATATAAACTAGCAATTGCATGATATGTTGCAAAGGGAAAGTTGTAAGGTGATAGCATATGGAAAAATAGCATGGATGAATACCTATGTGATATGTTACAATTTGAGTTGTAATATTTAAATTAAGGGAATGCTTAGAAGTTTCAACATTGTACTTACAACCTTTCAATTTGTTTTTTCTTCACTTGTTTTTTATATTGCGCACATCCTCTCTAGTGAACACTCCTAATGATTTCCTATGATTTCTTTCTCTTTAGTGTTTTTTCTTACAATTTTAGCAATTCAAATAACGAAAATGTCGAAGTGATATGATCGACTACCACTTTCTTTTTAGTCTATAATTCTCATTAGGAGGCTTTTGAGAATAAACAACAAACGTGAGTGACAACTTGTTTTTCCTTTGGATATTCCTTCACCATCTTCATGATTTCCAATCGATTTAACTTGAAACTTTAACAATCAGCTTAGATAATGGTATTCTATGTTCACCTCTAGTGTGCATTATCGTCGGTTCCATACATGTTTTTTGTTTACAATACCATTTAAGAGGCTTTTAAGAAAAAACACTAAGCCAAATTGATTGCCACATGTTTTGGCTTAAAGGATTTCCTTGACAATATTCAAGGTTTGGACTTGTCTTAACCTTGAAATGTAATAATTAGCTTAGAAATTTATATTTCATTTTCTATTCCCATGTACATTCTGATTGTCAACTTGTAGTTTTTGTTTAGGGACCATATTGAATCTAAATAGTTGTTCGTCCTATGTACATTCCTATTGTAAGAATGAAGTTTTCGTTGAAGGAGCCATAATGAATATAACTTTGACATTTTTTTTGCTAATAATTACTGCTTTATGACAAATTTAAGTGCTTGCAATTATAATTTATGATATATGTATGATAAATTGTAGTGTTGGATCACAAATTATACCTATTATATATCATTTTTATAGGTTTAAATGTTTCTGTCATTTAACATTATTAATAAATCCTTTAACATTTCTTTTTTAATCTCCATTTATCTTCGTTTTAATTCTTATGCATTGAATTTCTTACCCATAGTTTATTTAACCATTTTTTGATTTACTTTAGTTTAATAATATCACATATATAATAAGTGAAATAACTAAGAACATCACTTTGGGAAGGTCGTACATGAGGATAATATGAAGGCTAATTAGTTGTATAAGCCTTCGGTAAGAAGCGGTTAAACGATACCACACTCACCACCTATTAGTATAGGATTGAATGAAGCATTGGAATATACCTTGTACAAAAGATTTTATTATCTAAAAATCTTTTGGTCACGATTACACCCTTCTAGGGAACTAAATATCTTGGAAATTTGGAAATGGATGATTTTTGAATGTAGGTATGGATCCTTTATTGAATCGCTTTATGCCACAACAGGTAAAGGAGTTACTGGAAAATATGATTATTTGCCAATATACGATCACTTAATTTTATATGTTAAATTTAATATTTATGTTTTCTTATATTCTATCTTAAAAATATATAAAAAATTTGTTCCATTTATACCTCTATATAATACATTTTAATAATTAGAATTATATATAGATTTTTTAAATTTCATTTTAAAAACTCATAAAAACAATTTCAAATAATCCATGTCTCTATATATATTTTATTGAGAAGATATTACGTAAACTGTTGGTTTCCCATTTAGGAATCTCTATATAAATTTTATTGATAAGATATTAAACAAACTATTGGTTTCCTGTTTAGGAATTGGGTATCATCTTCATTATATTTTAATAGTAATAACCTTCTCCAAAAACACTTCATTAGAGGATATTAATTAATAATATAAAAACTATATTTAGATAATGAAGTATTTTTAACGTAATTATTCTCATTTTCTTATTAAAATTAGAAATAAACAAATTGGATTGTAACACTAAGTTATGGTACTTTTAATTAAAACTATTTTTTTATTTTTCCATAGCTAACATTTATTTATTTAGAAAATATATTTTTCTTTATTTGGAAATCAACTTAATGTTGAGCACATATGGACTCCTTAACCAAGAAATCAAACAAATGTGATGTGTACATATCCAGAAGATCAAATTGGGTCTTACATATCCATTGAACTATATTTTTGGTTAGTGGCATTATAATTATACATAAAATCCCTCATTTCGAGATCCTCACAACACTACATGGAGAAAATGTGAATCGAATGTCATCTTTCCAATCACTGAGTACATTACCACAAAGGTATATTATACAAGACTTCATCAAAGGAATGACAATGATCATTACTGATATGATTCTAAACCAAAAACATTGAACCCCCGAAGAAGCCATTTAGCTAAAAAAAATTGGGACTATGTCTAAAAAAAAAATTGATTCTACACTTGTAAAAATAAACAAGTCTCCATATAACCATCAATTTCAACTACATTATAGCATTGTGGAGGAACACATTCGAACAATGCTAGTACAATATATATGAGGAAACAAAAACACATTTTTTCCACAACTTGAAATGAGATCATTGTATGGTATGTTGGTACCTTGAATATAGATGAAAGTGTAGCCAACATCATTGGAGAGATACTCCAAAGTATGACCCCCTTGAAAAATTATGCCCCTCATAGGATAGTCGATACACTACAAGATATTGACCCTACCATTCTCAGACTTCAATGATACTCTCTTTGTGGGTGCTTTTTTAATGGGGAAAGGAATGCTAAGGAAATAAGACTTCCACATTGATTCATCATTCGAAAGTTGCACTGAAACAATTTTAGAGAGTAAAATTTCACATGTTGCAATTAAAATAGTGGACTTAAATGGAAGTGTAGATGGTTTATAGTTGCAAAATATCCCATAACGTTATAAAAAAGAGGAAAAAATGGGTTTCTATCCTCAACAACCAAATGCAAAGCTAACAACAAGTTATCATGGTCAATGAATTGGGGCAAGCAATTCAATACTCTAGGGAAAAGAAGCACATACCCATATTATATTAGACTCACCTGTAGTACAACAAATAATAATATCAAAAGTTCATCAAAGTACGGTAGAAAACCTAAAACATTGTATCAAAGTACAGTAAAAAACCTCAAACACTGCATCAAAATTTGCTACCATCATTGTCATTTCTCCTTGCATTTATGGAAATCACATATGGTTGTTGAAGGCATGGGATTTTTCCAAGTACTAAAATTTATTTTCCTTTCTTTCTTAAAAACATAAAAGCAGCTCTTCGTGGCCTACTTTGGTGAAGTTTAATTCACTAGGTTTGAAGACCCTCAAAACCTAGTCCATTTGAAAGTAAGTAAGATGTTTCTTAAGCTACGACCTTGATTGAGCTTAGAAATGAAACCATATTTTCCAGGGATGATTTGCAATTTATTACCCCCAGAAAATTTGTGAATATAATCCATATCAAAACATGTCCTCAAAAAAATAAACAGTGATATACAATGAATGATGTTCTATATCATAGGTTCACTAAGTGAAGCCTTTTGACCATGTCAAGCCCCTAGGTTATATTGAGCCCCTATGTTACATTGAGCTTAGAATAGAAATCCCTTCTAGCTCTACTAATGATTTTGTTTCTAAATTGTAATTAGAATAGGATATCAATGGGCTATTTGGTTGATTTTTGAATTGTAATGAGAAGAAAATATCAATGTGTTAGTTTGTTTATACACTTACAAACAATGTCTTAGACTAAATAAATGGGTAGAAATAATATGAATTCTTTCCCTTAACCCCAAGGATATATTATTATAGTGAGATATCTATGTTTTAATTTCAATGGAATCCTCCCCACCGAGATTCAATTACCACAAGTGGTATGATCCGTATTGAAAATATTGACAATATATTCGTATAATAATGTCCCATGAAAAAGGAAAAGAAAAAATAAATATTCAATTAAAATACGGAATCTGAAATTCGAAAAATATAGTAAGAGGTGTTTTTTAGTATATATGACATGAAGTCTTTCTCTTAACCCCAAGCCTATATTATTATAGTGGCATATCTATGTTTTAATTTCAATGCACTTGTTTTATTTCCCTTTATTTTATTTTATTTTGAAGCTTATATATTTAGTAAAATTGATTGGGAGGAAGGAATGGAATGCTCCCCACCAAGGTTCAATTCCCATAAGTGATATGACCGGTATTGACAATATATGCATACAAAAATTCCCTTTGAAAAAGGAAAAGAAAAAAGAAATATTCAATTAAAATAGGAAATTTTGAAATTGGAAAACTATATTAAGAGGTATTTTTCGATATATAATGCAACTAATGTATTCTTTGATATAAAATGAATGATATTATATATCATAGGTTCACTAAATGAAACCCTTTTACCATGACATTATCACCACCAACTTAAAAGAAACAAAGGTAAAGCTTTAAAGGTGGAACTGTTGGACATTGGGTTCAATGCAGTGGTATTAGAGCGACAGGTCTCGAGTTTGAAACTCACTCGACTTGCATTGGGGCGGAGATTGTTGGACATTGGTTTCAACACTCCCCGTGTGTTTCATGACATGGACTAACTGCCTCTCATGGATCCTAACTCTGGAAATTTTAGCAGAGACAAACATCTTCAGGGTTTGGTCTAACGAAAATCATGATTCCAATAGGAAAAACTTTCAATCGTATAACATTTGATCGAATGGCACAAACAGGGAGATAATTATAGCTGGGGGGAATTGTGGAAGTTGGGGGGGAGTTGTTTTCAAATAAGAACTAGAGTTTTTTTCAAAGAATAATGATAATAATAATGTTAACTGATAATAATAACAATGTTCAGTAATGTTGAATAATCATAATAATAATCACAACAATCATAAACCTTCCACATATATCAACCAGACTTACTAATGTGGTAGTTCTAGTAATATTAACTCCAATATCCATAATAAGTATGGTAAATTTTCCAAAATTCACTTAAAACATATCATAATCCCTAATGGTTTATGTAGAGGCCATCGCCCTACATACTATCACACACAATATAAATCATATATAAGGGAGAACTCTTAAGACCTGAAAACATTTAAGATAAATATATATAAACTAAACACTTTGCAACATAATTTAAGAACAATAACATATATATTAACCATGAGAACATGGTGGTGATGAGTGACAAGAATGACAGTAAAAAATAACTGATAATAAATTGTTACTTTGGCTTTTATGTACAGACAAATTCCACATCTATGAAGTAATAGTATGGTGATATTTTTTCGCAATGTTATTAGTGGAAGGAGATGTTACTAAGACAAAGAGAACAATTGTACATTAGACTAATGAAAAAATCTGTGTTATTACTGAAAATATTAAGATTCGAACCATTGGAGAAAATGGTGAGACAAAACCATTGTATCTAAATTATGTATTTACAACAGTGATAAACAAATTACATTGGATAACAACAAGTAAAATTTTATCAGGTCTATCTATATATATATATTATTGGAATCCATTTTTGTTTATAATTTTTTTTTTTTTTTTTTGTTAATTTTATATAAATAAGTATAATAATTTGTAATAATAAAATTTAAAAATGTGGTTAATAAATATGAAAATAGAAAAAAAAAGTTATTAGAAACTTATGTAATTTTATTATAAATAAATTAAAATTGGGAAGGACTACACAAATAATTACACATAATGTAAAATGTTATTATGTCAATAATATAAATATCGACCAAAATAAAACTCCATATTTATTAAGAATTACTAAATATAGTTAGGTCAAATTATGATGTGAAAGTTAAGACAAATGCCATGTCTATGAAGTAATAGGATGGTGATATTTTTTTCAGGTTGTTCTTAGATAAGCGGATGTTACTAAGACAAAGAACGTAATTGTACATGAGCTTAATGAAAAATCTATGTTATTTGTGAAAATATTAAGAGTCGAACCAATGGAGGAAAATGGTGACACAAAACCATTGTATCTGAATTATGTATTTACACCAGTGATAAACAAATTCCATTGGATATAAGCAATTTTTAATCAGGTTTCTCTCTCTCCTTCTCCTCTCTCTCGATATATATAATTGGAATCCATTTTTATTTATTATAATAATTTGTAATAATAAAATTTTAAAAAATAGTTAATAAATATGAAAATAGAAAAAGAAAATATTAGAAACTGATGTAATTTTATTTTGAAGAAATTAGAATTCAGAAGGAATACACAAATCATTGTTGAGATTTTCTGTTTTCAATAAAATAGGCAAAATCTCAGTAGATGACAACAATAGGAATTAGTTTCTAGATTAGCTCCAGTTTGTTGGGAGGGAGTTAATGCATCCTAAATTTGATGTGAGAGCATTTATGAGGCAGTTAGATTCTCTTTGCTATATAATAGGTATCCATACAGATTGTTTGGAGTGTGAGAGTTTGTAATCTCCTGTTTGATAATAAAGATTGCCGATGCCTATGTTGTGTGGACGTAGCCCAGATTGGTTGGGTGAACCACGTTAAACCTCTGTGTCTTATGTGCTTGATTTATTTGCTGAGTATTTAGTTTAATGTGTTGTGCTTCTGATCTCCAACAAGTGGTATCAGAGGAATGTTGGAGTGCTGATGCGCAGAATTGTTGGTGCGCGATTTAACTGTTGTCCAACAGAACTGTTGCGTGGACAGGAGCGCATGATTGCTGGTTTATTCGTTGAAGTGAAGCTGCATATTGCTGTGCGTGGACGAGTGCTGCGTGGTTGGGGGCGATAGTCATCCAATACCTGCGTTGTTAATTGCTGGCGTATGACTATTTGTGTGTGCTGGTTTGTGAGTGCTGTATGCTGCGTGGACCTGCGTGGTGTATTGGAGCGCTGGTGATGTTTTCCGATTGATTGCTGGAGGTGCGTTGAACATTGCTGGAGCTGTCCAAACTGCGTGGATAGTCCATTACCTGCGTGCTGTGTGAAGTATACAACTGCGTGGAGGTATGTTTCTTTAAAAAAAAAAAAAAAAAAACCTGCGTTGAAACCAGTATGCATCTACGTGTTAATTATGGATTGAACTTGATTGGTATACATTGCATATACTACCAATACATTTAAATGTTTAAAGCCCGTTAAAGGAAGGGAAGTGGCCACGCTGTTCACATTCTGAGGTCACGCCAATTGATGGAGAATTGGCAGCGTGCAGATATGTTATTTTGACAGGCACACTGATGTTATTGTGGTATTATGTGATGTTTTTTGTGGTACTGTTTATCCTTCGTCTCTTGAACTGGTGACTAATCGAAGACTGTGTATGGTGATCGAGCGATGATTGTATTGACCTGTGGATGATCCAGTGCCCGGTAGATTATGTAAAGTCGCATAAAAGGAGCCTTGTCACCAAAGTAAATATGTATGTCTGATGATTTACAAATGCAAATATTGTTGTAGGTTTGTTACCACAATGGCATTGATTGGGCCGTGCCTTTGGAGAATTTGGTTTGTAGCCAGACCTTGCACAAAGAAAAGTTTTTTTTTTTTTTTTATTAAACAAAGGCTACAAGGCAGCAGCACAATATTGGTTGGTTTTAGATTATTGTTTTTTAGCTGATACAAGACATGTAAAACTTCAGTGCCCGTTTGTACCGAGGTTTAATGGAAAAATAATTTTCTAGATCCGGAAGTGTATGCACACTTTCTGCCTGGTCAAGAAATGAAATAGCACCTGCCAGAAAGTAAATGGGCCTTTCCTTCTCGACGAGGATGAATGATGAGTTGTAGTGACAAGCAGCCCCAGCGCAATTCGTTATGTCTACGGATGACGTCTGTCGAACATTGTGTCAGAAAGACCGAAGTGCTTGTGGACAACAGCATTTCCCACATGACGGTAAATCTCTTATAAATTCCGATTCTCTTCCCGGGCGACAGCCTTATGAAGCCATGAATAAGAAGGTACTTAACATCACCACCGAATGTTTTTATCACTTGTCATACAATTACAAAGTCTAGATGTAAAATTTGATTCAGAGGATAAGGCAATAACTCTATTGTGTTCATTGCCTGAATCATGGGATCACTTTGTTACTTCCATAAGCTTTAGTACTGCAGACATCCTTGAGTTTGACGATGTGGTTGGAGCCTTGTTGTCTGAGGAGACGAGAAAGAGGTCGAATGCAGACACCTCTACATCAGAGGTAATGATGGCCAGAGGTCGCTCAACAGAGAGACACTCCGGGGGTAAGCATAACAACTCTCATTCAAAGTCTAAAGGAAAGAAGACAAAGGTGAAGTGTTGGCATTGTGGGAAAGCTGGACACCTGAAGAAGGATTTCTGGAAGCGACAGCAGGCTGCTAAAGAAGCTTCATCAACAGAGAAGAAGGAAGCAAACACGACAGATACAGGTTCGGCATCTGGTTCAGGTATGAGCGACGAAGTGTTATCAGTTAATTTGTCAAATCATGATCAACATTGGTTGTTAGATTCCGGTGCATAAAACCACATGTGTATTCATAGAGAATGGTTTAAGACATATAGATCAGTTAATGATGGAGTCGTGTACATGGGTAATGATGTCACATCTAATATTGTGGGAATAGGGAGTATACAGCTGCAAATGTTTGATGGGACAACTAAAATGTTAACTGATGTAAGACATGTACCAGATTTAAGAAAAAATCTAATTTCACTGGGAGCACTTGACACAAATGGATATAAAATTGTAATTCAAGGTGGAGTAATGAAAATTTACAAAGGTATTTTACTAGTAATGAAAGCTAAGAAAGTAGGAAATATGTTTCAGTTAGAAGGAAGAACAGGGTCAGTTCATGTGTCTACGGTGTCTGAACATGACAGTAGTTCCATTCGCCTATGGCATCAAAGGTTGGGCCATATGAGTGAAAGAGGGTTGAAAATTTTGGCTGATCGCAAGTTACTTCCAAATCTGAAGTCTGGAAAGTTAGATTTCTGTAAGCATTGTCTGTTTGGAAAACAAAGTAAACAAAAGTTTAAAACATGCAAACATACTAGTAAAGGCATACTTGATTATATCCATTCAGAAGTTTGGGGACTAGCCCCTACAACCTCATATGGTGGTTCGTCTTATTTTGTATCATTTATTGATGACTTTTCTAGGAAGGTGTGGGTCTACATGTTGAAAAGAAAGTCTGATGTTTTTTTAGTTTTCAAGCAGTTTAGAGCATTGGTAGAAAACAACACTGGTAGAACAATAAAGTGTTTAAGAACTGACAATGGTGGTGAGTTTACTTCCAAGGAGTTTGACAGCTATTGCAAGGATGCAGGGATCGAAAGACATAAGACCACGGTTTATACTCCTCAGCAAAATGGAGTTGCTGAACGCATGAACAGGACTCTTCTAGAGAGAGCAAGGAGTATGTTGAGTAACGCCGGGTTGCAGAAGGAGTTGTGGACGGAAGCAGTGGCAACAACTTGTTATGTGATAAACCGATCTCCATCGACGGCGATAGACTGCAAAATTCCGCAAGAGGTATGGAAAGGACACCCTTGTGACTATTCTAAACTCAGAGTGTTTGGTTGTGATGCATATGCTCTAGTGCCTAAACATCAGCGAACTAAGTTAGATCCAAATTCTAAAAGGTATATCTTTGTTGGGTATGGTGTTGGAACAAAGGGATATAGATTGTGGGATCCTACTACCCGCAAAATCATCATCAACAGAGATGTAAAGTTTGATGAATCCTCTCTTGTACAGTTAGGTGTAGATAGTAGATTGAAACAGGATGATGTATCCGTACTTTCGGTGACATCTGGGCTTTTGACAGATTTCAATGATAGTCATGATGACCATAGCTCAGATACTAGCTGCGTAAATAAAGCCTTCGAGACCGTACGATGAACATACCAGTTTTCTGACCGTTAAACAGTCTCGTATACCGATCACCGTGTAAGAAGTTCCCACAAAGTGTGTCACTCAACTATAACACCAAACATCCTGAAAGGAAGCCTACGAAGAATCAAATGCCCACCTAGGAAGGCATGATGATTGTTACTTCGCCTGCTTTGAAAGCCAGAACGTGATGAACCCTCCTGCTTTGTCAAAGCATAGAAGGTTCAAAGAGTGACAAATGGAAAGCAACCATGAAGGAAGAAATGATGGCCTTAGGTAAGAATGGCACATGGGATCTGGTTGAACTTCCAAAAGACAGGAAAACTGTGGGATGCAAATGGGTTTTCAAGGTGAAACGGGGAGTGAATGATACGGAGGACATATACAAAGCAAGGCTGGTTGCAAAAGGGTTTTCTCAGAAAGCAGGCATAGATTTTCATGAGATTTTTTCACCAGTTGTTAAAATAGTTTCAATCAGAATTGTGTTAGCGTTAGTTGCTTTGCTTGATTTAGAATTACATCAACTAGATGTTAAGACTGCATTTTTACATGGTGATTTAGATGAGGAAATTTATATGGAACAACCGGAAGGGTTTGTTCAGCATCGCAATAAGAAATTTGTCTGCAGGCTCAAGAAGTCATTGTATGGTCTGAAGCAGTCGCCTCGACAGTGGTACAAGAAATTTGATTCTTTCATGTTGAGTCAAAATTATATAAGAAGTGAATATGATCATTGTGTTTACTTTAAGCAGTTAAGTAATGGCATGTTCATTATCTTAGTGTTGTATGTTGACGATATGCTTTTAGCAAGCAAAAGCATTGAAGAAATTAACAGGTTGAAGACTCAGATGGCAAGGACATTTGATATGAAAGATCTAGGAGCAGCAAGACAGATTTTGGGCATGGAGATTTTCAGAGACAGGAGCAATGGTAAGCTATGGCTATCACAACAGAAGTATATTGAGAAAATACTTTTGAGGTTTGGTATGAACAATGTGAAGCCTGTGTCAGTCCCTTTAGCTTCCCATTTTAAGCTTTCTTCGAGTTTATGTCCTAATACAGATGAAGAAAAGGATTATATGTCTCGAATTCCATATGCCAATGTAGTAGGATGTTTGATGTATGCGATGGTTTGTACTCGACTAGATATTTCACATGCAGTTGGGGTTGTCAGCAGGTATATGGAAAATCCGGGTAAAGAACACTGGTCAACAGTGAAATGGGTGCTTCGGTATTTGAGAGGCACAAGTAGTTATTGTATTACTTACAATAAGAGTAGTGAATTTGTTTGCGGGTATGTTGATTCTGATTTTGCAGGTGATTTGGATAAGAGAAGGTCAACTTTAGGGTACGTCTTTACTCTTGCAGGTGGAGCTATTAGCTGGATGTCAAAGCTAAAAACATTGTTGCTTTATCCACTACTGAAGCATAATACATTGCTGCTTCGCATGCTTGCAAAGAGGCGGTTTGGTTGAAAGGTTTGTTTGGTGAATTTGGTAGGTTGCAGGACAACATCAAGTTATTTTGTGACAGTCAAAGTGCAATACATTTGGCTAAGAATCCGGCCTATCATAGTAAATCAAAGCATATTCCAATTAAGTACCATTTTGTAAGACAGGTTATTACTGAAAGGGGAGTCTCTCTTGAAAAGGTGCATACAAAGGAGAATTGTGCAGACATGTTCACGAAATCAGTTTTGTTAGAGAAGCTGCGCTGGTGTTTGGCTTCTCTTGGCTTGCAGAAAAGATAAAATAATAAAGAACAGGGCATCAGGCTAATTGTTGTCAAGGTGGAGATTGTTGAGATTTTCCGTTTTCAATAAAATAGGCAAAATCTCAGTAGATGACAACAATAGGAATTAGTTCCTAGATTAGCTCCAGTTTGTTGGGAGGGAGTTAATGCATCCTAAATTTGATGTGAGAGGATTTATGAGGCAGTTAGATTCTCTTTGCTATATAACAGGTATCCATACGGATTGTTTGGAGTGTGAGAGTTTGTAATCTCCTGTTTGATAATAAAGATTGCCGATGCTTATGTTGTGTGGACGTAGCCCAGATTGGTTGGGTGAACCACGTTAAACCTCTGTGTCTTATGTGCTTGATTTATTTGTTGAGTATTTAGTTTAATGTGCTGTGCTTCTGATCTCCAACAATCATTACAAAATTTAATTTCACTATTGGTAGATTTTTGAGACCCTGGAATCTTGGAAGGTATTGGTAACTCACTTGGAAGCTTTGTTAAAATAGCTAAAACAAATCGATGAGGTATGTATACCTATTTTTACCGTATATGTGTCTAGATGAATATATCTGACTCGTCTTTAACAGAATCAATCGAGCTAGAATATGAAGGGGAAGTATGGAAACAACTTCTTGATTAGGAACATATTCTGTTTAGGTACCAGAGATTTCATGAATATGGCCAGCTATACAAAACCTTCCCTCTCAACAATCTGGACCAGATGGAGGGGAAACAGCCAGATGGAGGCGGAGGGTCACCTAAAAAATAAGATGGATTTAAGAGTTTTACTAGTAGAAAGAATAATGGTAAAACACATGCAAATCAAATCAGCTATAACACTGTTACCAATGAAATAGGTAACCTGACCTCAAAACGGGAACTCTAGCCCAAAAAGACTCAAAAAACATGAAAAAACACCCCCAAAACAAAAAAAGTGTATTCCAGAATGCACTTGGTTTTTTTTTAAGGTCAAGTTTCAACATTTTATAAAATTATGCTAAAAACAAAATTGTTTCTTGAAAAAAGGATTGAAAAAACACCCTCAAAACAAAACCAGTTGATGCTGGAATAACAAAAAAAGAAATGTCATATTTTTGACATTTTTAAAAATAGAAATAACGTTTTTTAATTTTCAAAATTCAAACATTAAAAAAACCTAAAATTTAAGAAAAAAAATAAAAAATAAAAAATAAAAAAATTTAAACATTAAAATTTCAAAATATATAGAAATAAAAAAATAAAAATATTATATTAAAAAAAGGTTTAAAAAAGAAAGAAATTTTAAAAAATTAAATTTTAAAAAGAAAAAGAAAATGTTTATTAAATCAAAAAATAAATAAATAAATTTTAAAATAAAAAATTAAATTTAAAGAAATATATTAAATTTTAATAAATTTAAAACTTTAAAATAAAATAAAATAAAAAAAATAAAAAAACAAAAAAAAATAAAAAATAAAAAAAAATTATTGAAATTAAAAGTAAAAAAATGAAAAATTAATTAAAAATAAAAAATGAAAAATAAAATACAATAAAAATATTAAATTTAAAAAAATATATTAAAAAAACAAGTAGATTTTAAAAAATAAATTAAATTTAAATTATAAAAAATAAAAGATATATATATGAAGTTAAATTAAAAATATATATATTAGATTTTATTAAATTTAAAAAAAAATGTTAATATTAAAATAACAAATTGAATTTAAAAAAAATATTAAATTTTGATAAATAAATGAATAAAGAAATAAATTTTGAATTTTTTTTTTTGTTAAAATAAAAAGTTAAAAAACTTTAAAAATCAATTAAAATTGAAAAATTGAAAAAAAAAATTAAATAAAATATATTAAATAAAAAATAAAACAAAAAACAAATTAATTTGAAAATATTAAGTTTAATTTAAAAAAATAAAAAGTAAAATAAAAAAATAAAAAAATAAAATAAAATCCTGTTTTAAATACACAATTTTAATTGAGATAAAAATATATATATAAATTTTATGTAATTAAAAAAATAATAATAAAAAAATAAAAAATTAGAAAAAATATTAAATTCAAATAAATTAAAAAAAATAAATACAAAATTTACTAAATTTTAAAAAATTAAATGAAAAAACTAAACATAAAATGTAATAATAAAAAAAAATATGAAAAAAAAAAATCAATTAAATAAAACAAAATACAAAATTTAATAAACATTATTAACAAAATTCAGAAAAAAAATAAAATAAAATAAAAACAAAATTAAAAACAAAAAAATAAAAAAAAAAAACAAAAAAAATTAAAGCGAATTAAATTTCAAATATAAAATTAAATTAAAAAAAAAAAAAAAAAAAAAAAAAAATTGAATTTAAAAAAAAAAATAAATATTAAAAATATATATAAAAAAAAGAATTATTTGATCGTGGTGGTGCCGCTAATCGGCCTCCCGCCCAGGTGGTGGCGGAGGCCGGCCGCTGGGCGGGAGGCCGATTCCGGGAATCGCCCTCCCGTTGCAGGAGCCCGATTCCGGGAATCGCCCTGAGGTCGATTTCGGGAATCGCCCTCCTTCAACAGGAGGCCGATTCCGGGAATCGCCCTCCCGCGACGGGAGGGCGATTCCCGGAATCAGCCTTCCGCCGCGAGAGGGCGATTCCCGGAATCAGCCTCCTGCCGCGGGAGGGCGATTCCCGGAATCGGCCTCCCGCCGCGGGAGGCCGATTGTCAGAATCGCCCGACCGCCCAGCGACCGGCCTCCGCCGCCACCTGGGTGGGAGGCCGATTGGAGGCGCCACCACGATCAAAAAATTCTTTTTATTTTTTTATTTTATTTTTTTTAATTTTTAATATTTTTTTTATTAATTTGATGCTTTTTTTATTTTTATTTTTTTTAAATTCAATTTTTATTTTTATTTTTTTAATTGAAATTTTGTATTTTAAATTTAATTTGTTTTAATTTTTTTGTTTTTTTCTTTAATTTTGTTTTTAAATTTAATATTTTAGATTAATTATTTTTTAAAATTTAAAATTTATTTATTAAATTTATTAAATTTTAATTTAATTTAATTTAATTTTTAAATCTTTTAGTTTATTTAGTTTTTCATTTTTAAAATTTAAAATTGTTTCATTTAAAAAAAGAAACAGTAAATTTATGGATATTTGTTTTTTAATTATTTGCACGTGGTTTTTTTCATTTTTTTTGTTTTTTAATGATAGTTTTATTTGTTTTAATTTTTTTTTTCAATTTTTTTTTTATTTGTTTTTTTTGTTAATTTTAAAATTTCTATTTTTTTTTCTTATTATTATTATTTTTTTAATTTAAATTTTTAAATTTAATTTTTTCGTTTTTGTATTTAATTTTTTTTATCTAAATTTTAATTTTGTAATTTAAATTATTTTTAAACTTTCTATTTAATTTTTTTTTTAATTATATGGTTTTTTCTTAATAACTTAGAAAACAATGTTTTTGATGTTTTTTATTTTTTTATTTTTTTGGTTAATTTTTGTTTTTTTTTCTTTAAAATATGTGTTTTTTTTCAAATTTTGTCATTTCTTTTGATATGATTTTCGAATATTTTGGTTTTTGTTTTGTTTTATTTATTTATTTTTGTTTAAATGTTTTATTTTTATGAGTTAATTTTGTTTTTTTTTTTACAATTTTATTGGTTTTTTTTATTGTTTTTATATATATATATTTTTATCTAAGTTTTGTGTTTTATTACCAACATGAAATCACCACTCTAAAAAAAAAAGGTTGATGCTGCATCAATACGTTTCAAAATTAGATTGAAAATCACCGCTCTACAAAAAAAAAGTTGATGTTACATCAATACGTTTCAAAATTAGCATGAAAATCACTAACATTTAAAAAAAAATATTCATACTTCATAAACAAAAATATTAGAGTGTCAAAAATGTGCTCAAAAAAAAAAGAAGGTGATTCTGCATCACCACTTTTCAAAATTGGGTGCTTTTTATGCTACCAAAAAAAAGTAGGTAACAGTGCAGTTACCTATTTCATCGGTAACAATGTTCTATCTAGTGAAACAAACAAATAACCAAAAAGGATATGAAATACTGCATGATATTGGGGAAAATTCAAATGAATTTGAATAGACTAATGATGAAGGCTAGGGACCACTAACTCAAAAATCATTGAAAGCTAAAAGAAATTCACAACTGGAACCAACAGAGAAGGAAGAGCAATCCCAAATGGTGGAGCCATCGACCATGGAGGTGGACACTAGCAAGGAGGAGTTAAGTACAAAAGAAGTAGTGTTAAAAAAATTACTACAAGAACGAAAGAACTTAGGTGACAAATTTATACCAAATGAACAGAAGAGGTTGTATAAATAAACCTTTGAACAATACATGACCTCCCAATCCAAGAAACATATGGAAATAATGGAAAATATGAACTCACAAAATGCTCCCTCTCAGGAACCTAGCACCCAAGATAAAGTAGGAAAGAAGATGGGACAGAAGAAACTACAAGAATCAGTAAAAATGGTAGGAGAAATTTTAGTTAATTCAAGAAGGGTAATACCATTATTAGCGGTATTCCAACAACTACACAATTTTTTCTAATAAAAGTGATCTCCTGGAATATGAGAGGCCTAAATAGTAAAGGAAAACAAAGATATTTAAAAGAAATTTTAAAGATAGAGAAGCCACAAGTGATACTTCTTCAGGAAACCAAGGTTTTAGGGCAAACACTTGAGGAAATCCTAAAATTCTTGAGACCTCATTATGAAGCAACGAACATAGATTTGAGAGGTAGCTCAGGGGGAATAGCCATTATGTGGAACCCAGCTGAGCTTATGGTAGAAAGCTAGTTCGGGCTTCCTCTCATTCTAACCAGAAGGTTTAGACAAATTGGGACAACTGAAAAAAATTCTTATTTCATCAACCTATGGGCCTCATATTTAGGATAAAAGGCATCATTCCTTCCTTGTATAAGAGCACTTAAAAATATTCATAATGATAAGTACTAGCTTTTAGGAGGTGATTTCAATATGATAATTAGTTTGGCAAAAAAAAGGAGAAATAAGAAGAGAAAGGCCTGAAATGGAACTGTTTAGACATCTGGTAACCGACTTGAGGTTAGTTGACATTCCCATAGTTAATGGAAAGTACACAAGGAATAATAGAAGAGGGGGTGCTCAAGCCTTGGTTAGCAGTGATGTATTTTATAAGGCTTCTATCCTTCCAAATTTTGGATCTGATCATTGTTTGATATGTATGGAGGTTGATATGAAGGAATTTAATAAGAAACGACCATTTCGATTTGAGGAATTTTTTCTAAGGGACCCAACCTTCCTAGAGAAAGCTAAAGGATGGTGGGAATCATGTCAAGGTCAAGGATGGAATAGGATGCACTCATTCAAACTTCATCTAAAAGAATTAAAAATTAAAAACGGAACAAAATAGAGTTCGGAAATATACATCAAGATAGGGAATATTACAAGGAATAATGAAATGAATTCAAGAACAAATGATTCTATATGGGAGAACAAAGTTTTTGGTGATAGAAGAAGGCAACCTTATAAGTAAACTAGAAGAGTGTAGGAAGGAGGATGAAATTGTATGGAAACACAAATCTCATATACATTGGATAAGAGAAGGAGACAAAAATAATTAATTTTTTCATAAGGCTATGATTCATAGGAGACATCATAATCATATTTTCTCCCTGAAAGACCAAGGAGGAAATAAGCTAGTACAACATCATGGTATGGAAGCCCTATTGGTGCACTATTTCAGTCATATCTTCAAAGAACCAAACCAACATAGAATAAAAGCTATTGAAAGAATAACATAAAACATACCTACTATAGTTAGTCATGAAAAAAATATGGCTCTATCAAGAGAAATCACAACGGACGATATGGAAGAAGTGATCAAAGGTCTAGCAAAAAACAATGTCGCTTGACTAGATGGATTTTTTGAAGAATTCTACTAGGCAGCTTGGTCCTTCATGGGTAGAGACATATGGGAATTAATAAAGGAATCTCGCTGACCAAGACATGTATATCTAGCCCCGAATTCTACTCTCATTTCCTTAATTTCCAATCAGAATCATTATGATGAACCAATAGGCTTTTGACCCATAAATTTATGCAATGTAATATATAAAAGAAATTCCACTATTATGGTGAACCACCTTAAGAATATTCTTCCAGCCCTAATATATCTAGCGAAGACTTGTTTTGTGAAAGGGAGACAAATTTTGGAAAACATCATTACGGTGTAGGAAACGCTTCACTCTCTTAGGACCCTAAAAGCCAAAGGTATGATGATAAAACTTGATCTCTCCAAACCTTATGATTGTCTTAGCTGGAATTATCTTAATTATATTTGTCTAGCATTTGGATTTGATTTGAGATGGATTTACTAGATTATGTATTTTATGTATTCTCTTTATTACTCTATTCTGCTTAATGAGGTTCCCTATACTCCCTTTAATTCCATTTGAGGGTTAAGTCAAGGTGACCTGATATCCCCCTTGTTTTCATTATTGCAGCAGAAGGCTTAGGTCAACATACTAAAAGCAATATCTAGGGAGGTAATCTTAAAGGTCTAAATATTTGGGTGGGAGGCCAAAATCTCTCCAACCAACAATTTGTTGATGATACTATGCCATTCTGTCAGGAAAACCTGAAAGAACGTAAGGAAATCCTTTCGCTTCTCAAATATTTTATGGAAGCCTCTGGGACTCTTACTAATAATGAAAAATCATTTTTCTTTTATTTAATACTAATTCACTATCCTAACATTTTTAGGTGCATACCTTAGGGTTCAATGTAGGATCCTTCCCTATGGAATATTTAGGAATCCCTCTCAGCCCTAATTCACTCATGGTCTTTGGATGTAAATACATCCTTCATTGTATCCAAGATCAACTCCAAAATTGGGAATTTCAGGTGATCAATGATTTGAGCTATTTTTTTTTTTTTGAAATAAGTCTTACAATCTATCCATATTTATCAATTCTCGATATTGGCAGTGCCTAAAACCAATTTTAATTATATGGCTAATATTTTAAAAAATTTATTCTAGCAACGATACCAACAAACATGTAAATGGGCTCTTCTTTCATGGGAAAATGTCACAAAAATGAAAATGACTGGAGGCTTGGGTTTGAGAGATCCATATTTGTTGAATTATGTTATGGGAGCTAAGCTCTAGTGGAGATGGATATAGGTGGAAGATATTTGTGGAAAAATATATGGGAAAAAAGTATGAAATGCCCTTAACTACTGTAGGGAAATTGAAAGTTCAAAATACTCCTAGAGGATCTACTATCGAGAACTTGAAGACATTAAATAAAGATCTCTTCCGAGAAAATTGTTTCTGGGAAATTAGGGGAGGTAACATTGCCCAGTTTTGGGAGGATTCATGGCAACATCAGGAGAAATTATTTATTCAAATTGATTTAGGGGAGACTTTTCTACTCACTAACAGGCCGAATACTAAGTTGGTAGCCAAATTTTGGGATGAAGGGACATACCTCCAATGGATAAAATGGAAGTTAAAAGATAAGTGGGAGTATGCTCTTGAAACTCATGAATGGTAAAATTACAACAAGGAACTCAAATAAAAAAAATAACAATAGCAATGGGAGAGGATATCCTTGGATGAGGGTATTGCACAAAAGGCATGCTTAAAATAAATGAAGGATATTACATAAAATCTAATAACATAAAAAATATACCTGTACCTCTTTGGAAATTAATATGGTCGGAAAAAATTGGCCGAAAATTGAATACATTTTGTGGCTAGTTAGTCATCGCAAGATTATCACTTGGGATCATTTTTAGAAGAGAGGAATGCATGGTCCGTCGGCTTGTAATATGTGTAAGAATAATGTAGAAATGATAGAACACCTACTGAATCACTATCGTGTTGATGAGAATATTTGGAAAAAAATATCTTCCCTCTTTCAACAAATATATGGGGACAACATGACTATCATGCATACAATTGAAGTCTAGATAAAGGGGGGATATCAATGTCTTGTTATTAACAGAGGATGGGGACGTTCTATGGGATTTCTCATATGGGCCTTTTGGAAAGAATGAAACAAGAGAACATTCAGAGAGGGGTCTCAGCAAGATCAAGAGACATGGAAAATGGTTTTGGAGAATATAAGAGAAGCTTTTGTTGCCTAAAAATGGCATCAAGATGATTGGAAAGTAAATGACAATGAGGCTAGGATTTTAGCTAAGCTCAACCTCAAACCCTAAATTCTTGACCCAGCCTCATGGAAACAAAAACCTCTGGTAATTCATCCGAAGGATAAATTCAGAGCTTCAAAGCAAGGCTTCATCAAAATTAATTACAATGGGACTCTAAAGGTAATCATGGATAAGTATGAGAAGGTGATATTTGTAGAGATCCACAGGGTCTGGTAACAAGAATCTATGTGACTAATTTGGGCTTCGCTAGAGATAATTAAGGTGGAGTAACAATGGACGATCAAGGACTCTTGATAGTTGTATGAGAATAGTATCATATGATTATAGTAGAGGGAGACATAGCCATGGTAACAGGGGTTCTGCAGAAGTTGCAACAGGGATCAGGGTGGGGGGGAATTAGTCAAAGCTAGAGGACAGTCCATCTAATTCAAGAAATCAAAGGAATTATCCCTAGTATTGGATATCTTATTCCGTCCCATATTCCCAGATCTAGGAATGAAGTGGCCGACTACATGGAAAATTGGGATTGTACTAACAAAGGACAACAACTTGAAATAAACTAGGATGAAATGGTTCAGGAGGACGAGCTTCATACTCTGCAGGAAATCATTGACAAGGATACCAAAGATATTCAGAATCCTCGATCGGGGTGCCAAGTGGCTGATGCAATAGGTGAGGTGGCACGAGTTTGTGTGTACCACACATATAGTTTATGTTGACATGCAGGGAGGAAGGTGAGTACTACCACCCACGTTATATAATGATGACATTTAATACAGGTGGAAGCCAACTTAGGATGTCATAAATGGGTTGGAATAAGCGTCGCTGCGGGAAGAATGTAATGTATGTTAAGGGTGGTGACATTGTTTTGGAACTATCTGTTTAGCATAGAGGTTGAGCATAGGTAAGTACAAGAAGTTGGCGAGGAGTCAAAGGGTTCGAAAATGTTTGTGTGGTGCTTCTACTGGTAATTTCTAAGCCTTTTTATCATGTTTATTGTTGCATTAAGGGAAGGACTTCGGTCATTGGGTTTATTTGTGTTTTATGCATGTCGGAGATAAGAGAACCACCGTGGGTTTTCTCTGATGTCTAGTTTTTTTGATGGTTTAGTGATTTTTAATTAGATTATTATGGTGGAAAACACTTTGAAGTTTGGTTGTCTTGAGCATTGCGGTGTATATGGGAATTGTAATCATGTCCTGCTATGTTTTTATGATATCTAGTTTGCATGTCTCGTCTGTTTCGGTGTTGTGGGTTGTGACATTTTTTTTTCCTGGAATATCATGTATGTTGTTAAGGAGGTGGACATTAACATCCAGGAATCCATGAAGCCCACCTTACCTGACTTTTTTTTATTGGCATGACCCTGTATGTCTACCAACTAACTCTGCTTTTCCCCAATTTGATTTTGCATTCCTTCCAATAAGCTCTATGTGTTCTCCAATTGGCTCTAGTTGCCTCCCTGCCATTTCGATCTACCTCATTCCTTACACAGATACTAATTTCCTGAATTATACTTCTTATAGCCTTCATAATTCTAGACCACCTTTCTTCCACGTTTGTAGCCTCCATAGCTTGTCCCAAAAATTCTATGAAATTCACTGTATGGTTTCCAATGAGAGCTTGGGGGGTGGAGTTATGCCAATTACCCAATTTGGTACCTTTCGGTTCTCTCCTAGAAGGATTTTTTGTATTGAAAAAAATAGGGAGGGTTACGAATCTAATTGCAATGGTGAAAGTGCTCAAGTTTATTGTCTAGAGGGCATGAGTGATGTGTATCCGCTTATTTTTTGGGGCTTCTGTCTAGTTTTTTTCCATGTGTTGTTGGGGAATAGAAACATTGTGACCCTGCATGATTCGTCACCACATTTAAGGAAAATTACGTCTCTTTGTAAAATGGAGGTCCCTTTGGCCAACCCTTTTGCCAATATCATAGTTCGCAACACAAAATAAAGAAGGAATGATGACACCTAATATACCATTAAAATTGGGGACATTACTCTAAAAAATTAGGATATTTTTCTCTATCGTTTAACTAAATCAATTTTTGAAATTTTGTTTCACTTCATAGGTATTTTTAGATCCTATACAGGTGTTCCTCTTGCCTTGGTCTATTACTCGCCTCAACATAGATAGATAATTCAATGATCAGTACTCTATCCACAAGGTAGAATGGTGAAACATGGAAAATATCTTTGATACCTATGGGGTAGGAACACCCACTCATGTAAAATCACTTATTTCAGGCTAGGAGCGTGACTTTCAAACAAACGAGGAGGGGAGAATCTTAGAGGAAGTGATGGAGTTTCTAACAGATCCAGGTAATGCCACGAGGAGACTATCTTTATTTCAACAGTCCATCCATAATTATTGGAAAACGAAATTTTTATTGGCTAAGGCCGTAGTTAGTGTTCAGGAAATTGGAGGTGACAAGAAAGCAGCACCTATTTTATCTTAAATGAGAAGGGGCATCTAAGAAATCCACCTCCTGCAACATCATCAGAATGTCTTCTTGGGCTGCATGAAATGTTAGCTGCAAAGTATGAACTAGGTTTATATGCTCGAGTCCATTTCTAAGGACCCGATGCCTATCGAGTCATCTGATGATTGAGTATTATGGAATATTTTTCTTTTTTATGTTTCTGACATGCACATTACTCGTAGCTTTTGCTTTCTAATTAAGTATATGAATTTAATGTACAACAAACTTGTTAAGGCAGACAATATTAGGTTCAAAATTTATCAATTTTGGGTGGCCTATAACTCTTTGAGGTGGCCAACATACTTGGTTCCCTATAGGAAGGTTGAGGCCATCCAACATATATATTGATTGTCACCTGCTTTTCTCTTTTTCATTTAGTGGAAAATACGGAAGATATACTAAACTTACAGAAGAAAATTGTTATTATGTCAATAATATAAACATCAACTAAAATAAAACTCCATATTTTTAAGGACTAGAAAATAAAGTTAGGTCGATTTATGATGTGAAATTTAAGACCAATGCCATGTCTATGAAGTAATAGTATGGTGATAATTTTTTGGAGTGTTATTAGTGGAAGAATAATTTACTAAGATAATGAATTTAACTGTATTTGAGACTAACGAAAAAATCCATGTTATTCTTAAAAATATTAAGAGTTTAACAAGTGGAGGAAAATGGTCAGACAAAACCATACCATTGTATCTGAATGATGTATTTACACTAATGATAAAAAAATTCCATCGGATAGCTGCAACTAAGTTTTTATCAGGTCTCTCTCTATATATATTTGGAATTCATTTTTGTTGATAATTGTTTTTGTCTTTTGTTCATTTCATATAAATAAGTATAATAATTTGTAATAATAAAATTAAAAATCTGGTTAATAAATATGAAAATAGAAAACAAATATATTAGAAACAGATGTAATTTTCTTATAAAGAAATTATAATTCGGAAGGAATACACAACTCAACTCACATAATTTAAATTGTTTTTATGTCAATAATATAAATATCAACCGCAATAAAACTCCATATTATTAAGAATTAGAAAAAAAAATTCGGTCGATTTATGATGTGAAAATGGAAGGTCCTTTATAAAGAGGACACATCTAAGCCAGAATAAAACTTCACTTTGTAATAAACTAGAAAATAAATTTGGTTCAGTTTCTGATGCGAAATTGATGGAGATCTCCTATGAACATGACACATAAAAGTAAGATGAAACAATGAAACATTGGTAGCAAAGTGTACATAAATTTCACAATAATGACAATCGAGTAGAGTTCGTGAACTTAAAAAACCAAACATTGGGGGAGTGATAACAAGTAAGAGGTTTCTAGGCAATGGTTAGTTAAATGTTTTAATCCAAAACTTTACTCAGAGAGCGGTGAATTTTTCATATTTCTTTTGGAAACATAATTTTTCGAGAATTGTAATATTTTTGGGGAATTGTAATTTATAAATATAAGTGATAACTTTTTTATAATATAAGTGATAAAGTGATAACCTGTCAAGAACAAAATTGTTTTAACCATTTTATCTAACCCAACTAACTTGTACATATATTTACCAAATTAAGAAAATTTTATAACACTTATATCCAAAAAAATCTAAAAATCTTAGCCATTGTTAAAAGGGAGAATGTTGCTGAGTGATTAAACATCAGACTCACACGCGACCTGATCTAGTTGCTATCCACTCAACAAAATTTATAAGGAGAAGAAAGAGATGAGCATGACTAGACCTACATTAAATTTTTGTGATAGTTTATCATCTTGTCTAATATTTTGGACCTAACCTAACCTCACATCTGGCAATAATTCATCCATTGGATAAAACACTATTATCAGTCCACCTTAGTATCAACATTCACATATATTTTAAACAATGTCGAGATGAGCTAATTGCCACTCTGAAGCAGATGGTTCATGCTTTTAATGTCTTGATATAACCGCTGCTACATTTTCCAAAGTTTGGTTGGATGGCTTACTGTAGCTGGAGAGGGACGCTAGAGAGAGAGAACTAACATTCCAAAGGAATACGACATTACAGGGAGAATGTAATCCCTTTACTTGATAATAAAATAAACCCATGCACTTGTCTTTTAGTAGTAGCGTTGCAGCTAAGGTGAACGTACTTTTATTCGAGAGTGTTTCTATCAATGTGACCAACTGACTACATTTTCTGATTTTTCAAATCATTCTATAAACATTACAACTTAGCTTTTTCCTTCACCTATAAGCCTTGAGGGTGTAAATGAGAAATCCAACACCCGCATCTTGGCACCATGCCTGCGAATGTTTACATCTTCATTAGGTCTAATAACGCTATTTTTGTTTTTGATAAATAAGGGGTCGCAAGATACTTATTCATAAATATATAATAAATGGTTGCACCAGTTGAAGCTGCGTGGCGATGAAGAGAAGAATGGCCCAAAAAATAGAGATCTTTTCATCAAAACCTCAGAGACGAGTTGTTGTCCAAGCTTGTGTTTTATTCTTTTGAAAGGAAAAGCGACGAGGGTTTTTGAAGAATTTAAAGAGTAAGAAAGAATGAATTCTTTACCTTGTGGAAGTGGGTGCAATAGGTTTATGGGTTATAGTAAATATTAACAAATTAAATGTCTGAAAAAATCAAGATTCAACTTACATTTAAATCAATGTGATTTAAAGGTGCAAAAAAATTCAATCATCTAACATTTTATCTAATGGCACTGACACGGACATAGTGGCAGCTAAAGGAGTTGTTTTCAATGAAAAACGGCTTACGATGTAAATATATTAACCATCTTCCTACAAGTTGTACTTAAATAAACAACAACAAAAACATTTATTTTAATTATTTCGTATAAAATATATCTTATGCCATTATTCACTTTATTTTTATTTATTAAAAATTAATGTCATGACTCATGTTTTGATATAGACTTTACATTTGGTTTACCTATATTATTAATACTTTACTAACATCTATTATTATTAGTATTAATTAAAAATGGTCATAATTTTGCATAATTAAAACACAAATATTATGATTAAATAAGAATATTCACACTTACTCACAAAGAAAAAATAACTAGCAATTGCACTACATGTTACAAAGGAAAAGTCGTAAGGCTCATCTCTATGTCTTTTTCAGAAGTTTCTTGTACCTAATTGTGAGGTTTTGAAATGTAATGACATTTTGTGAATAAATATATTATGGATTGGTATCCTTTGGCATTCCTCCATAATGGATGTGCACATAAAATCACATGTGTTGAGTTGAATGGCCTCTGGAAGACTATTATTTATATCTAATGTTGACAAAATTTTGCAGGAAAAGTAAAATTTTAAACCAACGGTTATGATAATAGGTTACTCGTTTCCGAGATAAATTTTTAATGGCCCACATCTCAGGTAAAGTCGTGCTCCAACCATGAAATAGTTTTATATCAATGGATTACGAGTGGGTCATTTTAGTCTAGAAAAGAAGCCAAGCAAATTTACCAAACAATACCAACATGCCCATTTATCAAATATAATTTCCATTTAGATCATAAAAAATCATTAGCTAGCTTAGCACCGACCACTCATAAAATTATTTGGTTTTCATTATCTTGGATAACATTGAATTTAATTTGAATTTTCAATTAGGGCATTGTTCTATAATTCCTTTAGGGAAGAGTGAATGTTGAGTTTCAAAGGTATCCTCTCTGACCTTAATGCCTCCGTGGCAGCTACATGGACATGGATAACTAGGGTCTAGAAGCCTAGGATGCTCACACAACATTTGCATGGAACATATTCAAACTTATTTTGTAGACCTTCCTTATTATATTCATATTTCCTTTAGTGGTGCAACTTTTGAGAATTGAGAAACTGAGTCTAGGAGAAGGTGAAGGTTGTAGTGAAAGTATAGCTGGCCTTAGATACTATGATGGGGTTGTGCTTGTAACCATTTTCACCAGTGAAATCAAATTTTCCTCAATAAGTTTTAGAAGCACAATGTCAAGGCTCAAAAGTATCAAACCCTCTCGAACATTCATTTTATACATATCTAATAACTGAAATATGTTATTCCAACAACGTTTTACAAGATCTTAAATAAAACTATAAGAAAATATTTTAGAAAAATGAAAATACAAAAACATAGAAAATTTGGACTACATTATTAAGAAATATCACAAAATTAGTGAGGACCAATCCAAAAATATATCCAAAAAATAAAAGATAAAAACATAGAAGATTTGAACTACACTATTAAACAATATCACACAATTAAGGAATATTTTTTTTAAACAACCTTATCACACAATTAAGGAATATTTTCTTTGAACAACCTTTTAAATCCCCATGTTGCTTTGATCAAGAAATTGACTCACCTCCACATGCATAAGAGACCAAGAAAGGAAATTGAAACCCTTTACAATCCCTCATTATTTGCGTTAATCCAAGGATTCAACCACATTTTTTGTAGGCGCTCATGGCTACATTGCTCCTGGTAAGTTTCTTTACTATTTTTCCTGGCACATGTACTCCATTTTTTTTCTCGACTTTTACACAAACCTTATTTCTCTCCGTGTGTCTTTTTGACAGGTTTTATAGTCCTTGATATTCAAATTAATTATAATGGATTATGGTGATAAATTTTGCAACCCTAAATGGTGCCATGTTTATATGTTTTTTAGAATACACATACTCCTTGAAGCTTACAGAAAAGAGTTATATTTATCGTTTTGGTGTGGTTCTATGGGAGCTTATTACTGGAAGGTGGGCCATTGAACCAAAAATAATTATCTTGTTTCATTCACGAACATTAATTAGTCAAAGGAAATTATCATGGGAAGGTCATATGTTCGATGCTGCAGACAAATAAATAATGGTTCCTCTTAATCCGACGTAAATTCAGTATCTTGTTCAGTTCAATGGCACCCCTGAAAATAGAGGAGAGAAATGGAGGAAAAGGGAAAATACAAGTTTTATAGAAGGCTCTTGTCTGGGGACGAGAAATTGCAGCGTTTTTTAATTTCTTTGGTTTCTCGATTGATCCATGAAATAATTTTATGTTTCATCATAGAGACAAGAACACCCACTTGGGAAGTTATTACTTTCTTCATCTTCTATGGTTTGTGCGCATCCATTGAAGCTAGTATCAGAAGCGGATTCTTGTCTCCTGATTTCAATTTCAAAATATATTGAGTTTTCATACCACACAAAAACATAATAATTAATTTATACAAATTATACTTATTTATGAAGAAGCCAAGAAAACTTCGTAATTTCATTCAAAACAACATAATAAATGATATAATTCTCAATTCAATTGCTGAATATTGATTAATATCATGTGCTACTAATTTTTTTATGCTATTGTTTATCAGATTTATAATGCCTTTTTAGGGGTTTCTTAGCTTCTTGTTTGGCAAGAAAACTGTGAAGAGGGATATTAAAGAAGAAACTAGTTGAAGATTACTACATTGTTCCTTTGATAGAGCTTGGCACTCACACTGGAAGAGGAAAATATAACGAAGGATGTATAGGCTTACCCCAAAGTGTGGAAACATCAAAAGGAAGATATTTTCTTCAATTTCCGCAACAATTCTCGCATCGCTAAAAAAGACGGGAAATTTTTTGGCCAAAACCATTTATCATTTCTGCAATTCCTTTTTTTTTTTTTTTTGAATTCGGTGGGACGTTGCCATTTCTATTTATATTTTAAGACAGGTTACAAAAAATATAAAGTCATTCTTGGCCTCAACCTGCCCGAGAGGGAAACCACGTTTATTGGCCTTCTAAAAACATGATTTGCATCCCAAAATTGAAATTGTCTCTTGCGTCTATGATTTTCTTGCACTACCTACTCCTCTACTTTAATATGTACAAACATAACAGTTTTTAAAAGTTCAAAATTAACAAAAAAACCATCAAATCAAGACATCTTCTAACCCTCAGATGAGGAGACTGGGGCAGGGTCTTTGACATTAGACCCTGGCATTTCTGCTTGGTTAAGTTGTTGAAGAATCTTCTGGAGGATTTTCTCCATGCGGCCCACTTTTTCATCTAGTCTGCTAACCCTGTCTGCAGTCTGGTATTGAGTGATCTTCAGATGCTGCTGATTTTCCTGAATCTCCAAGAGTTGAGCCTGGGTACGTAGGTCTGGTTGCAATGCTTCTGCCTTTACTTGAACCGGATGATTACTCTGGATTGCTTTTGCTATCAGGCATTTTACAATCCAATATGTATGGACTGTCTGATTAAACAATGTAAGCCTGCCCCTTGTATGACCTGGATCAGTAATAAAATCTAGGATCTCTGCCTCTGTCTCATTATCCTCTGGTTCCTGCTGAATTTCTTGTTCCCATCCACGGATATCATTTCTGACTGCGGAAGGATTGCTCATGACATAATTAATTGCCAGTGTTTCCAGGTGTTCCAAATACGTTTTCCGCCCGCTTTTCTTCGGAGAAGGTTCAGTCTGAGCAGGTTGCTTTCCATTATCCGTGGCTGCCCTATGATGTCGCTTTCCCATTGCTGAGTGGGATTTTTGAACTAACACTGGCATATAGAAGTAAACCGAATAAGAAAAATTATTAAGACACAGCATGCACCTTACGGTGCCCTTGGACGTTTGTTTGACAGATCTGGCTAAACGCCTCTGGTTCTTATCATTTTTATACCTCTGGGACATAAGATGAGGCAGAGATTCGGCCAACCTCTAAAGACTGGGATAGCTCCTACCTTGGGAATTGGTTTGACTCTAGAGATTATCCTCAGGATAAAATGAGCTTTGGTTAGACAGGCACAGACACTGCTCGGGTGACCATAACCACTCTGTCGTCCCCTTCATATAATAAACATTAACACCCATATAATTTGGATTTGCTACGCCCAGACATGAAAATAACATAGTATGGCAGAGGTTCTCTACAGTTAAGTAGGTGAGACCATGACTCTGACTGAGGGAGTCTAGCCTACTGTTACTGCTTTGACTCCTCATATTACCATTTCACCTACCAGGATTGGATAGAAGGGGGTTTCTATTTAGGATTTGTCGCCCTATGAGAACCTGGCTATCACAGTGATTATACATAAAACTGAGGGTTTTACTCCCATACCTTTGCACAAAGCTTGCATCAGGTGCATGAGAGTAACAAGGGTCGTGGAAACAAGGAGGGACCAGGTTCAATTCTGGTTCCAGACAGTTAACAAACAACAGAAACGACAAAATATCTAAACTATCATCTTCACTGTAGACCATATCTGCTGCATATAACATCATAAGCGCTGAGGTTATTGTAAAAACATACCCGGGCAGAGTCACGCTATATCCTGGTTGCAGAGCTATAGCTCTCCTTCGCTGCCTCCTCCAATCTTTCGCATGCAAGGGATAATGCATGCAAGATTGAAAGGGCGGAGTTAAAAGACTTACCAAGTTCTCACCTGCTTTTCCGCTGGCCTGACATACACCCTGGCCATCATGCGCCATCAATCCTTTGCCGTCGCTCGCACACTCCACTTCGTTGGTCTGACAAGTCATGTTAAATGATCGTAATTATTATTAACGGGAGCGCTTGCCAAGTTGCCGCCTCCCCTTGTCATGATGGCATGTGTACACCCCGATCGGGGGGTATCATTTCTGCAATTCCTGTTGCTGGCATGAAAATATATTTCCAAGGACATAATACTGGGGTGATGAGGATATGAATGAGAGTTAAAATTTCAAGGATTTTATAAATATATACATCTTATCAATCTCCTTTCAATGTTATTGTTATATAATGAATTGTTGTTAAGAGTCTTCGGAAAGGTCATTTCCATGAAAACAACTCAAGTTGAACAAGTTCAAAGAGATTTTGTGTGAGTGGATTTGTTTCACTTCCCAACAATGTTTTCACTTTGTTATCAAATGGATATAATAATATAATTAGTGTTAGAGTAATATAATCTGGTAGGAAATACTCTCCTTCTACAAAGAAACGCTTAGAATCAAATAAAATTTTAGGGAGGATTAGAATTGAATCATTTCATCATGATTCAAGTCTTAGGTTGGAACTACACATAATTTTCCAGATTCTGAGTGAACGCACATTCTCATATAATGGATCAAAGTTCAACTTTCTTGAATTTCAAGATTCTGGCAGGGGACTAAAGATTTCTACCTAGTACTTGTCTTTTATTATTATGTAATGATTTTTTTCCTCCAAAAATGTGTGGGAGGGGAGAAAACATTTCATTTATTTTTAGTGTGAATGCGTTATAGTCATGCTTGATTTCTTCTCAAAGAAAATAAAAAAAGCGTTATTGTTTGTCATCAATAAAATTTTGTATAAAAGCTATTGAAAATTTACGAGAGACATCTAACCTATAATTTATTTGCAAGCCATGTTGAGTATCACCCAACATTAATTGGTTAGATTTAAATGAGGATTAAAAAGGATGATTGATGTTTCATTTATTGATATTGGTAGTAATCATAGCTTCATTTATGGGAAGATGGTATCGAGAACATATGAAAGATATTCTCTTCAGCAGGTTCAAAGTTTCCTGGTGAGAAAGTATACCATGGGATGTAAAGGAAGGCTTAAGGGTCTAGAGGCACTTTGGACAACCATGTGGTGAATTATAAATTTTATGTGGTTGCATTGGAAGAGGCTTATGTGGTTATGTGTGCTCAGTTTTTGAAGACTTCAGGAGTTTATGTCACAAACATGTCTAAGATTGAAATGAAATTTGGAGTGGGGCATCACTCGATCACTAGAGGAGGAATGCATCTAAGTCCCAAAAAATTATATTTTCCCATAAAATGAGTAAATTTTTCACTAAGAAATAACTCAGTTATATTTTAGAAAAGACTTGCATGGGAAGTCTAGTATGTTGAACCGAAATACAAGAATTGCAAAAACTGATTGTTTTTTTAGATATATCTCAATATGTACCCCATTGGATACCTACTCTCCTGCCTTATGAAGTTTTATTTGCAACATGTGATGCAATTTCTAGTTTTATTATTTTTAATTTTACACTTAATTCTTCACTACAACATTTCCTCATATTAAAATAATTAAATGTCAATCGAACTAAATTAAAAATAAATAAAAAATATATATATTTTTTAATTTATAACTTCTTATTAAAAAAAAAGGTACATGTGAAACTATAAAACATAACGCTTTTAAAATCATATTCACAATTTCACACCACTCAACTACCAACCAACCTAACCAAATGCACTCAATATCAATTTTGCATTTTGCATTAATCTTGAAATATTTTGTATGTTCCACCACCAACCAAAATTTCAAATACATGCCAAGAACAACTTTTTTTTATTTTTTGTTTGTTGATACCACTGTCAATTTTAAATTTTACCATTACACTTGCCTTAAATCATTCTATCCATGAACATGTTCATAAGGGGAGTTATTAAGCCCAGTATCCCTTATGAGCCACCATGCGCGAGCATATACCTGCTAACCACATGTGATTTTCCAACTCCCAAATATTCAAAGCCAAAATTCCCCACCATATTCCATGCCATTCATTAATCATCCTATTTTATTTATTCCCCATAGACATCTGTTTATGTCCTATGATGTTTATGTCCTATTAGTCCCTCACAGGTCCTCTTACATCATTATGAAATCTACTCTCCTCTTGTCCCATCGACCCATCTCATAATGCATATCTTCTCTCATTGCCTCTCTTGAACCCGAACCATTTCACATATATTTAATATCATACCATCATAATCTCTAGATAGGATTGCTAGAATATGAGAAAATCCTATGCAAATCCCAGTCAAAGTTTCAAAATATTTGCCTAATTTTTTTCACATTGCACCTGGGTCTAAATATGTTTTGACATTCTATCAATATGTACAAGTAAGTTATAGATATAAATTCTCTGTTATTTCCTATGAAGTTTGAGTTAAATTCTTGGTAATGACCATATTTATTAGTATATGGGTGGAGAAGAAAATTTTTATAACAATCTCTTAGGTTATATTGTATATTATTGATCTGAGTTGTTTTGTATATGAATATATTTCTGAAGAGGGAATATTTCATTTTTATATTCCAGTAAACCTCTACTATTATTTGAGCTAATGTAGGACTTCATTGAAATCTATGTCATTTATTCAAACTGAGTGAGGACTTTCAATATAGTATGATGTGGAAATTTCACTATAACCATGTTATTCAAGTGGCATGATTAGAATTTGGATTACACATTTTGGCTATTGGAGAAATTTCATTTAAGCTAGTGTAGAATCTATGAACATACTATTAGGTGGTTTGAGTGGCATTCAACATGTTGATTTTAATGTCATGAATAAAAGGATCAATGCATAATTTGAGTAGGCTTGATTACTAGATTCAAATCATTGAGCCGTCTTAATTTGTTATTCTGTGGTGTTTTTTGGAAACATGAGGATGGGAACTAGCAATAGCAGAAATGTAGTAGCATCAACAGCTCCCAAGGAGGAGAGTGTAAAACGAAGAACATGGGTGCCACGTATGTTACAATCCAGATGTTCCGGTTATGTTCCAGAGTATCCCGATAATGCATTTTTGTGTTTTCTCTGAACCTCCAATTTAGGTATTATTTAATGGTATATTTCTATGTAGAATTATGATTTGGATCAGTCTAAATATCAGACATATTTTTTTTTTTTGGTTAGAATTGGGTAATAGTTTTTTCACAAGATAGTGCATTTTTACTATTTAAAATGTGTTTTTGAATGTATAAATAGATTCAATGTCATCAAAAACCCCTAGACACTTGAAGCGAAAAGTATGAAATTTTAAGTCTTCATAATCTAAAAAGATCATGAAAATTATTAAAAGCGACCAAGTCCCAAGAAAAACTTACATGTTAGGCATAGGATTTGATGAAATGACAAGTCAACCTTTGAAATTAAAAGGAAATGGAGGGGAATGGAGCAGGATATCATTCGTTGGTCAACAAGAGACCATGAACATAGAGCTCAATTAAAAGAAATGAAAATAAATCCATAAGCACACGACAATTCCTCCAAACGGCCTCTAATTTGTGTGATCAGACGTTGTCTATAGGATATTGTCAGCGTTCGAGTGAATTCAGCAGTTGGAAAATCACATCGAATTTTTTCTTGGCTCTAGGAGTACGAGTGGCCACAAAAATTTTGAGAGACTGAATAATAGGAGGAAAGATAGCCAGTATTTTCACCATATACTCTACAACAATTCTACACGTGCCAGACAACACTATAATAGAATTTTCCTTTCTTTGATAGAGCCAATTCTAATCAAATCAATGATTGTTGGAAGGGAATATGCATTGATTATTTCCCTTGATATTTGTGAGCTTATACCAAGAGTATCAGGCAGTACCAACGCATGCTCCGTGATTTCGATTATTTTCTGGTCCTTAAGAAGATCCACAAGAAGTGGAACTGCAAAAGGCACTATGATAATGGACCTATTTCTCTTGCGTAACAACATGTTGAGAAGAGCCATGGCATGATATTTTTCTCTCCTCTGAGTCCCTTCTCCAAGGAGACTCAACAGGGATGGGATAGTGACAGGCATACCTCTGATTATCCCTTTGTTTTTGTCCGTCGCAAATACCGAGAGGTTGAATAGTGTCACAAAACATTTTGTTTGGCTTCCACGTTGTCACTTCTCACAATCATGTCTAGAGCCCTGTATGCTATCACCATTTAATTAAGCATCTTAAATCAAGAATTGATTGAGTTGGAACACTTTTTTTACCAGACAGTGTAAAACTATTCAATCGTCTAACATTTGGACATTGCAGACCTATACACAGTGGCACTTAGGAGAGTTGTTCCCAAATAAAAATTTCTTATGGTGTCAATATTATTATTAAACAAATTTTTCACAATAAAATCATAAATATTATTTTTAAACAAAAATGTGCACACTTCCACACTTCCGCACAATGAAAGAACAAATATTATTATTGAATAAAAATGTTTATACTTCTGCACAATGAAAGCACAGATATTAACTAATATTATTATTGAATAAACATATTCATACTTCTGCACAACGAAAGCACAAATATAATTGTTGAATAAACCACACAAGAAAAAATATTATTATTGAATAAAAATTTTCACACTTTGGTACAACCAAAACAAAAATATTATTATTAAACAAAAATGGTCACACTTGTGTACAATGAAAACAAAAATATTATTATTAAAACAAAATTTTCACTCTTCAACACTACAAAAGAATGGAAAATATATTTAAACAAATTATCTACAATATAAACACAAATGTTATTATTAAACTCAACTGTAATAGTTAAAGAACAACACTCTGCATGGAACTCTTACATTTTTATAATATTGTAGCTATTACAAGGAAACCTACTAACCTGTAAAATTAGAGAGGATTTCTATTTTCATTAATAGTTAATGATTTGTGAGTTAAACTCCACATTGCAATAACTATTACATGCAACTATTATTAAATTGACTATTAATAGGCTATTGCACATTTAATGATAGTTATTAATTCTCTCACATTAATTCTTTCTTTGGATAATTATCCTAGGTGAACGACTATTATAATACTATACCTATTAACTCTTTTTATTAATAGTTAATAATTACTGAGTTAAACTCACACTACAATAGCTATTACATTTAATTATTATTAACTTGATGACTAATAGACTTGTTAATAATAATGAAAACATAAATACTATTATTCAACTAGTTAATAATTGTACTATTTAAAAAACAACAATAGTTTCATGAAACTATTACATTTTTATAATACTATAGCTATTACAAGGAAACCTACTAACCTATAATAATATATTTATTAACTATTTTCATTAATAGCTCATAATTAATGAGCCAAACTTTGGAATTCAATAAATAATACATTTAACTATTCTTAAATTTAATATTAATAGACTATTACATATTTCCTGGATCCGGGTGGCAACTCAGGCAACCCAACCAATGCCCAGGCCACACGCGAGGCTCACTCTCCCACAACAGATGATGACACTCCTCAGTCTGAAACGACAATGCCATGAATGTTTTCCAACACCTTATTGCCACTACTAGCAGTTAATGCATTTAATGCCTTCACATGCCTTCAATTGGGCTATTGGCTCGATGATCAAGGCTTTAAGTCCTCCTATGCTCCCTCCTTCTCGAATTTTCCTCCCATACGGCTCCGGCAACCAAAATCGTCTCCCTTCCATCTAGTCTCTCCCTCACAACTCTTCCCACCCAATGCATCTCTGCCCCTGCTGTGCTTCAATTTTCACTTGCAGCTCCATGGCCCCTCGCCAGTGACAGAAGCCACATCGTGGAAATGTCAAAGGCGCTCTTCTGACTCGACTACACTGTGACACAATGCTCATGCATTTCATCAATGATAATGAGCCCTCCTCTGCCTCCAATGACTCGCCTGTAGCTTCACCCTCTGATTCCCCTACTGCGGAAGCCTCCCTCATCTCCAGATTTTACCCCTCCTTGCAAAGACCACCCAGAGTCAAGCGTAAATATCGTAAGTCGATCATCCTCCTCTCTCTGTTGCCTCTTGCAAAGAAGCTTGACCACCTGCTTGTAAAATTCTCTTCAATGTACATTCTAAACCTTTGCAATATTTCAGGTGATGAAATTTGGAGCAGGGCTAATGAGAATCAGGCTCTGCCTAAGGTTTTGTACATCTTCAGTGAGGAAAAGGAAGAAATAGCGCGCATCTATGGATGTCCAGTGACAAAAGAAGAATCGATATGACCTAAAGCGTACCAGAATGAATATGCTAGAAAAGCTTGAAGTTCATGGTTTATGCATGATAGCTATCTTTTGGATATATATGATATATTTAGCTTTTCCCATTTTCAATAGTGTTTTAGAAATGCTAGCTATTTCAGACTTCTTTAGACAATTAATGGGATGGTTTCCCTGTCAAGAGAAACCACTGTTTTGCTATTTTAGAGAATAATGCGACCAGGAATAGGCTAAATCCCTCAGTTATAACCATGGACTGTATTATATTTTTCTAATTAATAGAATTTAGACCAACTTGCAATAAAAAATTAGACTCTTGTGCATTTAATTATAGCTATTTATTCTTCGCCATTAATGCTTTATTTGGACAATTATTTGACATGAATAGCTATTATAATGTTATAGTCAATAAATATTTTTTAATAATAGTTAATAATTAATTAATTAAACTTTGCACTGCAATAACTATTACATTTAACTATTATTATATGCATTTAATTATAACTATTAATTCTCTAACATTAGTGCTCTAGTATTTTGATAATTATTTTACATGGACAGTTTTCTGGATTGTTATCTCTTACATCTTCATTGGCTTACACTTGCCGTATCAATATTTCCACTATATGGTCCCTTGGAAGAAAAATTCTGAGAAATTTCAAACAACTACTAAATCAAAAGAAAGACAACAAAACTAAGGAACACCTCCATTGAAAACAGTTATTATCACCCACTGGTTATTGAGAAAAAATCTAGAAAAACTACCTCTTGTGCGACGCTTTTCTTATGCCGATATTTTTAAAACAACGTGGTGACAAAATACCTTTGTGCGGAGCTTTGCTTGTGTGAGACTCTCTGTGTGTGAAGAGCTCGGCACATTCTTTGTGTCTCAAAATATATTTCTAACTCTATGCCCCTTTAAAATGAGAGAGAACAATCTTCATCCCTTCGACATTTTAAATTAGTTAATTTGATTTCAACCATTTTAGCGATGCTACCCCACGATGAAAATGAATGTAGAAATCTCCACACAATGGTCTTTCTTATAAGACGATTTTCAACGCCAAAGCACACTCTTGTGGGATTCCACTTTTTAAATTCGTTATTTCTATTTCAAACTATTTTAGCAGTGCCTTTTACGCAATGAGAATGAGAGAAATAATTTTCCACATAACTCATTAATGATAAAAATATAAATGAAATTATAAATAAGCATTATTCTTATAAAAATATAAATGAAAGCATCAATAAGCACTAGTATTTAATACCTAATAGTTATTAATAATTTATATAAATGAAAGCATCAATAAGCACTATTCTTTAATACCTAATAGTTATTAATAATTTATATAAATGAAATCATCAATAAGCACTATTCTTTAATACCTAATAGTTATTAATAAATGAGTGGTCTCGAGTCGATTAAGAAACTGTAAATGAGGATAAAAATGAATTATAACTTTGAATAAAAGGTTGGTAATTAATCTGCAATATAAACAGTGAGTGCTCAAGATGGTTCATAGGTACAATAGAAGTTTTATTGTCTTTTATCCACATCCATATTAAAATTTCATGAGCACAACTTTTAAAGAAACATTATAAATGTCTACTCTTTCATGCAATCATTAATCATGCAACATGCATCTCATGTTAATTGTAGTATACTACAAGTTTAATTAAAATCATACCTGAGATGATGCCCACTAGCATCATACCTCTACTTCCTTTTTGCATAACGATTCCCAAAAGGCGCCAGTGTTGCAACCTTTTGCTCTGATACCATTTGTAACATTTCATACTTGTATGAAAGGAAATAATTATTGTGTTAAAACTCTTCAAAATGAATAGAAGAGAAAAATATATCTTTGTATGCATTATTGGATTATATTCTTGGAGGGGAAAAAGGGTAATCACATGCTTTATTATGTAAGATTATTTAGAGAAACAAATATGCTTTTATGCGTGGGAAAAATATAGTTGAGTATTAGATTTCTAGAGAAAACGAAGATGAAATCACATAATATTTATTGTGTTAGCCCTCTTTTGGGCAAAATAATATGTATTTTTCCAACCTAAAGGGATTAGCTATGGTATTAGCTTTATCTTGGGAGAATATTATGCATAGTTATTGGTTATATATTTTGGATGAGAGGGAAATGTCACTTTGCATGCATGAAATGATAAGTGGTATGCGTTTGACCCTTGGAAAAGAAATGTGTTTATTTTTCCATGAAATATTTATTTGGTTTCTTTTGGAAATAAATATATGTTTTACATGTAGGAATAACAAGATATGTTATTGCATGAACAAAACTATAACTTGTATGTTAACTTTGTTTGAAATAGAGTTGGAATTGTTATAAATAATAACCATTATGAATAGATCTTGGGTGGAAAATATGTTTTTGGAAAAGAACATGTATTCACATGCATAAGTATAACATATATTGCATTAATCCATATTGAAAAGAAAACATACGAGTAGGCAAAAAGAGAAAAATGCTTGTTGGGATAGTTATCTTGAAAATCTTGTTATGCATTTGCATGCACAGTATTATTATATAGTATGTTAGCTTTCTTTTGGAAATAATATGAAAGTGCATGCAAGATTTTCTTAGTGTTTGGTGGAAAGATGATGCTTGATAGTGATTATTTGTTACTAATGCATGTGAAATGATGTTAAATAAGGAAACTAATGTCAATGTGGTTATGTTTTATACATGCATACAAATATTTGTTGAAGCGTCACAAATAGAGATTGATTATTGGTTTATTAATATTTTATCTAATCATGATATCAAGTGTGCTGACGACAACAATGGCAAGAAAGAAGGATGACTTGAGAAAATGAAATTTCAAGTTTAACATTGTGGAAGATAAAGCGTTGTTAGTCCATGCAGGTTTAGTAGTTCCAATTGCACGATGATCCCCTGAAGGAAACAGTCTGAATACAAAGACAGAGATTGATGATTCATGGGTAAATGGTATCATGATGATTGTAATAGCTTATAGCTAGTTATGTTTCGTTTAAGATTATTTTTATATGTAAATTTTATGACAATGGTCAAGGGATGGAATCCCTTATAACCATTGAGTGAGGGGTGACAACCCTCATGAGCGTTTAATAATAAAATTAAACGTTTGCTGGTTTTTACCCTACGGGGTTTCCAGGGTATATCGGTGTCTATTTATGTGATTGTTCATTGTGTCATTTTGATGATGTTAATTTCTTTCATGATATGACGTTGATATTATCAATTAGGTGATCTACTAATTGAATTAAAATGATCATGGGATCGATGCATAGTTATAGCAGGAAATTTAAGTTAATATGCTACAACAAGGACGATTAATGGTTGTGTAACTCACTATGATTTTTGCTAAATATTTCTCTAAGTGATGATAATGGGTATTTAAATGGTTAATGCAAAAATATATAAAGAAATTTATAAGGTTACACATTTGTAAATGTTGAAAAAAAATCCTAACTCCATGCATTTTTCCTGCGAGGTTATCGGGGTATGTTACAAATGGTATATGAGCTCTGATACCTAGATAGCACCATGAGAGAAAAATGCATGAGTAGAACTTTTTCAGCATTTGCAATGTGTAACCTTATAAATTTCTTTATATATTTCTGCATTAACCATTTAAATACCATTATCATCTTAGAAAATATTTAGCAAAATGATAATATCAGCGTCATATCATGAAAAATTAACATCATCAAAATGACCGTAAACGTGCATAACTAGATATAGATATACAAACATGAAATGAAAACGAAGCGACTAATTTTATTATTAAGCGCTTCGTAATTTCCTCAATAGTTTAAATGCATCGCCAACCATTGTCATAAAATTTACATATAAAAATAATCTTAAACAAAACATAACTAGCTATAAGCTATTACAATCATCATGATACCATTTACCACGAATCATCAATCTCTGTCTTTAATATTGAGCTATTTCACCGAGAAAATGTCATCATTGCGATTCGACTACTAAACTGCATGGACTAGCGACTCTTTATCTTCACATTAAACTTGAAATTTTCATTTTCAATCATCTCTCTCTTTAATAAATTATTGTCATCAGCTCTTGCAATATATTATGATTAAATAAAATATTAATAAACCAATAATCAATCTCTGGCTAATGACCTTCAACAAATATTTGCTTAATAAATATATAAACATAACCCTACATTGACATTAATTTCCTTATTTAACATCATTTCACATGCATTAGTAACAAATAATCACTATCAAGCATCATCTTTCACCAGGAAACATAACAAAAATCTTTGCCGCACTTCTGCTTAATTTCCAAAAGCTAACATACTATATAATAATACTGTGCATGCAAATGCATAACAATATTTTCAAGATAACTATCCCAGCAAGCAATTTCTCTTTTTGCCTACTCGTATGTTTTCTTTTCAATATGGATTAATGCAATAGATGTTATACTTACGCATGTGAATACATGTTCTTTTCCAAAAACATATTTTCCACCCAAGATCTATTCATAATGGTTATTACTATGTATAACAATGCCAGCTCTATTTCAAACAAAGTTAACATACAAGTTATAGTTTTGTGCATGCAATAACATATCTTGTTCTTCCTGCATGTAAAACATATATTTCTTTCCAAAAGAAACCAAATAAATATTTCATGGAAAAATAAACACATTTCTTTTCCAAGGGCCAAACGCATACCACTTATCATTTCACGCATGCAAAGTGACATTTCCCTCTCATCCAAAAGATATAACCAATAACTATGCATAATATTCTCCCAAGATAAAGCTAATACCATAGCTAATCCCTTTAGGTTGGAAAAATACATATTATTTTTCCCAAAAGAAGGCTAACACAATAAATATTATGTGATTGCATCTTCCTTTTCTCCAGAAATCTAATACTCAAAAATATATTTTTCCCATGCATGCAAGCATATATGTTTCTCTAAATAATATTACATAATAAAGCATGTGATTACTCTTTTTCCTCTCTAAGAATCTAATCCAAGAATGCATACAAGGATATATTTTTATCTTCTATTCATTTTGAATAGTTTTAACACAATAATTATTTCCTTGCATACAATTATGCAATGTTCCAAATGGGAAAATATAGGCTCAGTAGGGAATATCTTAAGATATTCCACTATGGAATCACGGCAATATGGAATTACACCAATAGATCTAAACCAGAGATAGACTGGCAGGGCATTTACTAGATGCATCACCTTCACAAGGAAGGGTGAAATCCAGAGGCTTCCTGGCCCGTTCCAGACTCTGTCTATAGAAGAATGGTGAAACACAACAAGTGTGGGAATGACACACTCCTCTTGGATTTTTCTGATCTTAGGAACCTTATATCTATAGATCTAATCAATGGATCTAAAAGAGAAGTAAAAACCAACCAAGAAAGAAGCGGGAAATTCCACTCTCAGGAAAATCTGCAATAGGCTCAAGGAGGACATTGTATAAGCAAGCCAGTGTGAAAATAACGTAGAACATGGCTAGGTTCCCTTATTTTAGGCTGTGTCAGACCTCAAGCAAAGTTTCAGCAAAAATAAATGAGTTTAGAGGTTTTAACAGATCTCCCACAATCAACACTAGCTGAAAATCAGCTAAAGGAGAGAGTTGGTAAATAGAGAAACCGTCCTTTAGGAATTGCACGGTTTCCACTGGAAGACACTGGAAATCAGCCATTAGACTCATGTTATAGTATGGCATCAAGAAATCAGATCTATAATCAAGTTCATCTGTAGAAGCATTGGATTTACTTGAAGCAAGAGCAAGAATCCTTCAAAAATAATAGCAGAAACAATTGGAAAAGCTGTAGAAAGACTTGACAGCATTTTATATGAGGAGATTCAGCTACTGTAGGTTAATATTCAGATCTACAGCTGATATATGGCTGAAAAATCATATCCATACCAGATCTGGAACTACTCAGCCTTCTAAACAAGATCCCCCTAGCGTTTTATCAAAATAATGCATAAATAAGTGTAGATCTAGCTTTTAATACACTGAAATTTTTATTGCAAATAAATTCAATCATTATATAATCAGGGTCCATATGCAAACAAAGAGATTTTCAAAGAATATGGTTACTCATCTCTTGATGCATGCTTTAAATACTCTCTTCCTCTTCCTTGGCTCCATTCTCCATGTATTCTCCCATTTCCCTCTTCTATTTCTCTCATGGGATTATAATAAAAAATAGAATTAATTAAAATGGAATAGATTTTATAAATCATAAAAGTATTCCAACTTTTTTTCTAAACCATAAAATAATTCCATCTTTTCTAATTCATAAAAGCATTCAAGCTTTTCTAAATCCTAAAAGTATTCCAGCTTTTTCTAAATCATAAAATAATTCCATATTTTCTAAATCATAAAAGCATTCTAGCTTTTCTAAATCACAAAAGCAATCCATAAAGCCTCCATAAATCTGATTTTCCTAAATCAGAAAAGCATTCCATAAATCCCTCATGCTTTTATTTTTAAAGGTAGATTTTCTTTTTCCTTATGAGAAAAATATCACTTATCCATACTTTTTCCAAATCTATTACTCATTATCTCTAAAACTCATAAAATATACCAACTTGGAAATATAATTTATTTCCATGGAAGAATATAATTTATTATAAATAAAATAATTAAGAAATAATTCTTCCAATATTCTTATAATCAACAATTACAAGAATATTCTTCATTTAATATCAATATAATAATTAATAATAATTAATTATTTAATAACCCTCATTTTATGAGAGTTTTTATGGTGGCTTATGCGAGGGATATTACAAACTCCCCCCCTTAAAGAGAACATCGTCCTCGATGTTCTTATCTTGTTGGAACATTAACCTTTAATTTTCATTTCCAATTATTTAGAAAATGTAAAATAATACTTAAGTCATAATACTTTCACAAAAACTCAGGGAGCACTTAGCCCTTTAATCATCAAAATGTTAAGAAAAAATTTATCAAGTGCACGTTGCATTTTATTTAGGAGTTACACTAGTCTTTCTCTCCCACTAGTGTTTTTGAAAATTACTGTCTTTCTCTCCCACAATAATTTCAATCTAATTCAAACTCATGGTATTTATCTCCAACCATTTCCTTTGCAAATTACTGTCTTTCTCTCCCACATTAATTTCATTCAAATTTAAACTCATGTCATTAATCCCCAACCATGTTCCTCTAAGATGTCAGGAATTTAAAGTTCAATAAATCATTATTTTATCTAACATGAGTTATTTCAGTCGCCTATATATTTCAATTAATTTCCTCTATACATGCATATAGATCAGCCATTTATGACATGTTCAGTTGCTCATAAAAACACAACCTTTTTCATCTAAATTGTTGCTAAGATAATTTAATATATCATGCATGCAAAAATATAGCACATGCAACAAATTTGAGACATGAAATTTACAGTCTATTGTAACATCCAACATCTTTAGATAATTTGAAAATTTGTAACATAACATAGACAAAATTTCATCTAACCTTAGTTAATTTCTGGGAATTATTGAGAAAATCAGCATATTCCACCCAACCGTGAACTATCTCCAATAGTTACCCACCGAGCTAAGATTTACTTGCCACTAGAATCAACAACCTCATTGATTCCTTGGTGATTTCTTCACAGCAGATTTTTAGCAGCGTCCTGCTTTAAGGTCTGCCAACCTTTTTGCCTAGGCCTTTTTGTTTTATATTTTTCGAAAAAGATACTCTTCTTTTTCTTTAAAGCATGCCTTTATCTCCCGCTATGCTTTATTTTACCCCACTTAGTATTTATCTCCAACTAAGTCATTAACATAATCTTTCTCTCCCATTATGTTAATATTTTCTCCTAGGGATTTTTAGGAGACTTTTAGGGAAGGTCCATGTTGAAATTAACCACCAATAGCTTTCCATAAGCTGGCAAGAAGTCTTCTAAAGCTCTAGAGTTATTTCCTGAATACCCCAACCAAAGTATTCATTAACTCTACAATAAAATAAAATATTACCTCATTACATCAATCCCATCATAGCTTCCATAGCCATTGAATCCAATAAAAATTCAATGTCTAAAAATAGTCAATGTCTACAAATCCACTGTAATTTACATAATTTTCAATTTGCATATTATCATTAAGGCAAAGAAACATTTATGTACACCATGCATCTATACTTGACCCACAACATGGGGTCCACAATTTGTCAAAGCACATTGACAACAATTCATCGCATGTAATATAGGTGGTATACATTCAAAATTTCCACATAATAATAATAATCATGTAGCTTAGAAAAAAAATACATTAACATATGTTGCACACCATAGCATGATACTTTATTTAAGGTCTCACCTTAGCAACCATCAATATTGTAGAGAATTAACAGTCCCATTGAACACTAGGACACAAAATGTGAATTTTTTTTTTTTTTTTCGCTTACCATTAGCTTGCAACCATATAAGCGACAACCATTGAGGAATTTTGTGAAAATAATTTGCAATCATGAAATCTACAATCACTGCAGACTTTTTTTTTTTTTTTTTTTCAAATAGTGTGCAAGCATGCAATCTACAACCAATTCGACATTCCATCAAACAATTTTCAAGCATGCAATCTACATCCATTGAGGAATTTTAACAACAATTTTCAAGCATGCAATCTATGGTGGATAAGGCATTCTTCCAAATAGTTGGAAAGCATACAATCTACTACCATTGAGGGACTAGTTAGCAGAGATGAAATAAATTTCCATAAATATGTTTATACTATCATAGAGATAGTAAAACTAGAATTTCTATAACATCATGAATCATATTAATATCATCAATGGTAAAATTTCTGCTAATAACAGAACCAACAATCCCTACAACAGCGTCTAATCAGGAAATTTGACCAAATCATGGATCCATTTCTAAACATAACCTTTCCTTGGAATCACCATGGGGGTTACATGATCTCAAGGTATGAAAACCCCTTGATATTAAAGATTAATCACATCCAAAACTTGCACGGATGAAATTATTTAAAATAACAAAACCGTGGATCTCAATTACCACTTTTTGTCGAACACGTGGAATGCAAAATTTCCTCTACAACTCTAAATGAAGAAAGAGAACCCACAATTATGCTACTATGATTTTTTTCATTGAATTTAAGTTCACTATGTGAGTTCTATTTCACTCGTTGCTTATTTTTAACAACTAAAGAGTTTCGTTCAAATATATATATATTTTGTTTTCAACATTCCATTGTCCTCTTCAGGGTCAAATCCAACTTCTATATTATTTAGTTATCACACCAACCATATGTGTATTCATTATTTATAGGTAGTGCATGATAAATTTAGCCATGTTTTTCCATCAGACATTGGGTAATTCTTTGAGTGCAGAGACTAGTGGAAGAAAAATGGAAAGAGTAAACAACTCAACGTATCGCAGTAAATGAAGGAAAGACAGATCCAAGTCTAGATCAGGGATAGTGTGCTGGAAATGTGAGAATAAAGGACACCTAAAGAAATACTGCAAGTCATGGAAGGGAAAGTAAGGGGACACAAAATAAGAAAAAACTCAAGAAGCAAATGTGATAGGTTATGTGTTAAGAGATGATCGGATTCATTATTTAGAAAATTTTATTGATTCATGGGTGGTTGATTCACGAGCCTCATTACGTGCCACACCTGATAAGAAACATTTTTAGGACTTTGTTCAAGGATATTTTGGACAAGCTCATCTGGGTGATGGTAAACCCTGTAAAATCATTGGAATGGGTAAAGTTATTATAAAAGAGTAGAATGTAAACCAATGGTTATTAAAGGAGGTAAGGAATGTTCTAGATCTGAAGCAAAATATGATTTCATTAGGCTAGTTAGGTGGTGAAGGTTGTGTGACAACTTTTACAGATAAAACCTTTAAGGTCACTAAAGGAGCCCCGTTAATACCAAAAGAAGAAAAGGTTGGTACATTGTATTTATTCAATGGTATTTATAATTGTGTTAATTCTTTAAACTTCACTGGTGCAGATGAGACATTGTTGCATCATAGACTCGGACACATGAGTGAGAAGGGAATGAATATTCTTCACTCAAGAAAGTTGTTTCCATGTTTGAATAATATTGAATTTAATTTCTATGACAATTGTGTTTATGGAAAATAGAAGACATTCATATTTATTAGAGTTGGGAAAGAAAACAAGAGAGAAAAAATACAGCTTATGCATACAGATGTATGGGGAATTGCCTAGGTATCATCTCTCGATGGCTATCGTTATCATGTTACTTTTATTGATGATGATACTAGAAAAAATTGGATTTATTCTATTCGGAATAAATATGATGTATTGATAATTTCAAGAAATGGAAAGATTTGGTTGAGTTTGAGAGAGGAAAGAAGATAGGTTTCTTAGACCAGACAATGGAAGTGAACAATGCATAAAAGAGTTTGATAAGTATTTTTCTATGCATGGAATTCACAGAGAGAAGACAGTTCCCAGAACACCACGGGAAAATGGTGTGTCAAAAAGGATTAACATGACAATCATGGAGCGTGCAAGGTGCATGAGATTTCATGTAGGATTTCCTTTACAGTTCTGGGCAGATGTTGTAGACACTAATATTTATCTAATAATAAAAGGGAATTCAAGTTCATTGGACAGTGGTATTTCATAGGAGGCATGGATAGGAAAAAAGGTAAAATACTCTTTTTTAAAGCCTTTTGGTTGTCAGGCCTTTTTCCGTATTAATAATGAAAATAGAAGAATGGTAGAGGAAAAATAAAATAAATGTACCTTTACTGTGTATGTTGTTAATGATTTTTGTTAGTTCTTATATTAATATGAAAATCACAAAAAATATAGTAGAATAGATGTAATATGCAATGAAAAGGTCTTGTATAAGCATCAGTTGTAGGAAAAGAAACCGTTAAAAAAAAAATAATACACAGTTATTAATGAGATGAACGAAAAAGTAAAGGTGCCTAAAAATAATAAGAATAAACAACCACAACAAGACCAACCACCAAAATAGCTACATGCACCTCAAACACCTGAAAATGGAGTCAAAATATCTACCAAGATAAGTAGACTGCCTGAACGATACTCTCCCTCATTATATTATGTATTTTTCACTAATTCTAGTAAACTATAATGCTAAGAACAAGCAATGCAGGTAGAAACCAGGAAGAAGTGAGAGATATCCATGAAAGAAGAGATTGAATCCTTAATATATAACTATATGTGGGACTTGGTTAGGTTTCCTACAGGTAAAACAACATTGCATAATAAATGGGTTTACAGGTTGAAGGAAGAATATGTAGGAAAACAATGGTACAAAGCTGGACTTGTTGTGAAGGGGTTTGAATAGAAGAAAGGTATTGCCTATGATGAAATACTTTCTCTTATTGTTAAATTACTTCAGTAAGAACTATTTTAAGTCTAGTAGCAGCGAAATATTTGAATCTTGAACAATTGGATGTAAAGACAACCTTTCTCCATGGATATTTTGAGGAAGACATATATATGCAGCAGCAAAAAGGATATGAGGTCAAAGTAAAGGAAATAATAATGTGCAAGTTGAAGAAGATATTGTATGGCTTAAAACAGGCTTCGGGGCAGTGGTATCTAAAATTTGACAAGATTACGTCTGAAGAAGGTTATACTAGATGTCACTATAATCATTGTGTTTATCTGAAAAAGAAAAATGATGGAAGCTATATTATATTATTATTTTATGTAGATGGCATGCTTGTTGTAGGGTATAACATGCAGAAAATGAATGTGCTCAAAGGAAAATTGGAAAATTCATTTGCATTGAAGGATTTAGGAGTTTCAAAGCAAATCCTTGGTATGGGAATAAATAAAGGTAGGAAAAATTGCAAATTAGCATTGTCTCAGAATGAGTACATGCAAAAGTTGTTGAAAATATTTAATATGCCTAATGAAAAACCAATTATTACACCTTTGGATAGCCATTTCAAACTTAGTAAAGAGATATGCCCCAAGACCCAAGAAGAAATGGTTTATATGTCTAATGTTCCATATGCATCATATTTTTGAATCTTAATGTATTAAATTGTCTAGACAAGGCCTGATATTGCACATGGAGTGGGAGTTGTAGGCAGGTACATGAAAAATCCAGGAAAATAACATTGGATGGCAGTGAAATGGATTCTTCAATATTTGAGAGGTACCACAAATCAAAAATTATGATTTAGTGGTTCAAACATTGCTCTATAGGGATATTTTGATGAAGATATGGAAAGTGATAGAATAATAAGAGGAGCACTAAAAGGTATGTATTTAATGTAGGTGGAAAAAATTTCATCTTGATTTCAAAAATGCAAAGTATAGTTGCACTTTCAACAAAAGAGGTATAGTATGTTGCTACTATAGAGGATAGTAAAGAAATAATTTGGTTAGAAATGTTTATGGATGAATTGGGTAAGAATTAGGAGATGGAAAGGTTATACAATGACATCCAAAGTATCATCCATCTTGAAAATAACTCAACATTTCATTCTAGGACTAAACACATACAACTCAGGTACCATTTCATACTATCAGTGTTGGAAGATGGAGAGTTGAATTTGGAAAAAATACACACTAGTGAGGATCCTATGGATATTTTAACAAGTGTTGTAACTAGGGAGAAAGTGAGATTTATTTTAGCTTCAATTGGTCTTCAAGTATGATGATGAAGATGAGAAACAACCAGGTCCAAAGTGGATTCATTATCCAACAAATGAAGTAGTAGTGGAGTTTCTACAATTAGTATCCAAGTGGGAGATTGTTCAGTGTGGAGGTTGATTATGTTCTTTATTTATATGTATCACCGCATTGGACCCTTGTTCTTAACGGGGCGACAACACCGCCCATTGTTTTATCACCATTGTGGGGGTTGAGCAGGGGCAACAACGACCTTTTGGATTCCCCTTGAAGCTAAAAAAATATGTAAAATTTCCTTGTAAAATATTTTAATTTGGTAGTCAATATGGGTTGTTCATTAGACATATGATCTGACAGTAGAAGTTATGTTTAATTTAGGGTTTTTTTACATAGAAAAAATCCCCTCTGTTGTCTGAGTGCATTGTATTACGGTTGTGCATCGTGTATATATTTTGAACAAAAAATAGAAAGGGGGACTCTGTGAGAGAGTAGATGACATTACAATGGATCTGTTATAGGTTGTGTCTCTGCATTTTGTTGGATAATAAAGCATAAGTATTGGTTGTTTCCATGGATGTAGCCCAAGTTGGGTGAACTACATATATGTGTCTCTCTTTTTTTATATGTTACTCCTGTGTTTGTGTTTCCGCCTTTTTTATGTTTTGCATTTCTCTATAGTATATACTTTTCTAACACTAGTGATATAGACCGTATGTTAGTGATTACAACAAATGAAAAAACACATTCATTTTTTATGATATCGAACCAATAGATTGTATATCCATAATGAGGATAATCTTCATACTCCTTGTCTAGGTATAGCCAAAAAAAATTACCTTTATAAAACACTCCATTCTTAGCGGGTGAACTACTGCCATATGGAAGCTAAGATCTTTGCCAAACCCTATCAATACTATTGAAAACATTGAATTTAAACTTCATTCTATCATACTTATTTTTAGAACAACCCACTCATAATTTATGTTTCTTACATTTTCCAACAATGAAAATATTCCCCTTTATCTAATCCTTATCCACCCTATGCTTTTAAATGCCTTTGTAAATGGAATAATTACAAAATAGTTTTATGAATGGGAGCATTTTTTCTGTAAGGATAAAACCACCATTGATCTAATAATAGACTCCAGTCTATATCATGAATATATTAATCATAACTGAAACTGACATATGTGCCCATTCTGGCTAATGTATTTAACAAAAAACTAATTGTCTTGACTATTGAGGAAAGGAACCATAAATCAAAATTCATTTGTGGAGACATGATTGCAATGTGATAGGAAATAATGATTTTGAAAATTGTTTTTCCATTATTTCCCAACAATGATAAACTTTATCACAACCTATAAAGGGCGCCAAAGAAAGACCATTTGAATAATTTAAAATCGTAGAAAACTCCAAATCGTTGGATGTATGATTAGATAATAAAATCACCTAGCATAAAAAAAGCACATCTGAAATGAAGGAAATAATTTTCAAATAAAATTAAATAAAAATAAGAGTAACAAACATTATAATTTCCAAATTACCCAAATATAAAAAACTATATATATATATATATATATTTTAAAATTAATCTTTTTGCTATGTTGGTCATACTTATAAACATGTTAAATATTAAAATGATTTCAATGTTACAATAATGTTTATAATATTTTTCTATTGATGCATTCAAATCTATTGAATGCATTTATTACAACCTATTTAGTGAATACAGATCCAAGTTTATCTACTGCAATATAAAATATAATTATTGCATAAAATATAGTAAAAACCTACCTACTCCATAAATTAGAAATCTATCTACTGAAATATTTTTATTTTATTCAATAGATTGCAACCAAATTTATGCATTAAATAAAATGCATATTTAATTCTATAAAATGAAATATAAAATATTAAACATATTGAAATCTATAAAATTAAATTTAACTTATTAATGTTCACCTGAATTAAAATCTAAACTTATTAAATAAAGATCAATTGAAATATAAAGTTATTGAATTAAACCAATTGAGATCAATTGGAATTTAAACTTATTCAATTGAGACAAATTGAGATTAGTAGATATCAATTGAAATAAATGAAAGATATCCTGTTAATTAAAATAAAATATACTGATATCTAAATTTATGAATGTAAAGTGATTGGGATCTATGAAATTAATGTAAACTATTAATTTTGAGACCATTTCAAATCTAATATTGTTTAATAAAGTATTGACTTTTTTCAATAAATTTATTGAACTCTATAAAATAAAATATAAACTATTTTTTCCACCGAAAAAAAAGAACTTTTTATAAACATAGTTGCAAGACATTGCATACTAGATGTCACAGCATTCCTTATTAAATCATCGCCCTATTGAAGGGTCAAGACCATAAGTAACCCCTTCAAATGAAAAGACAGCGAACACGTATACCAAAACCCATGGCTACACAAGTGGTTCCAAAAACAAAGACCATATGGCAACCCAAGAAGCGAGAAAATAACCAAAAAATCATCATAAAGGATGCAACCTTACCACAACCTCAAAAGCAAGAAACACCCATCCAAAGGATTCATAGAGGCCTCTCCGAAAGAAAACAACCCCATAAATATACTTCCTAGAACAACTAACTGTATACTAGTACAGAAGGATAAAGATGAAATTTCAAAATTAATACTAACATAATATAAAATGTATATACATGTATATGAAACAAATTAGGAAGAACGGTGGTATATTGATACTTATGACACGAAAGAAATTTATGCTAGTATCCTTTCCATTCCATAATAAAATCAACGACAACATTGTTAACTAATTATGAAATTCTGTATTTTTAATGGAAATACTGTAGTGGAAATACAATTATTATGGTTATTTCTACAAATTTTCTTAGATAAAAGACGAATCTAGAAAATAACATGTATAATTAAATTCAAAATTTTCCATGTTTTGAATAATAATGATATAAGCAGAAGTCAAACGAATATATAGTATAGTCAAAAGAAAAATATAAATAAACAAGTATTTAGTTGAAAGAACAGTAGTTATTATTTATACTTTGAATAAATCTAAGTCCACATAGACCTGTAACAAAATGGACATAAACTGAACTAGAGACTTACTCACAATGATAATGAAAATAACAAAGTTAATATTCTGAAGGAGTCTATATGTTGGAAAAGGACATCCCTTTTGTATAGGCATATAAAAAAAAATTAACGAAGTAAGATCTGGAAACCACTAGAATTCAAGCCATTGAATGTCTAAACCAGCATAGAATACAAAATACATGCTAATAAAATATATATGTATTTTTGTAGTTAATTAGCAGAAGAAAATTTGTTTCTGCAATTATAAACTGATGTATTATATAACAGAAGATACAAAAAACAAATTTATCCCACAATTATAAAGGAATTCCTAAAAGTCTGAATAGACTTGAATTTCAAAAATATGGTCTGAAGAAACCATAGAATATATATATATATAATTCAAATTTTATCGGAAAATTTAATTCAAGCAATATAATTTCAGATAATTAATTCCAGAAATAGTACAGTAGTATTCAAATGTCCAGATGGTAAATAAGATACAATATTAAATAAAATCTATTATAGCCCAAAATCACAGTGAACTGGAAATAATTTTTCCTAAATGGAATTGTACTCCAAACTAAGGCTGATATTTCAAATGGTGGTAAGATAGTTATGTACCAACCTGAAATATAGACAAGGAATACAAATTATTATCACTTTGGATTCTCGATAGGAGTAAATCCTTCTTAGTAAATCAAGAGGAACGAAGATTGAAAATAATAAACAGATTAGCTACAAGCAGAATAAGAGAATAAGTTAGGTCGTAGAGATATGAAGATATATTAAAAACCCAAAAAATAAATTAATTAAATCTAGTGTCAAACAAAATGAAATTTACCTCGTGAAAACCATTTTCGTAGTAGTTAATCTCACACTGTGAAACTAGAGGAGTGGGATAAATTAATATATAGATAAATTTCCGAGAATCCATATAACGATAATAATACCAGTCTCAGAAAATTTCAAAATGGAATTATGGATGAATATTCGAGTCTTATGCATGAGTGTATGGACAAATAATATCCCCTGGAATTTGTTTTCTGGTGATTCAACGAACTTCCGTGCTGAGACCGTAAGAGAGTATCCTTGCGAAGTCGATGGGGAATAATAAATATGCATATGAATCAAAAATAAAATCCAAGTGAGCTTAGATTCTATCCCTAAAAATGCTATCTAAATACTTCAGGCTTAAAAAAAAACTAAATTCCATAACAGTTTCAAGAGAGTCATACAATATAAATCAAAATTGGAAATTACAGAGTAAAATTTCCAAATTTTTTAACTAAAACCACAAAAATGGGATTTCATATACTTCTGGTATGAAATATTACAGTTAAATGAAATCGAATGCGAAACCAAAAAATTAAGGGTATGCCCAAGCGGACCTTGAAATACCTAATCTTTGACCTCCACAGTTGAAAACGTCGCCATGGGAGAAAGAGTGGTAGTGTTTTCTGTAGAGTGGAATAGAACACTCGGGAAGTTGTTAAGGTCGCTCAAAATTCAGAGGGAAAAATGAAATACAACATAGAGAAAATGGAATATAGAAATCTCCGAGAAACCCTAACTCTCTTTTCATCTCCATCGTCCACTTGGAACGAGATCAACAGTGGAATTGTAAAACTTACACCAATCTCTCTAACACGCAACCTTAGTTAATGAAATAAATTGAATCAAATCCATATGCAAAGTTAAGATCTCAGAAATAAATTCTATGGTACCGAGACTTTATGATGCGTACATACAAATAGGTCAATCCTTATCGTGATATGACAATGAAAAATTCAAAATTAGAAATGAGGCGAGAAGTAGTCAGAACCAATTAATGGAAAATTAATAATCACAAAACTCGAAACCTGAGGTGAGATTGAACAGTTGTAGTAGAGTACCATGTATTACGACCTATTTTAACGTGGCAATTAGTAGTTAAGTGTTGATTAAATCATGTTCAATCTTAAGTTATGAATTGTATAAAAAATTGAAATCGTAAGTTAATTCAATCATTTTTTATATTAAATTCATTCAATCCTTTTAGTAATTCATGTATGGAAGGTATCAATAGTAATTCATAAATAAATTTAGGGGTGAAGTATTAATGACTTCATACTTATATATACATATAATATTAGGTAATAGAAATGAGACATGAGTATAAATAAATAAATTTTAAGCCTAAGGTAGGAAAGTGGATGGGAAATTATCCTTCATAGGTTGGAACCCAAGTAATATGTTGGGTAATTAAATTTATCAAAAATTGAAAATGAGAGTAGGATATATTTAAATATATGAGAGATATGGAGGAACTATAGGAAATAGGTTCAAAAATAGAAAAAAAAATAAAAATTTAGAGGTGTTACAAATGCTATCAGAGACCAAGTTGAGAAAAACTGGGCAGTTTATGTGCTCACATAGGAATTATATGATGTAATAAATTCATGATATTAAAAATATTACTGATTTTGTTTTGTTGTACAATGAGAAAGTACTGAAAAAGAACAGTTGCAAAATCATGACTGCAGAGGATGAACTCTATGTAGATCTGGGTGGTGGAGAAAACACGCCAGATCCCAATGCTCCCTTGATGGCTATGTTGCATAGAATGCAATGAGATATGTCTTAGCTCAAAAGTCAAAATGAAAAGCTATCTTTAGCCAATGAGGAGCAAGAAAAACTTATAAGAGAACTGACTTCATGGAACAGCCAAGAAGGTGAAGGTTCCGGGAGGAAGAGAAAAGGAAGAGTCAATTTCTTAGATGAATCTGAGGAAGATGACACCACTAAACATCAGTCTAGATAGAAGAAGGAATTACAGGGTGACTTCCGGAAAATAAAACCTCCCTCGTATGATGGAGAGAAGGAGGAAGATGCTGACGCATGGCTGCTGGATATGATCAATTATTTTCAAGTCTACGAATATTAAAGTAATTTCAGAGCCAGATTGGCTATTTACCAGCTGCAAGGTAAGGCTACCTTGTGGTGGGAAGAAACAAAAATGGTTCATGCCATTGATGAGAAAACAGTGACTTGGGAAGATTTTCAAGTCAAGTTTAAAAATCGCTATTTGAACGAACGCTACTATGATGACAAAGCAAAAGAGTTTCATGAACTCAAATTGGGATAGCTCACCATAGATGAGTTTTTCACCAAGTTCACAAATCTGTTACAATATGTTCCTTATATTTGTGAGGAGAAAGAAAAGGTACAGAGATTCCTGAACTGTTTTCCTACTGTGTACAAGGAGAAAATAGAGTTCGATAATCCAAAAAAAATGGACGAAGTGGTGAGGAAAGCCAAATTATGCTACCAATAGTTTAAGGGAAATATTGAGCAAGGGAAGAGCTGGACAAACAAGGGTGAATTCAAAGGAAAGAAACAAAAACTAGCTTATTTGAAGAACTTTGGTAGGAATCATCAGCGAAAGAAATTTAACACAACAAATGAAAGTCAAACTGCTCAATCTCAAATTGGTTCAAAGAAAATATATGGGAATAATAAGAAGGAAGGAACTATTAAAATGTGGGAGCCTTTGAAGTGCTGGGGTTGTGGATAACCTCATCTTTCGAAGGACTATCCACACCAAAATATTCAGATGGTTCTAAGAGATAGAGAAGCTACCACAGTAAATGATGTAGCAAGGAATATCCCCACTATCAATGCATCCTTAGAGAACAAACAAGCATAAAACCAATTTACTATGGTCAAGGTGGAAGGTAATATTGTTGATCAATCTGTTACAGTTTTAATTGACCTGGGTGCTTCTTTGAGTTATATTAGTCCACAAGTTGTAGAAAAATGTAAACTCAGAACATAAAAGTTTCAACAGTCTTGGCTGGTCCAGTTAGCCACCGAAACCAAATGCAAGGTAACTCATAATCTACCTCAAACAACTATTAAATTGAATGATTATTAGACAAAAGTAAATTTTAACATTTTTCCATTAGGTTCCTATGATTTACTGATAGGAATGGACTGGTTAGAAAAGAAAAAGGCCATGATGAATTGTTGGGACAAAACTATGCACTGCATAGATGCTGAAGGAAAACTATTCATACTAAAGGGGAAACCGAAACCTATTTTTGTGAGGCAGATCTCAGCCCTTCCATTAAAAATAACTACTAGAAAATGGTATCAAGTATATGTTGTACATGTTGAAGAATTAGAACAACAACTAGAGAAAAATTTGTTAGACACTTTACCAATGATCAGAGAATTTAAAGAAGTATTTCCAGTTGAGATTCGTCATCTTCCCCCTAGAAGAGAAATCGATTTCAAAATTTATTTAGTACCTGGGACAACTCTGGTTTCTAGAGCCCCTTAGCGGATGAGCCCCCCTGAACTAATGGAGTTAAAAATGCAATTACAAGAATTTCTGGACAAAGGTTACATCAGACTGAGTATATCCCCTTGGGGAGCACCGGTGTTGTTTGTGAAAAATATGGATGGTACCTTCATAGTGTGTATCGATTATCGCCAATTGAATAAGTTGAATATTAAAAACAGGTACCCATTATCCAGAATAGATGACCTTTTTTATCAGGTTAAAGAAGCTTCCATGTTTTCTAAGATTGATTTAAGAATTGGGTATCACCAGCATAGAATTAAGGAGGAAGATGTCATCAAAAAAACATTTCGAACATGGTATGGACACTATGAATTTGTAGTCCTACCTTTCGGATTGACAAATGCACCTACCACTTTTATGTGCTTAATGAATAGTGTCTTGAATAAATACTTAGATAAATTTGTACTATTTTTTATTGATGACATCTTAATCTATTCAAAAAGTGAGGCAGAGCATAAGGAACACCTGGGAATTGTGTTGCAGACTCTTAAGGAGAATCAGTTGTATGCCGAGTTTAGAAAATATGAATTTTATAAGGATTAAATTCAGTATTTGGGGCATATAATATCAGAACAAGGATTGGATGTTGATCCTGAAAAGTTAAAGTCAATAAGAGAATGGCTTGTACCTACTAATGTATCATCGATAATATCATTTATGGGGATTGTGGGGTACTAATGAAGGTTTTTAGAAAGATTTTATGCATTAGCCTATCCTATAACTTCATTACAGAGGAAAGTTACAAAATTTGAATGGACTGAAAAATGTCAAAACAACTTTAAAAAACTAATATTAAAACTTACTACAACACCTATTCTGAAGATTGCATATCCTGATAAGGAGTTTGTAGTGTGTATTGATGTGTGTGGAGACGGATTAGGTGGAGTATTGTTGCAAGAGAATTATGTTATTGCATATGAATATAGAAAACTTAAGAAATGTCAACAAAATTACATTGTATATGATCTTGAGTTAGCTACTGTAATTCATGCTCTCAAGATGTGGTGACACTATCTTCTAGGGAAGAAATTCATTTTGATGACAGATCACATCAGGCTAAAGTATTTCTTCACTCAAACATATTTGAATGCTCAACAAGCCAAATGGCTATGTAACACCCCCAAGTTCTATGCTTTTCAAATGAGACATTTGAACATAAATCCAAAGGGGAGTGGACCCCAGTGGATGATTATTGTGTGGATGTGGTTAATTTTGTAATTTTGAAAAATAAATAAAATATTATGTATGCACTATGACCAAAAAAAAAAAATTGAGATCACTTGCCAAAATCCATGAGGATGGATAAGGCAACAAATCCCCAAAAAGCTTTCAAAAATCCTTGAAAGAAATTTATTTAGATTTAAGGAGAAATCTAAATTTCCCCAATGAAGAGGAGTAGTGGGGAAGAGGTGAGAAAAGCTGGAAAAGCTGAGGAAAAGCTTAAAGCAGCTTTAAGGAACCCCAAGAGGGGAAGCCTAGGCTAAACAGGAAAGAAAGCATCCTGCTATTCTGGACGCAAAATTAGAAACATGCTTTGGGGTATGAGCTTAAATAAGCTAATCCTAGACAGATTTGTGGTTGATCTGGGCTGGGAGGTGATCTCTGCTCGGGGGTGAATCCTGGGAGATAAAGAGGATTCTAAGGTTGGGAGTACTGGTCATGGTAAAGGGTGCCTGCATACATTTGGAGATATCTGTAAGTTTGTGTTAAATGTATCCCTGTTTTATGAAATTGTGCTGTCATATTCCTTTATGAAATTTGTAAAATTTTGATGTTATATTCCTTTATGCAAATTATGAAATTTCAAAGTTATAGTGCATTATGGAATGTAGGAATTGTATGTTAAGTTGCAGTATGCCCTGTTATATGGATTAATGGTTCAGTAAATTATGTAATTGCAAATATAGCTATTGACAGTAGAGAGAAGTGGTTGGGTGTACAGATGAGTACATGGTAATAATGAGGGTTGAGATGATAGATCAATTGAGTAGCCAATATAAGAACTATGTAAAGATATAGATGGCTATCTTTTAAAGGAGAATTTAATTTCTGTGTGTATAAACAGAAGATGTTAATTTAGGAGGAGTAATCATGAGGTATAATGGATATTATTAATCCCATTTAAAAAGTTAAAAAGGGGGTTCGGGAGACGTGACAAATGGTATCGGAGCCCTAGTACAACAATTTGGGCTGGCAATTGTGCTCACTGCTTATTACATATGTTGTTTTTCTGAGATGTATAAAAAAAAAAAAATTGCTAATCTGTGTTGTAAGTGTATACAGTATGAATTGGCTACATATGTAAAATTAATCTGAGGACAATGAGCAAATTTGGTACTACATTGAATCAATTCCATCTTAACATAACCCCTTTCAGATTTGGACTGGTTGTAGACACGAAAATCTATAGAATAGAAACCTCAGAGTCTCCAAACCAAAGTAGGTAAATCTGAAAGTTCTTGAACTCTATAGATGGTTTCTTTGTGTTAGGTGCCCTGTAAAGCTAAGGATGATGTATCTGCAAATTTGAGTATGCTGGAAAAATATTACCCCCAACCTAATAATACATGAACCAAAATATAGAAGGAAAGATGTAAATACATTAAATTAGATCAGGTGAAGATTGTTAAGAAAAGAATCTTCTGATTTATAGAACTTTTATTCTATTGTCTGAATAGAAAGACTCAAATTACTAACCTACTCTACAAAAAAAGATGTTAGTTCCTAAGATTATTCCCTTCGTTGTAAAAGTATAGAGGTTAATAATTAAAGCTATCCAAACTTTGGAATCGAATAGTAATTTCAAAGACTTGCAATTTCTATTCTAACTTATGGGTAATGACCATCTAAAATTTTACCATCTAAAATGCATATCGCAGCCATAAGAAACCTATTTTAGAAACATATGAATATATGAATATTTTAGAAAATCACCTCAATATATATGTTAGAAATATATATGAATATATGAATATTTAAATATATTTTAGAAACATATATAGATAGAATAAAAAAATTGGATATTTTATTTCGGTGACTGAATAGAATAAAACACGATACAATAGAATATTTTAGAAACATATATGAATAGAATAAAAAATTGGATATTATTTGTTTGGAATAGAATAAAGCTTTAATCTATCAGAATATTTTAGAAACATATGTGAATAGAATAAAAAAAATTGGATATTCTGTTTATTTGGAATAGAATACGAGAGGCTTACCCACAATCTTTGTGCGAGGAATATTTTAGAAACATATATGAATAGAATAAAAAAAATTGGATATTCTATTTCGCTGGAATAGAATAAAACACAATCTGTCAGAATATTTTAGAAACATATATGAATAGAATAAAAAAATGGATATTCTATTTCGCTGGAATAGAATAAAACACAATCTGTCAGAATGCACAACGAAGTTCACGACATGTTAAATGTTAAATTTGGTAAATAGGACTATCGCTCTCAAATTTGCATTAACGAATTTTTGAATGGAAAGAACCCGAAATAAATAACCCTAAAATACGCCGGGAGATAAACCAAACAATTGTTTTGTATTATCTGCTATATAGTTCAGTGGAACGTAAAGCAAAAAAAAAAAATTAGTACAGGCGACGAGAGAGAGAGAAGTTTTAAATACTACGATATTCAGTTAAAATAGACCCCACGAATTCTTAGACGGATTTCCGAACCTGATTAAAAAGGTATATGTTATACTGCCATAGACAACAGAGTAACCAAGCGGGGTATCACTATCATGCAACCATCAAGGAGTCCACGGTGCAATTCTCATTCGATACAGTGGAGGAGCTGGAAAAAAAAAAAAATCTACGTGACCCAAGGGATTGTCGACGGACCTGAGACGAGTGGGTGAGGAAAGCCTGGAATCTTTTGGGCATACTCTTGGCATGGATTCAGGTGGATGGAATAATAAACACTTCCTCGGTCCTCGTCACAGACTACACCCTCGTGAGGTGCCCTCTCCACACTCAAGCAAATAGGAGAAAACGACATTTGGTTTAGCTGAAAAAGGGTGGGCAACCGATTACCAACAGCATACCGGTACCCTTTCCCCACAGCATTCTGGGGAAGACCCCCCCACCGAAATCTTTAACACCATGAAGATCTGTGACGGATGAAGCCATAAATACGCCATTAACAAGACGTCCCATGAACTTATCTTACAGTCTTAGGTATGGTACAAACCTATTAGCAGCTATCTATTCGAGCAAAACGATAAGTTCTCATAGTAGAAAACTGGTAACATAAAATACGAAAAATCGAAAGCAAATAAAGATAAACTTCGCCTCCTTGCGTCGTGAATATCACTCACAGTCGAATGAGCACATTCAAAGGGGCCGCAAGGAAAATGGACGAGGTTGGTAGCGACTGTTGGATCTGGGTATGGCGAACCACAGATTCGACACTCGGCCAACGAAGGAGCCGGCAAAGGTCCTGGCACGTATTATCCATACTGTTTGCAGAAACAATAAATTGTTAACCTGCATACTCATAGACTGAGCGGCTAGAGTTGCAGCCGAGCAGAGGTGCAGCTATGAAGAAAAATAACATAAAAACCAGTGTTACAAAGATAATAGGGCACAGGACTCATCGCTCTGCCTCAGGTGACAGACGAGATGCTGAACAACTTCATCGGAGGAGAAACAACTACTAGATATCAAATGAAAAACCAACCCTGCGCAAGAAGGAATAGAGGAATATATGAAAAACTTAGAGCGGCTAAAGGATTTAATATTAACAAAATCCACAACCCTAATCCTCACAAGCAAACTCTAGAGGTCGATTGCTATGCCTCCGTCTGTCCAACAAAACAGCCACAGGTGTATTCAATAGGTACATAGGAACCTGGAGTAGTCGGCGCGTTTGTACAGATGAATCCTAGGTCGAACCACCGCAGCAAACCTACGTTCAAGACACAGTACGCGCTCTGCAGTACTGGCTAATCTACTTGCACGACGCGTCATTTTCTTCTGCAGGAAGGAAAAGAAATTGGCGGAGGACACTACCCCGATTCCTACGGTAGCTAGCCGGCTTACCTTCTGTGGAAGCTGAGCCATAATTCAAGAAGAAGTGTGGTCGACCGGGTAAGGGCCGCCAGCACGCGGTGATCGACATAGCTGGTGGTGAGGTTAACCCTGGGCGGTGTGAACGAGTTCACGACTACTCTATCGCGCATCATCCTGAACCGGAATTAATTAACGAATGCTGCAATACAGATTGGGTTAACCAGGGTTAACAATGATTTCCAGGTTAATCCACGTATTATAATTATGAAAAAAAAAAAAACCAAACTCGTCGCCGGTGAACACCTACTCTGCGCTCTGCGAAAATCTGTGGGAAAATCCGTGGAAAAAGGAAACCATGTGTATACTTACCTGTGCAAAGACGTCGTTGGCATAATTCAACGGTAGCTACACGGGTAGTTGGACTGCCGTGCCAACGTGGACGGCTAGATACGTCACCGAGGGGTAGGTAGGTGCGTGTTAAAATATAAAAAAAAAAAAAAAAAAACAAATTTCCTGCTATTCATACGTAGATAAATACATACCTATCTGCGTGTTTTTAAATGATCCATAAAGATCCGTGGATATACATATATGGGAAATCGATATAATTGTCAACATTATGAAAAGCAGTGCGTTAATACGTGTCACATATATATATATATATATATATATATACGAACTTTGGTCATAAGTATACCAACGAGGATATATATATAATAAGTGGATATAACAGATCGCTTATATGAAACATATATCACGTATTGATATGTAAGAGACACACATAGGTTACGTAGGTATATAGATAGGAGTTATATAATTTTATATAAGTGACAAAATATAATTTTACATAAGTGACAAATGGTATGTGCAAAGGCGACGTTGACTAAGTCAACTGCAAGTTACAATTCGTTGGACTGCCTTGCCCACGTGGCGGGGTAGGTAAGTCACCGAGAGGTGAGTTCGTGAAATGTTAGCAATTGCATAAAAGGAGTGACTACGAATTCTTCGTATGAATATATGAAAGAAGATATATGTTGACATAATAATCGATTATAAAAGAAAGATCATATAATATAGGTATCAGGATTAATAGATAGGTGACAGTCATGCGAAATAATAATACCGAGAGTTGTATTATATAACCTCATATATATATAAGTGACCAGAGTAATGTTATATTCAAAATTATCGACCTATCGATTTCACTCATAGTCCATAATCAATTATAAAAGGATTTCATCTATGTATCCAATATCTCGTAGGATGGATAAGTGCATAAGTATATAATGCATATAATTATGTGTGCAATCGCTTATAATATATATATATAATTATAGGTGCATTATATATGTGGTTCCAATATCGTAACAACCGATGTTCTAGACCACTATATGGGTATGTCAATTGTTGCAATTATGAAAGAGCTTGAATAATGAACATATATATATGTCATGTAAAAATATATAGAAGTCTATGTAAAAGAGTGTGCATAGTGAAAGTATATATATGTTTTGAGGAGAGTAGACATAAAAGGTAGCCTCAAAGAGGCATAGAAATTTTTTTTTTCAAACTAGAGGTCTGACAAATGCTAGGAGAGGATCTTAACATTTATGAAAAGCCTCCTACACTATGGGTATAGTAGGAAAAAAAAAAAAAAAAAAACCCTACCTCACATATATATATATATAGAAGATAAATGGGATATAGATAGATACAAGATGTATAACCATGGTATGTAGGATGTCCAATTTTCCTATAATATATATATCTGTGACATATGAATTTGACATATACCTAGATGTGGTATATATCTAGAGGTAAGATGCATCCTATGTCATATTTAGGTGAGATATATGGAGTTAATGGAAATAGTTTAAGAGAGTCATTGACTTGATAATGGAATTCAAAGACACCTGAAGAAGGAAAAAAAAAAAAATATTAATATAATACTAAATATTAATATTGAATATTCGAGGGGTAGGATATTGAATATTAATATAATATATGTATATATGTAACAATATATATATATATAGATTATATGACTGAAGTGATATGAAGGGAAATAAATACACCTTTGAACTGAGCTGAGGATTTGACGTAGATTCACAAAAAGATTTCATGTGTCCAGAATATATCCTTAGACTATATTATCATCATAGTTGAGGTAAACACTATATATCCTTTTAGTTCCTTGGTGGTAATTAAAGGATGGGTAAATGATTTTTTTATCATAGAAGTTGAAAAAGGGTAAGGTATTCCTTTTGTGTTAGGTGGCTTTTAATTAAAGCAGACTTTAAAGTTTAATTTAAAAAGGGTGGAGTTTAAATTAAAGTTAAGATAGCGAAATAATTCTAGAAGAAGTGGATTTTATATATATATATGTATGGTGAAATCTATATATATGGTAGATTTTATATATATATGGTGGAGGTTATGTTATGTTGAGGATTATATATATAGATAGAGTGGTGCTATATATATGCAAAAAGAGTGGAAGATTTAATGATATGAAAGATCATGGCTCATATAACAAAGAGGTTATACTTTATAAGTTTCACTTTATACAAGGTGGAGGAAGATCGGCATAGCCTATTGGTAATGGATTTAGATGGCTATGTGTGCAAAGATATATATATCTATAGAACCATTTACCTTCAGGATAAGGTTAAGAAAGGGGTATAGGAAATTAAAACTGAAAAAAAAAAGAAAAGAAGAGTGAAGTACAAGTTTAAATTACAGTTTAAATGGTTGATTTAGTAATTGTTGAACCATTACATTGACTTAGGCATGAATGAATAAAGAGATAAATTGAAAATTTCCTGATGATTTACTTAAGGAGGAATATTCTTGAAATAGTGGAAGAATGATTCCTTGTTATTTTAATTATAATAATTTATATTCATTCATGGAAATAAATTATGTTTTCAAGTTGATATATTTTAGGAGTTGCTTTTGTTAGAAAAAAATAGAATGCTTTTATGCATTAGAAAAGAAGGAATTCTTTTATGACTCAAGAAAAAGCGGGAACACTTTTATGATTTATGAAGTCTTTTTCATTTTAATTAATTCTATATAAGCTGATGGGTCTTTGAAAAAGGGGAAACTGTGTCAAAATTATTTTTTGACATTTTCAAGAATTAATAATTGTGAATATGATGAATTTTAGAAATCTCATTTATCACTAGAAAAGGAAACATGGAGTCACACTATAAAATTTTGTGGTGAAAATTTTATTAAAATTTAAATTTGTTGAGTCTTAAATTCAAAGACAGAGAAATTATGAGGATCATTCAGCTACAAACCGAGAGAAAAGAGGATGAGCTGTAAATTGGATTTGGGTGTGGGGTAAACCCCTCATCTCCAAATTTGTTCACTTAAGTTTTGAACTAGTGGGTACAATTTCATGTGAGAGGGAGGCATGGAATTGTAGAGATTAATAATGAAACTAGTGTTACTAATTAAATTAAGTAACTAACAAAAGAAACAATGAAAATATACTGGAAGTACAATTATAAAATGAGCAAGAGTAAGCATAACCATGCATGTGATCCAATTATTTCTCTCATTTATGTGTACTAATGAAAAATTTGAGAAATTGTTTAGCCAAGTGTGTAACAGGAAATTGGGCACTCTGGAAACAAAGAGGAAAAAGGTGAAGATCAATCACCTAGAAAATCCAGAAAAAGCTGAACTGAACCAAGTGGTGCGAGGAAAGAATCTCACTGCAAAACAAGGAAGGATAAGTAGTGTACTGAAAGTACACTAACCTATTATGAATCTGAACGGTTTGATTAATAATTGAATGTCTTAATTTATGGAAATGCAGGATGCTGTTGTGAATTATCAATTATATGTACCTGATCTTACTTACATTGGTATGAATTGTGGACAGAGAAACCAGGATAAAAGATCTTCCATACAGACTTCTTGCAAAGAAGTAGGAAGAAAACCAACCTGCATAAGGCATCAGTAAATAGAATGGAGGCAGGAGAATACTCTGCTGAAAACTAAGGGCTTATACATTAGTTCTGCCCTTGCTTATTAAATTTCCTGATATATTTTATGTCTCCTTGTTGGAAAGGAAACGTTATAATTTTTATACATGATGCTTCTCACATGATTGATTTGAATTGTGGTCCAGGTGGGACTAGAAGAGGAATTTCCTTCAAGAGTCGCTTCAAAGATGGAAGCGAGAAGAAATGAAAGTGCGGAAGTGAACAGTAGCTCGAGTAAAGGTGCAGTGGAGCACTTTACTGCAAAAAAACTACAAGGCACAGAGAAGCTCAGATGATGGAAAGGCATTCATAATTATGTTCAAAATCAACTAGTAGCTAGTTGTCAACACCGAGGACGGTGTTTATTTTCAGAGGGGGAATATGTAACACCCCCAAGTTCTATGCTTTTCAAATGAGACATTTGAACATAAATCCAAAGGGGAGTGGACCCCAGTGGATGATTATTGTGTGGATGTGGTTAATTTTGTAATTTTGAAAAATAAATAAAATATTATGTATGCACTATGGCCAGATGAGAACATGAGATCCTATGCCTAATCCATGAGGTGATGGAAAAGGAATAACGACTTTCCCCAAATCTTTCAAAAATCCTTGAAAGAAATTATTTCTAATTTAGATTTTTGAGGAAAAATCTAAATTTCCCCAATGAAGAGGAGTAGTTGGGAAGAGGTGAGAAAAAGCTGGAAAAGCTGAGGAAAAGCTTAAAGCAGCTTTAAAGAATCCCAGAGTGGGAAGCCTAGGCTAAACAGGAATAAAGCATCCTGAAATTCTGGACGCAGAATTAGAAACAGGCTTGGGGAAAGCACAGCTTAAATAAGCTGCTCCAGAACAGATTGAGGCTAGTCTGTTCTGGGGAGGATCTCTGCTCGGGGGTGAATCCTGGGAGATAAAGAGGATTCTATGGTTGGGAGGACTGTTCATGGTAGAGGTGTGCATGCATAAATTTGGAGATATCTGTAAGTCTGTGTTAATCATCTCTGTTTTCATGAAATGGTGATGTTATATTCCTTTACTCAATTTATGAAATTGTGATATGATATTCCTTTATGCAATTTATGAAATTGTGATGTTATAGGCTTTTATGAAATTATGAAGTTGTGATGTTATAATCCTTTAGGCAAATTATGAAATTTCAATGCTATAGTGCATTAGAGAATGTATGAATTGTATGTTAAGTTGCAGTATGCCACTATTAGATGGATTAATGGTTCAGTAAATTATGTACTTGCAAATATAGCTATTGACAGTAGAGAGAAGTGGTTGGTTGTAGAGATGAGTACATGGTAATAATGAGGGTTGAGATGATAGATCAATTGAGTAGCCAATATAAGAACTATGTAAAGATATAGATGGCTATCTTTTAAATGAGTATTTAATTTCTGTGTGTATAAACAGAAGATGTTAATTTAGGAGGAGTAATCATGAGGTATAATGGATATTATTAATCCCATAAAAAAAAATAAAAAAAAAAAGATAAAAGTTAAAAAGTGGGTTTGGGAGACGTGACAGGCTATCCTTTATGAGTGAATTTGATATGGAAATAAAACATATCAAAGGAAAAGTAAACAAAATTGCTGATGCTCTAAGAAGGAATTCTTGCCAAAACATAAGTAATGTCGGGAGTAGTGCCATTTTTTACTTAGAAGGATTAGTTAAAATGGTAGCAGATCAAGATCCCAACTATGAGAAACTGCAAATTCAAATGCTGAAAAAAGAAATGAAAGGGTATACACAAAATCAGAAGGGACTGATTTGTTATAGAGAAAGATTGTACATCCCCAATGTAGACTCTTTGAAAAAGGAGATCCTAGATGAATATCATAAATAGCCTTATTCAGGACATCCTGGATATAAGAAACTACCTACAGCCTTGAAAAATAAATTATTTTGGCCAGGAATGAAAAACATGTAGCCAACTACTTAGCTAGATGCATGGAATGTCAACTAGTTAAAGTTGAACATCAACATCCAGCTGGCCTTTTAAACACCTTACCAATTGCAGAATAGAAATGAGACATTGTTTCCATGGATTTTATAACCGGATTACCCTGAAAAAAGTATCAGCATGACTCAATAATGGTATGGTAGATACTTTAACAAAGTTTGAACATTTCATACCTATGCAATCTACTTTTGGGACAACCCAAGTAGCAAATGTGTTTGTGAAGGAAATTGTAAGGCTACACGGGGTTCCTAAAATGATTATTTTAGATAGAAGTTCCAAGTTCACAACAAACTTTTGGAAAAGTTAGTTTGGGGGCATGGCTACTAAATTAAACTTTAGTACTGCCTATCACCCTCAGATGGATGGTCAAAGTGAGAGAAAAAATCAAATCATGGAGGATATGCTCAGAATGTATGTGATGGATAGGCCAATTAAGTGGGAAGACTATATACATTTAGTTGAATTTTCTTATAATAACAGCTACCAATATTCCATCAAGATGAGTCCATTTGAGGCACTCTATGGAAGAAAGTGCCACACTCCTTTAAGTTGGAGCCAACCTGAAGATAAGTTAGTACTTGGGCCAGATGCTCTGCAAGAAATGGAAAGGATTGTCAAACAAATACAGAAAAACATCAAGACAACTCAATATCGATAGAAGAGCTCTACGAACAAGAAAAGAGTTCACCGAGAGTTCAATGTGGGTGACCATGTATATCTGCGGATTAAGCCCAAAAAGAGCACTTTGCATACTGGAAGTTGTGAAAAACTGGCTCCTAGATATTGTGGGCCTTTTAAAGTCTTAGAAAGGGTGGGACCAGTGGCTTATAAACTTGCCTTACCCCTCCATGTTAAGGTTCATGATGTGTTTCATGTTTCTTTATTGAAAAAATATGTACATGATGCTGCTCACATTGTTGATTGGAATGTGATTCAGGTTGAACCAGAAGGGGAATTCCTTCTAGAGCCGCTTCAAATTTTGGAACGGGAAGAAATTGAGCTGCGAAATTGAACAGTAGCCAGAGCAAAAGTGCAATGGAAGCACTTTACTTCTGATGAAGCTACTTGGGAAAGAGAAAACACCCCAAGTTCTATGCTTCTTAAATTGACATTTGAACAAAATCCAAAGGGGAAAGTGGATCCCAATGGAGAAACATTTTGTGGATTTTATTTAATTATTTACTAGTGAGAAATAAATAGAATATTTATGTGTGCAACATGACTAGAAGAGATTGGAGATCATAAATATGATCCATGAGGATATGGACCAAGTAAGACTTTCCCAAAAATCTTTCAGAAAAACCTTGAAAGAAATATTTCTAAATTAGATTGGGAGAGAAAAATCTAATTCCCCAATGAAGAGGAAAGTAATTGGGAAGAGGTGGAAAAGCTAGAAAAGTAGAAAAGACAGCTTTAAAGGACCCCAATGACGGTAGCCTAGGCCAAAAAACAGGAAGAAAGCCTCCTGGAAATTCTAGACGTAGAATTTAGAAACAAGCTTGGGGAAAGCATGGCTTAAGTAAGCTGCTCCAGGACAAAGAAAGGTTGGTCTGTCACTGGAAGATCTCAGCTCGGGGGTGAGTTCGGGAGATAAATGAACTCTATGGTTGGGAGGAACTAGTCCAAATAATTGGTGTGAACTTGCAACTACGTTAGTTCTAAATTGATTAAAAATGTACTATGTGAAAAAATGCGAGTAAATGAAAGAATAGGGGTGAATACTTTGGAAATCATAAAACGAGATTTGATAAAGGAATTAGTTAGTTAAATTTTTCTCATTTAAGGTGTTCATTTCCTATAAATTTAACATATCTATAATACTAATGTATTGACAGTCTGTATGGTTTCATAGGAGTTATTAAGTGAAAACCATCTACCAGAATGTCTAAGCCTCAAGGCATAAATCTAGAGATTAGTTCCTCAACTTAAATAAGAAACTTTGATTATTAAAATAAATTGAAATAATGGATTTCAATTTATTTCATACATACTGTGGAAGTATGACAGAAATTTAAATTCTAGCAATTTAGAACAAGCATAGAGAGAATTACCTCTAGAAGCATTTAAATAAATTAAACTAGTACAATTCAGTATCCTAATAAGGAAAATTGTAAACACAATGACTATGTTTCATAATGATAGCTGGAAAATTATAATAAGGTTACTTCCTAGAACAATTAACTATGTACTAGTACAGAAGGATAAAGATGAAATTTCAAAATGAATACTAACATAATAGAAAATTTATATACATGTATATGAAACAAATTAGGAAGAATGGTGGTATATTTATACTTATGACAAGAAAGAAATTTCTGCTAGTATCCTTTCCATTCCAGAATAAAATCAAAGAAAAAACTGTTAATTAATTATGAAATTCTATATTTTTAATTGAAATATTGCAGTGGCAATACAATTATCTAACAACTTGGTTATTTCTACAAATTTCCTTAGAGAAAAGACAAATCTAGAAAATAACATGTATAATTAAACTCAAAATTTTCCATGTTTTGAATACTAAATGCTACAAGAAGAAGTCAAATGAATATATAGTATAGTCCAAAGAAAAATATAACTAAACAAGTATCGAGAGGAAATAATAGTAGTTATTATTTATACTTCTAATAAATCTAGGTGCGCATAGACCTGTCACAAAATGGACATAAACTGAACTAGAGACTTACTCACAATGATAATGCAAATAACAACGTTAATATTCTGAAGAAGTTTATATGTTGGAAAAGGACATCCCTTTTGTATAGGCATATAATTTTTTTTTAATGAAGTAAGATATGGAAACCACTGGAATTCAAGCCATTGAATCTCTAAACCAGCATAGAACAGAAAATACATGCTGATAAAATAGATATGTATTTCTGTAGCTAATTAGTGGAAGAAAAATTGTTTCTGCAATTATAAACTGACGTATAATATAACAGAAGATACAAAAAAAAAATTATCCCACAATTATAAAGGAATTCCGAAGAGTATGAATAGACTTGAATTTTAGAAATATGTTCTGAAGAAACCATAAAATATATATATATATAATTCAAATTTTATCAGCAAATTTAATTCAAGCAATATAATTTCAGATAAGTAATTCCAGAAACAATACAGTAGTATTCAAATGTCCGGATGGTAAATAAGATACAATCTGAAATAAAATCTATTATAACCCAAAATTATAGTGAACTGGAAATAATTATTCCTAAATGGAACTCTATTGCAAACGTAGGTTGATATTTCGAATGGTGGTCAGATAGTTAAGTACCAACCTGAAATATAGACAAGGAATACAAATTATTGTCACTCTGGATTCTGATAGGAGTAAATCCTTCTCAGTAAACCGAGAGGAACAAATATTGAAAATAACAAACACATTACCTACAAGAAGAACGAGAGAATAAGTTAGGTCGCAGAGAGATGAAGATATATTAAATACCCAGAAAAAAATAAATTAATTAAATCTAGTGTCAAACAAAATGAAATTTACCTCCTGAAAACCATTTTTGTAGTAGTTAATCTCACACTGCGAAACCAGAAGAGTGGGATAAATTAATCTATAGAGAAATTTCCGAGAATCCATATAACGAGAATAATATCAGTCTCAGAAAATTTCAAAATGGAATTATGGATGAATATCCTAGTCTTACGCATGAGTGTATGGACAAATCATATCCCCTGAAATTCATTTTCTGGTGATTCAATGAACTTCGGCGCTGAGACCGTAAGAGAGTATCCTTATGAAGTCGATGGGGAATGACAAATACACATATGAATCGAAAATTATATCAAAGAGAGCTGAGATTCTATCCCTGAAAACGCTATCTAAATACCTCAGGCTTAAAAAAAAAGCTAAATTCCATAACAGTTTAAAGAGAGCTATACATTATAAATCGAAATCAGAAATTACACAGTAAAATTTCTGGGCATTTTAACTAAAACCACGAAAATGGGATTTCATAAACTCTTTGGTATGAAATATTACAGTTAAATAAAATCGAATGTGAAACCAGAAAAGTAAGGGTATGCCCAAGAAGACCTTGAAATTCCCGAGCTTTGACCTCCACAGTTGCAAACGTCGCCATGGGAGAAAGAGTCGTAGCACTTTCCGCAGAGTGGAATAGAACATTCGGGAAGTTTTTAAGGTTGCTCAAAATTCAGAGGGAAAAATGAAATACAACATATAGAAAATGGAATATATAAATATCTGAGAAACCCTAACTCTCCTTTCATCTCCATTGTCCACTTGGAACGAGATCAACAATGAAATTTTAAAACTTACACCAATCTCTCTAACACGCAACCTCAGTTAACGAAATCGATTGAATCAAATCCACATGCAGAGTTAAGATCTCAGCAATAAATTCTATGTTACCGAGACTTTATGATGCATACATACAAACAGGTCAAACCTTATGGTGATATGACAATGAAAACTTCAAAATTAGAAATGAGGCCATAAATAGTCAGAACCAATTAATGACACACTAATAATCACCAAACTCGAAACCTGAGGTGAGATTGAACAGTTGTAGTAGAGTACCATGTATTACGACCTATTCTTACGTGGCAATTAGTAGTTAAGCATTAATTAAATCTTGTTCAATCTTAACTTATGACTAGTATAAAAAATTGAAATCGTAAGTTAATTCAATCCTTTTTTATATTAAATTCATTCAATCCTTTTAGTAATTCATATATGTAAGGTATCAATAGTAGTGCATAAAGAAATTTAGGGGTGAAGTATTAATTACTTCATACTTATATATACTTATATATATATATATATATATATATATATATATATATATATATAATATCATACTTATATATACTTCATACTTATATACTTATATATATATATATAATCTCAAGTAATAGAAATGAGACATGAGTATAAATAAAGAAATTTTAAGCCTAAGGTAGGGAAGTGGATGGGAAATTATCCTTCATAGGTTGGAAACCAAGTAATATGTTCGGTAATTAAATTTATCATGAATTGAAAATGAGAGTAGGATAGATTTAAATACATGAGAGATATGGAGGAACTGTAGGAAAAAGGTTCAAAAATAGAAAAAAAAACTAGAGGTGTTACAACTTTTAGAAATTCTAAAATGCTTTTATTTCACAAAATCTCACAAAGACAAAAAATTGAAAATCACCCTGAGAAAAATTTGATTACTTTAGCACATATTTCAAATAAAATAATGAATTTGAACATTAGGAATTCATATTAATTGTAATCTTTGTTGAAATTAGAAAACATTTCTAACTTTTTCACTTTATAAAAATAAGTCTTAACAATCGTTGAACACATTGTTAATAATTATTAAATAATATATTTAAGCTATAAGATAAGTTATATTGATAAAGTTAGTTATTAGAATTATATAAAAGTTATAATCGTATTTCTTTTTCTTGGCTTCAATCATGGTTATTTACTTCATAATGGGGTTATGGCCAAAGAGATACCCTTATATGAGCTATATAAGTTATTAAAATATTATTATCATTATAAATATTTTTATTTTATTAAATATTTGAAATTTGATATGTATTTCTAAATTTTATATATTATTAATTCATTTTTAATTATTTTTATTTCAACTTGTTAAATTTAACATATTTTTAAATAATTAATTTAAATATATAATCATTTTTATAATTAAAATTATATTATATAGAAATTGAAACTAAATAGGTCTTTGAGCTAACTGGGGTAATAAGATTCATGGAAAATAGATAAAAAATAACTTGACTATGTCTCTCCTAAGGGTTATAAAATTTTTCAAAAATAAAAAGAAATTAACATGATTACTAAAAATGAAAGACATATAATATATAAAAATTTATAAAATCCATATATTATAATAACATGATATTTATTAAAGTTAAAAACAACATATAATTATTTTAAATCAATATTTAAAATGACATATAGGCATGCCTATTTATAATGTGATATTTATTAAAGGTAACAACAACATATAATTATCTTAAATCAATATTTAAAATGACATAAAGGCATGCTTATTTATTTAAACACAATGTGAATATTAATAATACATGGACATATTTTATTTGTATAATGATATTTAATTTATAAAGATGTTTTATAACTATTATTATAGTATAAATATTACTTCATATATGGTGAATAATAGTTTATGGGGTAATTTGTGCTAAAGGTAGAATACATGGTAATGAGATGTATAGTTAAGTCACTTTCTCATGTGAAAGTCACTAGAGCTCAAATAATTTGACAAAATATATATATATATATATATATATATATATATATATATATATATATATCATGAGATAATTTAATTGGTGATATCTATTATGTCTTATTATGAAGTATTATGTAAACTATGAAACTCAAAACTCAAATATTCTATCAATCAAACTAACCATAAATATATATATTATAAATATTATTATTACAAAGTAAATGTAGTTGAAATATAACAATCCTCATCATTTTTCTTATACTATATTATAACTATACCTTTTATAAACTAAACTATTAATTTTATTATTTTTTATATAATTTTTTATTTTATAATTTGAATGATAATTTCGTGATTATATTAAATAAATGTTAAATATATATTTACAATGCTTATTTTATTGATAATTTCTATTTTAATTTAATTAAAACTGAAAAAATAGTATAAATGTAAAAATATAAAATAATCAATATTTGAAATTCTATTAATATTGATTATAACGATAATATGAAAATTTTAATTAGTAAAACATTAATCTAAAAGCATTTAACACAATAGCACTGACATACTTATTTTTCTATTGATGCTTACTTTACTCTAAAATCCTACGAGGATGTCTTACAAATTATAACCATACGTTAAAAAGAGTTTGCCTTAAAACACAACCACCTTGTGGATAATGAAATGCTTTCGGGAGCGCTACCATCCTTTCCATTAGGATTTTTCTCTTATTTCCATCACGACCAAAGCCCCCCCGTTAGCACCTGCATTTACAATAGACAACTCAGGCGACAACTTGTCCGAAGGCAGATCAACGTATAGCATTGCGACAAATTTGCCGTTGGAAACAAAGCCGAAGGCGTGTTCAGAAGATTGACGAACAAAATGTGATCAGTGCAGGATGTGTGGACAGACTAACCCAAAGAGAAAATATTATCATAGAAAATGACAGAGCAAACATGGTGTTATGCATGATAGGGTTTTCCTAGTAAACTTTATTTGATGAGTTATTTGTGGTTTCTGACTCCAGGTTTATGGTGACTTATTGTTTCGCCCATGATATTTATTTCCAATGTAATATTAATTCGTAAAGAAAGTGTATTTACACACCACCAATTCTCCAACTGTTCTATGATTCTTAAAAAGCAGTCAGCTAGTGCAAGGAGGCCATTATCGTAGAGAAGGTATTAACTTTATATTTTATCTCTTTTTGCATAAAGATAGTCTACATGTGGAAGCATCGGAGCCAACAATCCTATGGAAGAAAATAACTATTTAGTTCGTAGATTTTCTCGTAATATTAAATTAGTGTTGAAATAAGCAATAGAATATACTTTGAACATGTTGGATCTCATGTGACTCTGATAAAAACAACAGTAAATGTTGATGCATAATGTTGATGCAAGATGTAAGTCACAAGAAATAGTGTTTAATAAAAAAACACAAATAAAAGGTGTAAAAATAAATGTACAATTAAGTGGTTTAGGTTGTTTTAGGGTAAATAAGTGAGAAATCCCTAGTAACCAAGGTTGCAACATAAAGCAGAAATGGTGGTAATATTAATTCATGGTTAGGGTTTATATAAAAACAAATAAATAACTAAATGGGTTGCACATAGCAGATTAATAATATTACCTCATTTGTCGAGCTGGAAGAGAATTTGGGGATGTGGTATCCGATGCTTTGGATCAATTCATTTAAGAATTTTACTCTAGGCTCTAGTTGTTTTGTTTGTTTTTTCTTGGATTCATGGCAATGAAGAGGTGAAATGGATATCCCTTTCTGGGGTTGGTTATTTTTTTTTTATTTTTTTTTTATTGCAATGCTACTGTGTCGTGGAGAAATCCGTAGAGCATTTGAAGAGAATTTAGTCACAACAGGTTGGGGTGAGAAGGGAAGGGCATTTAATTATCAAAAACCATTAGTTTCTAGTAGTGAGCTTAAGGAATTACTTCTCCATAAGGGAATTTTATTATGAATTCCAATATCAAATTAAAGTGTTTCTTTTCAATCAAAAATTTAGTTTTAAATTTTTTTTTTTTTTATATGCCTCCCACTTTCTAATGATGTTGGAACAATTTAATAAAGAACTTTAGCAAAAAATTGTGACACTTAAACCTCTATATCAAATGGGAGTTTTGTGGACCTTCTTCCCATAGTCAATCTGTTATATCTCATTCAATATATTAAACGTATGAAATAAATATCACTGCAATTTTGGAAATAACCAATCAACCCTAAGCTTTGATGAACCTGTATATCAAATTGAAACTTCTTAATAAGCCATAAACCTGCACAACATACCTTGTTTATCAAATGAAACCTGTAGTATCCCAAAATTGGTTGGATTACTTTCTAGATAAGTGTTTGTTTATTTTTCTATTGATTTTTGTTATAGAATTTGAATGACAATCATTTCAGTTTAACAAAATAGTATTAAATAAAAAATATGGAACATCGCGCAAACCTCCAATGGTCACCCTCCATCACACTCCATTTTAATTGTAAGATACATATTTTATTATGTAAGTTACAATTATTAAAATATTAAGAGAACTATTAAAATAGTAAATCATCATTAAAATATTAAAACAATTATGAACATATTCAATCAACATTACTATTTTTAAATTATATGGCTTAATAATAGTTAGAAAACATCAAGCATTTTCCTCTTCTTTTATTGTTACATAGCAATAAAAAATAATAAATTCTATAATACTAAAACAATATAACACATTGGTGCTTCATTCTCTTCTTACATGCAATAAAACATAATAAATTCTGTGAGTAATTTTCAATGAACCATTTCTCGTTTTAGAATTAAAATGAACATGTGTCTTTAGGACACGTTTCATAGTTCTATGGTGGAGTTCTATTTTAAAAATGGTTATGGATGTGTTTTAGTGAAGTGAATTTAATTTTCATTAATCTTCATACATGATTAATAATTAATGGCACAATAATTTTTTAATTATAATTTGGTACAAAAATTATTTAAGTAGGGTTTAATCACTTTACCTAAATATATAAGGAAGTTACTCCCATCAGTCTCATCCACTGATATAGTGTCCACTACGAAAATATTGGAACATCTTGTATTTCAACCCTTAAATTCAAATTTCTGATTAACAAAATGATTAAAATTGCGAATTGTAATAGGGTGGACAAACCTGTGCATTCCAATATGGGGACGCAACGTAACCAGTTTATATATATTATTCATACAATGTTGTTTCTTCTTATTGAATTATGTAATTTTAGCTTATATGAAAGTTGCCATAAAAATCCTCTATCTATTACAAAGAAAATTAAATAACAATGTCATTGCAAAAAATAAAATATTATAATTAAAAAGAGAATGATGAAAGATTTCTATTTATGATTATAATTATTTTATTTCATGAGAATTCAAAGCACATTGAATGTAACAACTCCACTTACCATAATTTTTTTTCTATTTATAGCATAATTATTTAAGTTGTCGTCCACTACTATCTATTAATTCATCACTCTTCGACGAATTCTGTCTTTATATTTTCTGTTTTTATTCCTTCATTCATAGTTCATCATTATTTGACGAATTCTGTCATTACACCTTTTATTGATATTTAGAATTCCCCACTGATTATACTTGTCTAGCTTGACTAGTTCATAATTAGTTTCTTTACCATTTCCACTTAATGCTATCTCGTCATTATTTCATTTTATTGCATCATTATTATAATATGTATATTACATTGTGTATAGTTATAATTTTTTATACTCTCCATTCTAATTTAACCTTGTAATAGTATTCTCCACCTATTACATTAAGGTCTAGCTTCCTTATCTTATGGTACTTTATATTACCCTCATTTATTAATTTATCATAAATACCTACATATACTCTTTTACTAAAGTTAGAGGTATTTTGAATCTTATGCAAAAGATTTCATTGCTTTATTACTATAATATATAATTATAGTACTAAGGTTAATTCAACCTTTTTGTAATTTCAACTTATATATCACGTTAACCACTTCTATTTTCGAATACTTATAAGTAGGGAAATATGATATAAGGTTTGTATGCTCCATCCACTTGTAACACCCCCAAGTTCTATGCTTTTCAAATGAGACATTTGAACATAAATCCAAAGGGGAGTGGACCCCAGTGGATGATTATTGTGTGGATGTGATTAATTTTGTAATTATGAAAAATAAATAAAATATTATGTATGCACCATGACCAAAAAGAGAATTGAGATCACTTGCAAAAAATCCATGAGGATGGATAAGGCAACAAATCCCCAAAAAAGCTTTCAAAAATCCTTGAAAGAAATTTATTTAGATTTAAGGATAAATCTAAATTTCCCCAATGAAGAGGAGTAGTTGGGAAGAGGTGAGAAAAGCTGGAAAAGCTGAGGAAAAGCTTAAAGCAGCTTTAAGGAACCCCAAGAGGGAAGCCTAGGCTAAACAGGAAAGAAAGCATCCTGCTATTCTGGACGCAGAATTAGAAACATGCTTTGGGGTATGAGCTTAAATAAGCTGATCCTAGACAGATTAGTGGTTGATCTGTGCTGGGAGGTGATCTCTGCTCGGGGGTGAATCCTGGGAGATAAAGAGGATTCTATGGTTGGGAGGTTTGGTCATGGTAGAGGTGTGCATGCATAAATTTGGAGATATCTGTAAGTCTGTGTTAATCATCTCTGTTTTTATGAAATGGTGATGTTATATTCCTTTACTCAATTTATGAAATTTTGATATGATATTCCTTTATGCAATTTATGAAATTGTGATGTTATAGGATTTTATGAAACTATGAAGTTGTGATGTATAATCCTTTAGGCAAATTATGAAATTTCAATGTTATAGTGCATTAGGGAATGTATGAATTTTATGTTAAGTTGCAGTATGCCACTGTTAGATGGATTAATGGTTCAGTACATTATGTAATTGCAACTACAGTTAGTGACAGTAGAGATGAGTACATGGTAATAATGAGGGTTGAGTAGCCAACATAATAATATGTAAAGATATAGATAGCTATCTTTTAAAGGAGTATTTAATTTCTGTGTGTATAAATAGAAGATGTTAATAAACCCTTACCCCTGAATCTATCCTCAAAATACTCATAGCGAATATAGACCTTAAGAGAGACCTGTTGAATCTCATTCGGAGTAAAATGAACCTATTATATAAGAGGAGTTAAGAAATTTAGGAGTAATCATGCAGTAAAATGGATGTTATTAAATAATAACAGAATCCCAGGACATATAGAAAAAAAAAAAATGGGTTTGGGAGACGTGACAAATGGTATCGGAGCTTAAAGTTCAAAAATTGGGCCAGATATGTGCTCACAAAGAAATGGTTAAACTTAGAATAAGTTTAAAACATGAAACGAAGATATCTCAGAAAAATAGTAAATGACATATTTAGCTATTGTCCTACTATCATCTTTATGTAAAAGCAATGGCAGTGGGCATAAAATTAAGATACTGAAACTATCTTAATACAGAAGAAAAGATCAATGTTGAAGTTACTTAGTCTCTATGGAAAGCGAAATATTTTCTTACTTATGTAGACACAAGGTAACAGCATATATACTTGAGTGTATTAGAATGATATTGTAGCAGAATTGAGGTAAAGAAAGCAAAGACACTTGCATAAGAAATTTAAAATTTCTCTAGAAAATGAAATTCTGCTATTCTATATGAGACTTATAGCATTCATAGTAATTACAGGGTATATGATAGTCATAGCAAGTTATACTTGGTTATATTGTATTCAGAAAATTTTTCTAAAAATTTTGAATACAAGTATCATAGCAAAAGAATTTCATTGATAATTACATTTCTTGAGTGAAATATTATTGTGTACATATAGGTGTACATTGAAATTCGATTTAAAATTAAGAGGAAAGAAAACTTTAGAGCATATATTCTAAACTCTTATTAAAACATCAATTGATCTTGCATGCATGCGATGAGGGTTATAACCATATAACAAATGTTAAAGAAAATTATAAAGTGCACTCTATAACTATAAGTCTCGGCATCATTATTCAAATATGTGATATCATATAATGGTAATAATTACAATTATATGCTCTAATTGTTATCATATCATATCGGAAAATTATTACCATTATATTGGAATGGGTAATAATAACGATATGAATATCGGAAAATTATATGACAAAAGAAATCGAAGAGACAGAATAGGACATGCCAATAATTTCAAAAAAAAAAAAAACCATTACAACTTATATAGGAAATGGATCCTATATCGAAAGCATATATATAGAAATTATTATGGTTGAAATCTTTTTATAACCCTTATATAACATATAATAGATCAAAAATTAAATTGAAGAATTGTTATATGACCGAATGGTTAATTTTTTTTGGTGTATATGCATAATTTCACCTACGTATGGGATCTAGGGTTCTCTCGTAGGTGCTATTAAACCATGGACATCGGACCGAAATTTTATAGGGTGTGCATAAAGAAAAAAAACAGGGTACGAAAATAATACTTCGGTTTTCTTTGACCACGTACTTCACAGTTAAATTATTCGTATAACATTGAAATAAATATGCTATGATATGGTTTTGTATTTAACCTAACTCCGTGCAGGAAGTAAAGAATCTATAGCGCCACAAATCCCATCGATTCGGCTATAGCAGGGAAAAATCTTTTCATCCAGATGAGAAGCTAACGAGAGTCTAAATACGTTGGCTGTGCAACCCTAAACCCTAATATAAGAAGGGGAGTAACAAAACAGTGTCGGAACATTAGTTAGTGAACAGAAAAATCAATTTTTCCAATAGAAAAATAATAATTCCGATATTCTATATTTTATAATACTGTAAGTTTTGAAACTAGGGTGAAAAATCTCTAATAAAACAGTACGAGGATATGTAGCTCCCTCTCCAAGAAAGAATAAAAGCCGCGCGATAAACTTTCACCCTACACATACTATATCATAAACTTTTTGTTAAAAAGTAGGTGCATATATGGAAATAAAGTGGAAACTTTTGGTTAAAAAAGTATGTGAATAAAGTGGAAACAATTGTTAAAAAGTAGGTGTAAATATAGAAATAAAGTGGAAACTATGTGTAGATATGGAATATAGTGGAAAACGATTGTTAAAGAGCATTATGGGATGAATCTTTCGATCGACCTTATGGGTTATATGAGTATATAACTAGCATTGTGCACGTCAGCATGCAAAAAGAATGCCTGAGGTACCACTGGCATGATCTCGGCATGAGTATGAGAAGGGTAAGTCAGTATCGGAATCAAACCAATTTCATCCAAAATCTTCCAAATTCAACAAATTGAAACCCTTGGCGATTTCATTGCCGAGAAGATGAAGTTAAGCCGATGATAGCATGCGCGCCTGCATAAGTTGATGGCAGAAGCGAACCAGATTCGTGACAAATCTGGTGAGGCGGTTAGCTTGGTTGCAACCTGTGAAGTTGACGGCGAATCTGTGAGGCGGCAAATCTGGTACATCAGCCTGTTGGTATTAAGCATAATCTGAAGAGACAATTTGGGTGTAGGTATGAGCACCTGGTACGCCTGCAGCAATAAAAAAACCGAACGGCTACGAAAACCATACCGGTTGCTAGTTAGGTAAAATCACTGAAACCAAATCAAAAATGGTAGGATTCCAGCTTTGGTTACCACCCAAACACTCGGTTATACAATAGCCATCGAGATTTCAACAGATTTCTTTATTATCTAAACTGAACCACATATGATTCAATACAACTATATTATTGCACTGCTACCGGAGGAGAAGATACCAGTAGGTCTTGTTATCCCACTGAACCGATTGTTCTACTCCCTCAGAATATACGAGGAAGATAAAACTCTCCTCACAGGCCCGAGTAATATTCAACAAGAACCCGGACCAGGTCGGTTTTATAGGAAGAGGCGGCTTAAAGGAAATCAATAGAGGTCTCCGGGAAAACGTACAATGGGATAAACCCTAATCCCCGTGGCAACCACTGGAGGAAATTTCCAAGCGGGGAGCTGGAAATTAATCCGGTTTGATGATGGCCTGGACCCTGAGGGGGAAGAGCGCCTCGATCAAGTGCAGGAATACGCAGGACATGCGCTCGGTACTGAGCCAAGTAAGAACACAATCCTACACGTATTGCCGTGCAGGAACAGAAACCTGCAATTTCGGCCTTGTGTACCTCCTCTGCTACGGGGGGGCGTCGTCGCTGCACCAGAAATTCAACAGAACCAAGGGAATTTGTATACGTAAACCCCAATTGCGTTTCCCAAAATTTGATTTCACCTGCATTTCGATCAAAGAGCACGCCAGACGGTAGCGTGAGAAATACAAAAGAAATAATTTAGGAATCTGCGATACGACTGCGAAGAGACTGGACAAAAAAAAAAAAATAATAATAATAAAATAAAGTTTAACTTACTGAACGATAGGGTTAGGGTTGTGAAATGCCGCGTGGTCGGAAATAGCACCGGCGTGGAACTCCGAAGTTCACCAACAAATGCGGGAAACGTCCACGGCCAATGTCTGCCATGAAACTTGCCGTCGCATCTCGGTGAACCAGAAATCGATTGCGCAATAAACCAATCCCTGTCATAAAATGAACGATGAAGATATCCACGTAGGGTTACGACTGAATAATAGGAAAGAAATTTTCAAGGATGAATATATGATCTGAGCTAGATGGCACGAAATCAGTCAGAGAAAAACGCTGAATAAGATGGCGCCACGTGTATCGGTTTAACGATAAGGTCAAAGGAATAGATCGTCGACGATATGGTGCCAGTTCGATGTATTCGGCATAAAACAAAATGGTATTATATATATATAAGCATTATATATATCTATATGTGTCATATATATAATAGTCGAATATATGTATACCAACTCCATATAATGATTACATGAAAAACGCATAAAATGCATATAATTGAAATATAATGTCCCATAAGACTCGCGGTAAATATATATATGTACACAGCCGTAGTGCCCTAGTCGAGTCCTGTGGGGAAATCGATAATTATATATGTTGATTGGATAATGTGGAGGAACATTAGGGTATGATTATACGTATTGATTTTATAAGGTGGATGAGTATTGTAGTATAAGTATATGTATTGCTTTTATGATATAGAAGAGCATTCGAATAGAGGGGCGTATAGTTATAAACTAAAAATGTGTATATTTGGCATAGGTATAAGGTAAGAGATTATGAGTGGTTTATATATATAGTGATATATATATGTTTAGAAGCGGACGAAAGTATATAGTAATCTGGCTAAAATTTCATTCAACGAATGTGTAGTCGTGAAAGTCTATGCATAAATAGCTATGAAGAAAAATAAAGCTAAATTAGATTTTGTATGAGTGACGACCTATTTATCTATATATATATATAGATATAATTCTATATACATCAATAAGCATTCATATATATATGTTGGGGTAATAAAGTTGCACTTTATATTCGAGGGGTAAGATATCGAAGGTCCATGGATATATAAATATATATCTATTGTATAAATAAAGTGACCCTTTAATTAGAATTATTAAATTGCAATCTAGTTGAATTTAATAAGTGCAAATCAACCCTTATTGTTCAATTGTAGTTAACCTAGAATGGGGGAAAATTCTAGAAGGAAAAGTATAAGTGGTCAAAAATAAACTAAAATATATATATATATATATATATACAGGAAGGAAAGATGTATCTATATCTCAAGATATTCGGGTGGAAGGCATATGTGATAGGAATGTTTAAAAAAAAAATTAAAAAAAAAAAATTAGAGAAATTAACCTTCAGGATAAGGTTAAGAAATGGATATATGAAATTAAAACTGAAGGAAAAAGTGGGGGGGGTGTTAAAACACCTAAAATGGAATTTTATTGATATTCCTTATAACAATAAGTTGATTAGAAGCATAAAAAGATATAAATGAATGAAAAATTTATATTTAATAGAGGTATGTTAAATATAAATTTACTATGAAAAAAAAATATATATATATATAATAATCTAAAAATCATTATCATGAGAAATGATAGATTAAAATGAAAGAAATTGCATGTGGAGCATAAGTTAAATTAACATTATAATTATAGGTGATTTTATTATAATGTTAACTTTGTTGAGATTATTAGAAAAGTGGAATGACATATTTTACCCTATGGTGGAATTATTACTACTCTAATTAGGGTAAAAGTAGTAACAAATCCTACTGATACATGGAAAAAAACGAAGTGATTAAATGAGTAAATGGAAGATGTATCCTATAAATAAGGCAGGTATACTGCCATAAAAGAAAAGGGGATTGAAGTATAAGTGTTAATTACAATTAAATGGTTGATTTAGAAATTGTGGAACCATTACATGGAGTTAGGCAGGAAGGAATGAAGGGATAAATTGAAAATTTCCTGATGACTTACTTAAGGAAGAATATTCTTGTAATGGTGGAAGAATGGCTTCCTAATCATTTAGTTATAATCATTTATATTCTTTCATGGAAATAAAGTATATTTTCAGAATGTGTATATTTATGGGGTGCTTTTGTTAGAAAGCATGAAAGATTTATGGATTGCTTTTGTCAGAAAGCATGAAAGATTTATGGGTTGCTTTTGTTAGAAAAAAAATAGAATGCTTTTATGCAATAAAAAAAGAAGGAATTCTTTTATGACCCAGGAAAAAGTTGGAATACTTTTATGATTTATGAAATCTTTTCCATTTTAAGCTGATGAGTCTTTGAAAAAGGGGAAACAGTGTCAAAATTATTTTTGGCATTAACAAGTATTAATACTTGTGAATGTGATGAACTATAGAAATTACATTTATCACTATAAAAAAAAAGAAAAAGAAACATGTATTCACACTATAAAATTTTAATTGGTGTAAATTTTATTAAAGTTAAATTTTCTTGAGTCTTAAAATTTAAGACAGGAAAATAGTGTGAAAACATACAGCTACAAACCGAGAGAAAAGAGGATGAGCTGTATTTGGACCTGGGTGTGGGGGAAACCAGGAGATCCAAATTTATTCATGTAAGTTTTGAACTAGCGGATACAACTCATAAAAGAAAATTTTGACCTGTGCATTATATTTATATGAAAATTAGAAATATAGTGTGTATGGGGTGCTTATATGAATAAAGGTTATGCATAGAGTTATGCAAATTTTATTTGTTCCCTAATAGAAAATCATGTAATTTGGGTATTCGCTTACTTGGCTGGAAATAATAGAGATGAACTCTATTATAAATTATTGACTTAACAATAGTTGAAACCCTCTCAATTGTCCTTGTATTGATTCAAATTAAAACTTTATAAGTCCATCACAAAGGAAAAATATAAGTTGGTACGAAGGTATGGTACATTAAATTAAGGAGTATTAAGTAAACTCTTTGGATTATATATAGTATATATATGTCGGGTGGATATATATATATAAGGTGGATTTTCTATAGATATGATGGAAATTATATTATATATATATATTGTGGACTATATGTATATAGAGTGGTTCTATATATATATGAAAAAGAGTGAAGGAATTAAGAATATGAAATATAATGGTTTATATAACAAATAACTTTATAAAGAAAATTTTATATGTTTCACTTTTATTGGAATATATATATATTGTGGGGGAATTGAGGATAAAAAAAAAAATTAAAAAAAAAATGAAACAAATTGCACGTGGGGTATAAGTTAAAAATCTACAAGTAACATTATAAATATAGGCGAGCTGGTTATATGTTATAATGTTAGCCTGGTTGAGTTGTATGAATATAATATCTTCATACATGTTAAGTTATTTCTCCAACTTTATACTCACGGAGTTAAAGGAGAAGGTACTGGAAGTATAGCGATGAACTGAAAAAGGGTAAGCATACTCATGCATATAGTACAGTTGTTTTCATTCATTTATGAGTACTAATGGAAAAATTGTCAAATTGGTTGGCCAAGTGTGTAACAGGAAATTGTACACTCTGGAAACAAAGAAGTTGAACTGAATCAAGTTGAGTGAGGAAAGGATCTCACTGAAAAACAAGGAAGGATAAGTAGTGCACTAAACTATTATGAACCTGAACGGTTTGATTAATAACTGAATTTCTTAAGTTATTGAATGCAGAATGTTGTTGTGAATTATCAATTATATGCACTTGATCTTACTTACCTTGATATGAATTGTGGACAGAGAAACCAGGATAAAAGATCTTCCATACAGACTTCTTGCAAAGAAGTAGGAAGAAAACCAACTGCATAAGGCATCAGTAATTAGAGTGGAGGCAGGAGAATACTCTGCTGGAAAATTAATGGCTTATACATTAGTCCTGCCCTTGCTTATTAAATTTCCTGATATATTTCATGTCTCCTTGTTGGAAAGGAAACGTTATAATTTTTGTACATGATGCTTCTCACATGATTGATTTGAATTGTGGTCCAGGTGGAACCAGAAGAGGAATTTCCTTCCGGAGTCGCTTCAAGGATGAAAGCGAGAAGAAATGGAATGGCGGAAGTGAACAGTAGCTCGGGTAAAGGTGCAGTGGAGCACTTTACTGCTAAAAACGCTACATGGCACAGAGAAGCTTAAATGATGGAAAAACATTCATAATTATGTTCAAAATCAACTAGTAGATAGTTGTCAACACCGAGGACGGTGTTTATTTCCAGAGGGGGAATATGTAACACCCCCAAGTTCTATGCTTTTCAAATGAGACATTTGAACATAAATCCAAAGGGGAGTGGACCCCAGTGGATGATTATTGTGTGGATGTGGTTAATTTTGTAATTATGAAAAAAAATAAAATAAAATATTATGTATGCACCATGACCAAAAAGAGAATTGAGATCACTTGCCAAAAATCCATGAGGATGGATAAGGCAACAAATCCCCAAAAAGCTTTCAAAAATCCTTGAAAGAAATTTGTTTAGATTTAAGGATAAATCTAAATTTCCCCAATGAAGAGGAGTAGTTGGGAAGAGGTGAGAAAAGCTGGAAAAGCTTAAAGCAGCTTTAAGGAACCCCAAGAGGGGAAAGCCTAGGCTAAATAGGAAAGAAAGCATCCTGCTATTCTGGACGCAGAATTAGACACATGCTTTGGGGTATGAGCTTAAATAAAGTGAGTCTAGGCAGTTAGTGGTTGATACGTAACAAGGTGATCTCGCTCGGGGGGTGAATCACAGGAGATAAAGAGGAATCTATGATTTGGGAGGTTTGGTCATGGTAGAGGTGTGCATGCATAAATTTGGAAGATATACAGCAAAGTACGTATTTAATCATCTCTGTTTTTATGAAATGGTGATGTTATATTCCTTTACTCAATTTATGAAATTTTGATATGATATTCCTTTATGCAATTTATGAAATTGTGATGTTATGAAGCTTTTATGAAACGCTCTCGTGGTGATGTGTAATCCTTTAGGCAAATTATGAAATTTCAATGTTATAGTGCATTGGGGAATGTATGAATTTTATGTTAAGTTGCAGTATGCCACTGTTAGATGGATTAATGGTTCAGTACATTATGTAATTGCAACTACAGTTAGTGACAGTAGAGATGAGTACATGGTAATAATGAGGGTTGAGATGAGAGATCAATTGAGTAGCCAACATAATAATATGTAAAGATATAGATGGCTATCTTTTAAAGGAGTATTTAATTTCTGTGTGTATAAATAAAAGATGTTAATAAACCCTTACCCCTGAATCTATCCTCAAAATACTCATAGCGAATATAGACCTTAAGAGAGACCTGTTGAATCTCATTCGGAGTAAAATGAACCTATTATAGAAGAGGAGTTAAGAAATTTAGGAGTAATCATGCGGTAAAATGGATGTTATTAAATAATAACAGAATCCCAGGACATATAGAAAAAAAAAAAAAAATGGGTTTGGGAGACGTGACACCACTATTCACACATATAAATGTTATATATTTTAAACATTTGTTTGTTAATTGCCAAGGGTTCAACCCATACATTATGAATACGACTTTGGATTTTTGACTTGACACCTATTTTATTTTGATCTCTTCAGAGATAATTATCTTTCTCATTCATTAATGGTAAAGATAATCATATATCTGTTTTTTGATTCAGAATTTAACCTCTAGATTTTGTACTGGTTATATCTTTTATGTGATTTATACATTTTTGGATTTCACCATCATACAGTACGTATGAATTCATTGAATTCACATGGCTTATTTTTTTATTTTGGATTTCGATGGAAGCCATGTGTATGTCTTTGATCATTTCATATCCCCTTTTGGGATTTTATGTAAATCAAACCCTACCCCATGCTTGTTATTTGTTGTTTTGGATCTCTCGGCCTCCGGCTCTGTAACCCTCGTTGCTTCACGTAGTCGTGGCCTTAGTCTGATTGTTTCAATGCTTACTCAGGTGAACAACTTAAACGAATGGAAAACTCTTCCATGATATGTTGGCCTTATCCTCACGAGGCTCTCCCTCTTTTAGGTAAGCTTTCATTTAGTTTGAAACGAGAGATAAATGCGTTATTTATTTTCGAAATTCCTATAATTTTATCTCTCTACAATTTATGTTTTTTTTTTCTATTGCAGGTCCTTTAATGGATTTTTTGCCCATGGTTGGTTTAATTGAACTCTTTTTCCTCTAATTTCCTTATCTCTTACAAAAATGAGGTAAGAGTGAGAGTTATAATTCGATACCTCATAATGTTATATTGCTAAGTTTTTTTTCTGAGCCAAGTTACGTTTATCTCGTTTTTGGAACCACTTTGTCTCAAATTTTCTGAATGTGTTTTTGATTTAATTAACTCTATTATAGCCTGTCAAACATACATAATTTAGGAGAGGTTTTTACTACTTAAATTACAGTCTTATCTCTCCAGTTCGATTTGAACCCTCATTGATGAGAGGTTCATATAAATATATCCATACCACAGTACGCAGGTTTCCTCCATAGTTTAGTTTTGATTTTTGGTTTCGTTATGGAGATTTCAACCAATGTATACCTCACTGTATTTTCTTTTAATATTGATTTTTTTTACATTCATCCAAATGAGAAATTTATGGGTTTGAAATTTTATATGCATATCTGCTTCTTCGTTTCCCTTTTCATTTTTTCTTCAAGAATTTGATTCCTTCACTTTGATTCCTTCGCTTCATGAGTTCTCATTCTTTGAGAATTCCACTAGTAATGTTTCCTAGTTTACTATTTATCTCAACATTATTATTTATATTTCTTTATGGCTTCCTCATAATTTTAGGAATTCCTTTTCTTCCATTTAGATTCTAATTCATTTTTATATTTAGATATTTGTAAACTTTTTCCTTGTTTTACAATAATTCGCTTGCAAGAATATTTTCTAATTTGATGTGTTAATAACTTGGTAATAGAGTTGAGAATAATTGAATATGTCTATTTTCATGAATTATATTTGAAACTTATTTCGAGTTAGATTCTATGAATTTCCATTGATAAATGGACCATTGTATTTATTAAACCCTTAAATCGTTATATGTATCTGGGTTCATAATCTCAACTCTGAGTTTATCTCAATACCCTTATTTACCCATGCACTAACAGTGTTTTTAGTAATATTCCTACCAGTTTACTATTCAGGAATTTATTCGTTTTCTTAATGTATTTTTTCTTCCTTCGTTTGCTTAATGTATTTTTTCTTCCTATTTTTATAGCATTCCTTCCTGCATTAACTTCTCATTTTGTACACATGGATTAGATTAAAATAATATGGTTTTAATAGTTGTAGAATTTTATTGATTCCTCAATTAATAAAATTCTCTCTATACATGAATACATTCATTGATTCCCAGATTCCCAGAGTTTCTTCCTTTCACTCTGTCAAGAAAAATCAAGGTATAGTCCTTTCTATTTTGTTTTTACTTTCTGGATCCTCTTCTATTTTCATCGAACTTAATTACTAATTCTTTTAACATTTTTAATTTCAGATTTAATACCACTGTAAAATTAATATCAGTAAGGTAGTAGTCTAATTTTTAACTTCTATTTTCCTTTCAAAGAATATTTGTATTCATTTTAACTAATTATATATTGTATGTAAAAGTACTCCCTATGATTTCTTGCACATGGATATAGTTTAATTCATCTTCTATAATTTCATGCGTACTTCAGTGACTCATACATTGACAATATATTATGGTTTCTTCTATAGAGGTTGGTCTATATTACTTTGAAGAGTCCATCCTGTATAATTTTGAAGTGAATAAAGTTCATAATCCTATTGTACCCTTTAAATTGGGACTACAAATTCTGTCTATAATTTACGACAAAATTTAATTGTAATATGTGTACCATACTCTATCATGGCTTACATTATTGCAATATTGTGTTATGTACTCATTCTCAGAAATTTAACTGAATTTTAATCTCATATATGTATTTCCATTAGTTCTGTGTTTTATGATATTTTTGAGAATATGCAAAGTTGTAATTGTATTCTAACTTGTGTTATTATAGAAAATTTTATTTGTAATTTACATAGTAATGTCCATAATTTGTTTCCGATAAATACAATAAGTTTCCTTCTCTTTAATGTATTTATCTATATTGTATGTCTTTACAGAATTATTATTTAACACGTAACCTCAGATTTAAACCTATTTCTAGGGTTTAGACATTCTGTGTGCTGGTGTATAATTCTACTTGTCTCTGTAGCCATACATATTAACTACTATTTCTATTGTTGTCTTTTAAATACATCAGACTATATGAATAAAATTTACACAGAAATTTATCAATTTATACAATATTTAATCATGTATTAAATTAACCTTTCTTAACTACTTCCATCTAACATAGCTAAAATCTAATTCAAATAATTAGATAATCTCACTATATTTGTCATAATAAAAATTCATAATACAAAATTGAATTTCTTTGTGCATATCAATTTTGGTAGGGCTAATTTCCACCCAAAATTGAGCTTTTCCCTCTATATCTCCCCCGAGAAGAGACCAATTCCTCTAAAGTGTAGACAACCTCTTGTATACCTAGGAATGGATTATTTAAGCTTTATTTACCTATGCTTTCCTTTTGTTTTTTCCACAAAATTACTTTAAAACTAGCTTTTTCTTCTTTCTAGTTTTATTTCACCCCTTCTCAGTAACTTTTCAATTTACTGAGGTATCTTTTTAGATTTTTATCTCAAGTCTAATATACAAGTTTTTTATTTATTTTCCCCAAGGATTTTTGGATAATATAGGAAAGTCTTTGGAATCTTATGCATCCTCATGGACTTGAAATCTCGGTCTCCATTTATACTCTAGTCTTTGGAAAATAATTCCACTACCACATTTATTAAATTTAAAAATAATAAAATATGTCCACAATAATTCTTTTCCTTTAGGTTCAATTAACTTTTAGAATTGTTCAATTATCTAATAAAAGTTGTAAAAAGAGGGATATTACATATTCCCCCTCTAAAACAAAAAATCATCCTCAATGTTACAAAATATTAATTCATTTTTCAAACAGGGATGGATATTTTTCCTTCATATCTTCTTCTCGATCCCAAGTAGCTTCTTCAAATGAAAAGTGATTCCATTGCAGTTTCATCGTAGCTACCATCCTATTCCGGAGCTCGATTCCTTCTCATGCCAACATATGAAGAGGCTCTAGAATAAATTCCCTTTCTTGTTCAACCTGTATCACATTCCAATCGATTCCATGAGTGGTATCATGTGTATAATGTTTCAGTAACGAAACATGAAAAACATTGTGAACATTAATGTGACTAGGTAGATCCAACTTATAAGCTACTAGCCCCACCCTTTCTAGAACTTCAAATGGTCCAAAGTAGCATGGTGCTAATTTAGCACAACTACCCATGTATAAAGTATTTTTTTGGACTTAATCCTCATGTAAACATGATCTCCCACTTTGAATTCTCGATGAATTCTCTTTTTTTCTACATATCTCTTTTGTCTTTCTTGAGTTGTCTTAATGTTTTGCTAAATTTTATTCACAGTTATTTCCATCTCTTGTAGTGCATCCGGTCCAAGGATTAACTTATCCTCTATTTGACTCAAAATAAGCGGTCTATGGAACTTCCCATATTTTAGGTCTATCCATAACATACATTCGTATCATGTATTCTAAAATATGGTTTGTTCTTTCTGTTTATCCATTTGTTTGGGGATTTTAGGCTATACGAAAGTTGAATTTGGTACCCATTCCTCCAAACAGAGTCTTCCAAAAATCTGAAATAAACTTTTCATATCTATCTGATATAATAATTTTAGGAATACCATGTAACTTTAGAATATCTTTCATAAATACATTATCTACTTGAGTTGTACCCAAAGTAGATTGTACCGGTAAAAAGTGTGAAACTTTAGTCAATGTGTATATAACCACCATTATAGAATAATGTTCATATTTATTAATAGGTAAACTAGTTATAAACTCTATGGAAACTATTTCCCACTTCCATTCTGGAATAGGTAACGATTCAACAGTCCTGCTGGATGTTGATGTTCTAATTTTACATGTTGGCATTCCAAACATCTAGCTAAATAATCAACCACATCTTTCTCCATACCTAGCCTAAACATATTATTTCTCAATCCTGAAATCCATTTTTGATAACCAGGGTGTCCTGCATATGGTCGTTTATGATACTCATCTAAAATTTCATTTTTTAATGATCTCACATTTGGAATGTACAATATTATTTTATAATAAATTATCCCTTTCTGGTTTTTATTATATCCCAATATCTCATTATTCTGAAATTTTTCTTGAATTTTTTCATATCTTGAATCTTGACTCATTACTTCTTGTACTAATCCTTGAATGTCAAAATTTTCACTACTTACAACACTATTCAATATTTAATGAGAATTCCTACTCAAACATCTTTAATTTTATTTTCCTTTCCTTTCATATGTTTTATTTCTATGTCAAAATCAGTAAGGAAAGACAACCATCTAGCTTTTCTAGCATTTAAATCTGGTTGTGTGAAAAAGTATTTCAAACTTATGTGATATGTCATCAATACAAACCTCTTTCCTAACAGATAATGTCTCCACATCTTCAAAGCATGTATTACAATAGCTAACTCTAAGTCATATACAAAGTAGTTATGTTCATGTTTCTTTTGTTTTCTTGATTCATAAGATATGACTTAGTTTCCTTATAATAATACTCCTCCTAATCCTCCTACACAAACATCTGTACACACTACAAATTCTTTGCTCGGATTAACAATCCTCAAAATAGGAGCAGTTGTTAGTTTATGTTTTGACGGTTTAAAACTATTTTGACATTTTGCTGTCCACTCAAACTTTACTCCCTTCTTCTGTAGAGATGTAATAGGATAAGTTAAGGCTGAAAACCCCTCTATAGATCTCCTGCGGTATCCTGGGATTCCCATGAATGATGCTACGGCTGAAATATCAATACGTACAGGCCAATCCATAATAAATTTTGTCTTCTCTGGGTCTACTTCCAATCCTTCTTCTAAAATTACATGACCAAAATACTAAATTTTATCTTTATAAAATTCACATTTTCTACATTTGACATATAACTTATATTATCTATGTGTTTGTAAGACATTTCTAAGATGTTCTTTATGTTCTACATCATTTTTGGAATATACCATAATGTCATCAATAAACAAAAAAACAAATTTGTCTACCTACTTATGTAATACACCATTCATTAGACACATGAATGTAGTAGGTGAATTAGTCAACCAAAAAGGTATAACTACAAAATCATATGGCTCGTATCTAGTTCTAAATGCAGTCTTATTTATGTTTTAATCCTGAATTCTCAGTTGATGATAACCTGTTCTTAAAGAAATATTTGAAAATTTAGTAGCTCCTCTCACTCAATCAAACAAGTCATCTATTCTGGATAGAGGATACCTATTCATTATAGTCAGTTTATTCAGTTGTTTGTAATCTATACACATTTTGAATGTTCCATATTTATTTTTTATAAGAAATACATGTGCTCCCCATGGAGACACACTTGGTCGAATATAACCTCGGTCCAACAATTCTTGTGGTCGCAGTTTTAATTCTAGCAACTCAGGAGTACTCATTTTGTATGGTGCCCTAGAGACAGGTGTAGCTCCAGGTACGAATTCAATTGAAAAATAAATTTCTCTTTTAGGGAGTAAGTGAGGAATTTCATCTGGAAACACATCTTTGAATCCACTAATTACTGGTAAATTTTCTACAGCTTATTTTTCCGTTTGCAGTCTTAATTCCTCCACTTGCACAACATACACTTGACAACCTTTCCTTGTTATATTTAACTATAGAGCTAAAATTTGTCTTATTGATATTGGTCTAGGTTTTCCCTCATCATCTACACAATGAACTGTTTTATCTAATAAATTAACTATTTCTTTCTATTTTTCTAACGAGTCTATTCCCACTAACACATCATGTGAACCTAGAGGAAATATATTTAAATTCAGTCTTGTTTCATACCCACTCATATTTACAACAATATTTGGTAATTTATGGGTCACTTTTCATTTCGTTGTAGTGGCTAACTAAACTAACCATGCTTGTTGAAACTTTTCTGATTTTAATTTCAAATTTTCCACCATATGTGGACTTATGTAGCCTAAATTTTCTCATGGATCTATCAAAACAGAAAAAGGTTTTTCAACAATCATACCTTCTATTTCGATCATGGTTGATTAATGTTCAACTTAGCGATCCTCTAGTGCAACACTGATTCTTGGAATGTTTCTAGGAACATCATTTTCAGTAGTTTCTTCTCTCAATACTTGAATATTTTGAACTGTTCGAGGACAGTCACGTAACATATGAGGTTCTCTACAACCGCAACACTTTAATGGTTCGTTCATTTTTACAGTTCCTTCTTTCTTAATGTTTATGTCCATTTATTTAGATCTAGTTTATGATTGGGCTGGTTGATTTTCCCCAGTTTTGTTAAAATTATTCCTTTGGTGATTTTTCCCAAAGTTTCTCAAGTATGTGGGTTTTATTCTTTTACGACTAGAATCGCCTTTCCCCTTTTCTTTGTTTCGCCAAATTTTCCATTGATTTTTTCTGCCTTTGAACTACTGATAATAGAATATTCTTTGCGCACTACTTCATCCATTGTCTCAGAATTGTCAAGTTCTATTCTCTGCCTGTAGATAGAAGTTAAGAAGTTTAAAAATCATTGTACTTTGGCCTTATCTTCTCTAATATAAGGTACATAGTGAAGCAGGTTTGTGAATTTGGTAACAAACTCATCAATTGTGAGATTTACCAATCTCAGCTTACGAAACTCTTTAGATTTGTCATCATAGTATCTTTCATTCAGATATCTAGATTTAAATTTATTTTGGAAGTCTTCCCAAGTAACAATTTTCTCATGTAATACATGCACCATTTTGGTTTCTTCCCACCACGAGGTAGGTTTACCTTATAGTTGGTAAAAAAGAAATTTGGCTTTCAGGTTACTTCCATATTTGTAGAATTGAAAGTATTTTATGATATTTAGAAGCCAAGCTTCAACATATTCCTCCTTTTCACCATCATAAGTAGGAGGTTTAGTTTTTCAGAATTCTCCTTGTAATTCCTTTTTCTTTCTGGACTGTTGTCCAGTTGCTTCACCATCCTCAGACACTTCTGAGTGGGTTTTGTATTATTTTATTTTTCTTCTTCTGTCTTAACTTTTGGGACTAGACCTTGGGGTTAACTCCTTAATCAACCTCTCTTATTCCTCTCTCGCTTGCAGCAATCATTCATTATTGGTTCTTAGATGAACTATTTCTTGTTGCATTTCCCAGAACATATCTAGCAACTGAACATTTTGTTATGATGGATTTCCTTCACCACCCAAATCTACAAATATATGTCCTCCATCGCTCATAATCATAGTTGTACTTTCTGCACTAAATCACCATATAAAGAAATTTAATTAGTGCAAATTTTTTCAATAAAAAAAATTACAGCAGGAAAAAATTGGATTTTAATTTCCTGTGTGAGGGAACATATATGACTAGTTTTTCAACGTGAGCTCTGATAGCATATGTAACAACTCGAATTACCACATTTTTTTTCTTTTTCTATTTATAACATAACTATTTTAGTTGTCGCCCACTACTATCTATCAATTCTTCACTCTTCGATGAATTATGTCTTTATATTTTTTGTTGTTATTCCTTCATTCATAGTTCATCATTATTTGACAAATTCTGTCGTTACACTTTTTATTGATATTTTGAATTCCTGGATTCAAGTATAATATTTCTGCCACTGATTATAGTTGTCCAGCTTGACAAGTTCATAGTTAGTCTCTTTATCGTATCCACTTGACTCTATGTCATCATTATTTCATTCTATTACAGCATTATTATAATATGTATATTAAATTGTGTATACTTACGTTTTTATGATCTCCATTCTAATTTAACCTTGTAATAGTATTCTCCACCTATTACATTAAGGTCCAACTTCCTTTTCTTATGGTAGTTTATATTACCATAATTTATTCATTTCTCATAAATGCCTACATATACTCTTTTACTAAAGTTAGAGGCATTTTGAATCTTCTGCAAAATATTTCATTCCTTTCTTACTATACTATATAATTATATTACTAAGGTTAATTCGACCTTTTTGTAATTTTGACTTATATACCACGTTAACCACTTCAATTTTCGAATACTTATAAGTAGGGAAATATGATATAAGGTTTGTATGTTCCATCCACTATTCACACATATAAATGCTATATCTTTTTAACATTTCTTTTTTAGTTGCTAAGGGTTCAATCCATACGTTATGAATATGACTTTGGATTTTTACCTGACACCTAATTTATTTTAATCTCTTCATATATAATTATCTTTGTCATTCATTAATGGTAAGGATACTTGTATATGTGTTTCATGATTTAGAATTTAACCTCTAGATTTCATATTGGTTATAGATTTTATGTTATTTTTACATTTTTGGATTTCACCATCATATAGTACATATGAATTTATTGAATTCACATGGCTCATTTTTAATTTTGGCTTTGGATGGAAGCGACATCTATGGCTTGGGTCAATTTTTATCCCCTTTGGGATTTTATGAAAATAAAACCCTACCCCAGGCTTGTCATTTGTTGTTTTGGATCTCTTGGCCTCCAGATCTACAACTGTCATTCCTTCACAAAGTCATGCCCTTAGACTTATTGTCTTAATTCTTACTCAAGTGAACAAATTAAATGAATGGAAAAATCTACCATGATACCTTGGCCTTATCCTCATGAGGTTGTCCCTCTTTTAGGTAAGCTTTTGTTTCCTTTGAAGCCAGAGATAAGTGCATTATTTATTTTCTAAATTCCTATAATTTTATCTCTCTACAATCTACATTTTCGTTTTCTGTTGTAGGTCCTTTAATGGAGTTTTTCCACATGGTTGGTTGAATTGAACTCATTTTCCTCTAATTTCCTTATCTCTTGCAATAATTAGGTAAGAATGAGAGTTATAATTCCATACTTCATAATGTTATACTGGTAAGTTCTTACTCTGAGACAAGCTACGTTTATCTTGTTTTTGGAACCACTTTGTCTCAGATTTTTTGAATGTTTTTTTAATTTAATTAACTCTATTACATTCTGTCAACTGGACATAATCTAGCAAAGGTTTTTACTTCTTAAATTCCAGGCTTATCTCTCTAGTTCAATTCAAACCCTCGTTGAAGAGAGATTCGTATAAATACATCCATACCACAGTATGAAGGTTTCATCCATAGTTTCGTTTAGATTTTCAGTTTCGTCATGGAGATTTTAACCAACGTATACCTCACTATATTTTCTTTTAATATTGATTTTATTCGCATTCATCTGAATTAGAAATTTCTAGGTTTGAAATTTTATATGCATATCTGCTTATTCATTTCCCTTTTTTTTTTATTCAATAATTTTATTCCTCCGCTTGACGAGTTCTCTTTCTGTGATAATTCCAATATGAGCGTTTCCGAGTTTTCTATTTACCTTAACGTTAGTACTCAAACTTCTTCATAGCTTCCTGATAATTTTAGGAATGCCTTTTCTTCCATTTAGATTCTACTTCGTTTTTATATTTAGATATTTGTCACATTTCACCTTGTTTTACAATAATTCTCTTGCAAGAATATTTGCTAATTGTTTGTGTTAATAACTTGGTAACAGAGTTGAGAATAATTTAATATGCATTCAATATGTTTGTTTCATGAATTGTACTTTAAAATTATCTATTGTAACACCCCCAAGTTCTATGCTTTTCAAATTAGACATTTGAACATACATCCATAGGGGAGTGAACCCCAATGGATAATTGTTATGTGGATATGGTTAAATACTTAATTATGAAAAATAAATAAAATATTGTGCATGCACTATGACCAGATGAGAAAGTGAGATTGCATGCCTAATCCATGAGGTAATGGAAAAGGAAAAAAGACTTTCCCCAAATATTTCAAAAATCCTTGAAAGAAATTATTTCTAATTTAGATTTTTGAGGAAAAATCTAAATTTCCCCAATGAAGAGGAGTAGTTGGGAAGAGGTGAGAAAAAGCTGGAAAAGCTGAGGAAAAGCTTAAAGCCGCTTTAAAGAGTCCCAAAATGGGAAGCCTAGGCTAAACAGGAATAAAGCATCCTGAAATTCTGGACGCAGAATTGCAAACAGGCTTGGGGGAAAGCACAGCTTAAAGAAGCTGCTCCAGAACAGATTGAGGTTAGTCTGTTCTGGGGAGGATCTCTGCTCGGGGGTGAATCCTGGGAGATAAAGAGGATTCTAAGGTTGGGAGGACTGGTCATAGTAGAGTTGTGCATGCATACCTTTGGAGATATCTGTAAGTCTGTGTTAAATATACCCCTGTTTTATGAAATTGTGATGTTATATTCCTTTATGCATTTTTCTGAAATTGTGATGTTATAGGGCTTTATGGAATGTATGAATTGTATGTTAAGTTGCATGTATTAATGGTTCAGTAACTTAGGTAATTGCAACTACAGCTATTGACCTTTTAATAATGAGTACCTTGTAGGGATGAGTACCTTGTAATAATGAGATTTGAGATGATGGAGCAATTAAACAGTGCATCTAATAATTATGTATAGGTATAGCTTGATATCTTTGAAAGGGGTACTTAATTTCTGTGTGTAGAAACAGAAAATGGTAACAAACCAGTAACCATGAACAGCAAGTTCCAAACAACTAAACCTATCATAACAATACGGATGGCACATAACCCCCTATAACCAATAACAGAAAGTAAGAAACAATAACCTTGTGATAGTCGTATGGGGTTCAGTATGTATGTTCCAATGGAGACAATGGTAACATTTAGAATTTAAATTATTCTATTAAATGTAATCATCTAAAAGTAGAAGTTGGACGAAGATCTAACACTAGAAATTCTAAACTATCCAATGAAGTATCCTCTACCACCAATTGACTGAAGCACGAGGATCTGTTTTCACATGGAACAATTGAATCTGTACTAGAGTGTCACACATATTGGATGTTTGTAACAATAAAATAAGGGGGAAACCCTATTGAATAATCTAGTGCGTGATAAAAGTTGTGTGAAGTAAGATTGTAAGCATAGGTAAAAATACCAGGAACCAGGCATCTGTGTACCGTCCATTTAAGCTGCTGGGAAAGTAGTTGAAGCTATGGAGGTTAACTGAGGATAGAGAGATGTATGCGAGGATGCACACATCTACACCTCGATGCTGGAACTTTAAAATGATAATGCCTGTAAACTGGAGAGTTAGAAAGGGCCTAGCAACTCATCTAGAGTTGGAATAAACTCTGAAAAGAAACACTTGAGAAATACAAAGTAAAACTTATATATATAGCTATATAAGTCTAATAGATGAACTTAGAAGAGGGGTGGTCAAGGCCCAAAAATCTTCCCGGAAATTCTTATATTCCATGGTTGCATATAAGTACCATAAAGAAAGTAAATGTCAGATAATATACTGAATTTGTAAGTGATTCAGTATAAAACTATCAAGGTTATCTGGCGCATAAAGCGGAGAACATCTGAGGTATGTTATATGTGTAGAAAGCTGGGTCTGGGAGACGTGACAAATGGTATCGGAGCTACGTTCAAAAATTGGGCAAGATATGTGCTCACCAAAGAATAATAAACTGTTATAAATCTTAGGAATATAAAAAAATTTTAAATATAGATTATTATCAGTTTTACATTTAGCAGCATGAGCTACAAGGAGTACCCCTTTTTCCATTCTTCATGATGAAAAGATGTAAAGAAGGATTCTATGAAATTCAGAAATTGTACTAGAAGAAGAATAATTCTAGTCTATAGGGTTGTTATAACATTTATAAATGTACACATAAACTTCTATATTTACCTTTCCTCCTGAAAACAAGTGTACTGATCAAATATTTAAATTTCAAGACTGAAATACATAAGGAGAAAGGATAGAAATTTATATATATTGTTATTAGTGTTGTGCATCAGAAATTGGGTGTTGTGGAACCATATTAGCAGGGAATGATTATCTTACGAAATACTTCAGAAATAAATAATATCAAATTAACTAGTTACCTGCACTATTTGTGTGGTGGTTAAGACGACTGGGAAACATGTACCGTAGTGATATAACTCACTCATATAACTTGAATTTACCTATGAAATAAATTAATACTCTTCTAATACCATCTCTAGAAGTACAACATTATCACTATAGAAGTCGAGTGATAAGATGTGCTCGGTTAATTTAACCACGAGGATACTGTTATTGTAAATATTGATTGAAGGGTAGTGTTCTAAGTTTAAGTTCCTTAAGATTCACATTAAGAGAGCTCCTTAGGGTAACTTTGACTCTAGAAAACCCAGAAGTCATAACTCTGTTTGAGGCGGTTAATTGTGATTTATACTCTGTCGAAAAGAAAAACGTAGGGTTGAGACAACTTAAAATGAGTAATTAAACCCTGAACTCTGAAATAACGACGTAACTCCAATTATAACCAGCATGTCAATGCTATAGTTCAGACCATAGGTTATTATTGAGAAAAATGAGAAATTATAGAGTGACCATTATTAATTTTATTAATACTTTGAGAAATTAATAATATCACGATATTTTACTAATATTTGAATGATATACAACCCAATTAAACAAGGTGTATGAATTGAAAATTTTTTTTTATCTCATTTCGTAACAAACGCAACTTTCCCTGCAACAATATCATATCAAAAACACACAAAAAAAAAAAAAAAAAAAAAAAAAGAGGAGCGAAAAGCTGAAAGTAATATCACAACAATGTTCAAAACTACACAAGCACCTTTTGAGAATTAGGCGTAGATGGCAGAAGGCCAACAGGCATTCTCTAAAGAAATCCAAAGCGTCAGAGGAATATCTCGTTCTTTAACACCAACTAGAGTCGTTGGGTGGGAAATGTAAGATAATAACATAACTAAAAATAACTTCTTCCATATATGAGAAACTATAATACGCTTAAAACGATTTTTTTATTCAAATGATTCTAACCAGAGCTTTTGAATGTCCTACAGGTTAGATAAAAATAAGATGGTATATACGTGATTTTAGATATCGACAATTTTATAAAATGGTATATACGTGATTTTAGATATCCAGCTAACAATTTTATACGTGATTTTCCTTAAAACAAAAAAAGATAAGGTTTATCCTTAAAAAAAAAAAAAAACAAAAAAACTCTGGTTACCATTTTTCCTTGTAACGAGAAATGGAAACTCGTTAACATTATTTTACGAGGTTACCAGAAATAATTATTAAATACACTTACATATATATGTATAGCCGCGTGGAGTTCGCATACATATATACCAACTATATGAATCCGTGTGATATAGTAATGTGGGATTCTCCGTGTGATATCCAAATACTTTACTAAAATGAAATCGAAAGTCGGCGTACCAGCGCCATGAGATAACTTCAGTGCGAGTCGTATATACATATATATATGCGTATCGGAAAAAAAAAAACCGTGAACCCATCAATACAAACTGTATCAACTATTTCGAATGATTATAGGAGCGGAATAAGCGTCCACTAGCAGCATATAGACATGACGGGAAACGTTAAATCAACGTGATTAGTAACTGACTGAGCATGCCTGTATAAAATAAAATCTCCAAAATATAATCGGATTAAAACGTGTACATAAACCAATAATTACTGGGCACGGTTCTACCCCTAATTATTTTTGGATAGCGCATAGCCATAGGGAGCCGAGATATTGTGCCGGGCTGTGAAAAAAATTTATTGGGATTTAAGGGATATGCCGTAAGGTATAATGTTAAATCATACAAAGACATAACCCTATCTCTGCTCGCATATGAATACTGTCAGTAATATTACGCCTATCTGGCCACCGAGTTAAAAACATATTAGTGCAGTATTTGATTCCGTAAGCGTCCTGCTGTGGAATGAAAACCAATCAAACCGAAACGTAGGTAGGGAACTAGCCGTGGATGCCCTGAACCAGAGGCACGAGAGAGGCTGTTAGAAAAAAAAAAAAAAACAAGGGCAATCGATGCAAAGCCTGCATAACCGAGCGTTAGGACTGAGGGTTAGCTGAACCTAGAAATAAATATATAGAGTCAGAGCAAATTCCGCCGGCCTAGGCACAGATAGAGGAATTTGGAAAACAAATTTGCAGTATGGCGCGAAGAGAAATCGCCATGGAAAAAAACTGTGGATGCGATTGCGCTCTTTCTGCTGGCGGATCCACCTTCTTCATCGTCCACAGCATGAGTTCCGAACACGTTAATTAAAATCTGAAACCTGCAACACATTATTACAACAACCAGTAAGGCCGACGTAGGAATAGCGGGCATAGAGTAATAAAAAATAAAAAATAAAAAAATAAAAAAATAAAAATGAAAAACTACTGAACAGATAAGACACGATGAACATGGATTACGCAGCCGAAAACTGGAGGAGGCTTCTCCAGGTAAGGAGGTTGCTAGAGGAGGCGAATTGAATAGGTGCGCTCAGCAACCCTTCACTTAGCAAGACTGGAAACGAAGAGCAAGAAGGAGACTGCCAGTAAGGGGGTTCGATGCCGTAAGAGGTTAATAATGGATCTAAACCCTAAGACGAGGCAGATATGCGTACCGATGAAATCCTGTTCAAGGATTTTCTCAGGTACGCTTCGGCGAACTCGAGTCTTATGGACTGAGCTGTAAAGTTGGTACCCTCTGTCAAATTATTAGTATTTTAATCCTGTACATGGTACCTGGTAGGTGGGTTGCAGTCAAATTCATGAGAGGATTCTCAGCGAAAAGACTTTTCTCCTTTGTCCTCTCCAGCTGTGGGTGAACCAAGTTCGCAGGACCGTAACCATTGGGTAAAGGTTGAAAGGCATTGTCACGATCAGGAACCCCAAAATATATCAAATGGAGGCTGGGCGATCTCTGGTGGTACCGGTTCTTAGGGATGGGCACGCAACACAGTCGCTTCAATGAGACGACACCTGCAAAACAAAAACCATAAACATAACTCGTAATACGGGCGAGTATGGCTGGGTGGCGCATGGGCTAGGTTACAGTCTAGGGTTTTTCCAAACTGTGATCCAACACTGACAGGTACTGGCTAAGAATGCCAACAAAAAAATCATACGTCGGATTTGCACTCACATCAACCCTGGTTCGCCGAGCGGCATCTCAATCGGCGGTTAGCAAAAAATTATGGATAGAGTTCCAATGTTAAACGCTATCTGTCCTGAAAATCACAGTTAGCACGCAATATCAGATTTGAGTTAGAAAAGTCCCAGGGGATATCGTCTATCACTTCATGTATCAAATCCGAATTTTATAAAAAAATTAGGGTTACCAAAGATAATGGGAGCATGGTGTTAGTCCCACGTATCATCTCCGTCAGCGCAATTACGGCTTGGAGTGTTATGGCTACATTTACAACGAGCAGACATAGATTGATTTTTCTATCGGAGTATATATATATGGTATACGTATGGATTTGATAGTATATGGGCATACATATATATATAATGTAGACGCATGGAATTGCCCTTTTATAGGTATATATATAGATACAATATATGCGATGGCTACTATATATACCCATTTCATGCGGGTAGGTATAAACCACGCCATGGGGCATAGTTTAACCAAAGTGTAAGAGAACGTATCTAAGTTTCTTTTATATATGGCTTGTATATGTATATATGTAACCATATATATATATTTACATATGATTATAACGTTAACAAACATAAAGTTATTTTGATAAGGGGCAGACATATATACATATAGGTTTTAGAGATAGGTATATATCTCTCTATGTGTACTCAAGAAGTGGCATCTATATATAGATAAAAGAAATGATATATGTAGGTATAACTGACATGCAAGTATAAAAAGAAAAGGGATGACTGAACCTAAGATCTACACTTATACACTTAACCTTTCAAATAATATATGGTGGGAAAAATTATTATTTGGTAGGAGAGCTGAATTTAATAGAGACATTAGAGAAACTAAAGCAAGATGGAAACTCAGTATTTAGAAAAAAAAAAATTTCCGAAACTGGAGATGTGACAAATGGTGACAGATATATATATAGATGCGATGTATATATATATATATAATAATGATCCTCGAGTTAATATTACCAAGGATTAGGTATACAAAATATGTTAAACAAAGGATTTTAAGTCCATTTATTTTATGTATATCCAGAAGTGCTATACATATACTCTTTAAATTAAAACAAGGCTAAGGACTACATATGCAAGTAACATATGTGAGAAATAGATCCATAGAGTGAGCTCTAAACATACTTTTATAAGGATATTAACTCTATATATAGATATGAATATATAGGCATATGCATGGAGTATATGGTAGACTCAAGCATAAAAAGAAATTTTCCTTAACTAAAGGTGTTACAAATGGTATTAACATTTTACAGTTGTTACTATGCAGCAGAGGTATGAAAAAAAAAATATATATATAAGGGATTATTTTAAAGTATGTGTGGTAGTACTTTCAAAAATCCTTTGAACTTATATATGAATATATAATATAGGGATACATAGATATATTCATCAAATTAATATTGCCAAGGCTATATATAGATATATATATATATATATATATATATATATATATATATATATATATATATATATATATATATATGTGGGTTACTTATACAATAAGGTGTGGAACCTAGTGGATATATAGATATGCTGCATGAGATGTATATTGCCCAAGGCTTGAGATGTAAGTGGTATATTTTATAAGTTTAGAAATAATGATTAAAAGAATTGGAAAAAAAATATAGAATGCTTTTATGCATTAGGAAAGAAGGAATTCTTTTATGATTCAGGAAAAAGTTGGAATACTTTTAGGATTAATTCCATTTTATATAAGCCTATGAAAAAAAAAATAGAAGAGGAGAACTAGCAAAGCATGAACATACAATTTAAAGTGAATGCATAAATTCAGGTGAGTTTTTGAAAAAGAGGAAACTGTGCCAAATTTATTAATAATAGGGAATGTGATGAATTATAGAAATTTCATTATCACCTGAAAAGGAAACATGTATTCACACTATAAAATTTTGTGGAATAATTTTTATTAAAGTTAATTTTCTTGAGTCTTAAATTCAAAGACAGAGAAATCATACAGCTACAAACCGAGAGGAAAGAGGATGAGCTGTATTTTGGAATTGGGTGTGGGGGAAACCCATCAGTTCCAAAATTGTTTCACTTAAGTGTTGAACTAGTGGATACAATTTCATGTGAGAGGTAAGCATGGAATTGTAGAGATTATTAATAAGTCCAGTTGTTACTAGTTAAATTGATTAACTAACAAAAAGGAACAATGAAAAGATACTAGAAGTACAACTAGAAAATGAGAAGGGTAAGCATAACCAATTGTTTTCTCTCATTTATGAGTACTAATGAAAAAAGTGGAAAAATTGTTTAGCCAAGTGTGTAACAGGAAATCGGGCACTCTGGAAACAAAGAGGAAAAAGGTGAAGATAAATCACCTAGAAAATCCAGAAAAGCTGAACCGAACCAAGTGGTGCGAGGAAAGAATCTCACTGCAAAACAAGGAAGGATAAGTAGTGTACTAAAATTACACTAAACTATTATGAATCTGAACGGTTTGAGTAATAACTGAATGTCTTAAGTTATTGAAATGCAGAATACTGTTGTGAATTATCAATTATATGTACCTGATCTTACTTACATTGGTATGAATTGTGGACAGAGAAACCAGAATAAAAGATCTTCCATACAGACTTCTTGCAAAGAAGTAGGAAGAAAAACAACTGCATAAGGCATCAGTAAATAGAGTGGAGGCAGGAGAATACTCTGCTGGAAACTAATGGCTTATACATTAGCCCTGCCCTTGCTTATTAAATTTTCTGATATATTTCATGTCTCCTTGTTGGAAAGGAAACGTTATAATTTTTGTACATGATGCTTCTCACATGATGGATTTGAAATGTGGTCCAGGTGGAACTAGAAGAGGAATTTCCTTCCAGAGTCGCCTCAAAGATGAAAGCGAGAAGGAATTGAATTGCGAGAACGAACAGTAGCTAGAGTAAAGGTGCAGTGGAGCACTTTACTGCTGAAAAGCTACATGGAACAGAGAAGCTAAGATGATGGAAAAGCATTCATAATTAAGTTCAAAATGAACTAAGTCGATAGTTGTCAACACCGAGGACGGTGTTTATTTTCAGAGGGGGAATATGTAACACCCCCAAGTTCTATACTTTTCAAATTAGACATTTGAACATACATCCATAGGGGAGTGGACCCCAATGGATAATTTTTATGTAGATATGGTTAAATACTTAATTATGAAAAATAAATAAAATATTGTGCATGCACTATGACCAGAGGAGAAAGTGAGATCACATGCCTAATCCATGAGGTAATGGAAAAGGAAAAAAAGACTTTCCCAAATCTTTCAAAAATCCTTGAAAGAAATTATTTCTAATTTAGATTTTGAGGAAAAAAATCTAAATTTCCCCAATGAAGAGGAGTAGTTGGGAAGAGGTGAGAAAAAGCTGGAAAAGCTGAGGAAAAGCTTAAAGCAGCTTTAAAGAGTCCAAGAATGGGAAGCCTAGGCTAAACAGGAATAAAGCATCCTGAAATTCTGGACGCAGAATTGGAAACAGGCTTGGGGAAAGCACAGCTTAAATAAGCTGCTCCAGAACAGATTGAGGTTAGTCTGTTCTGGGGTGGATCTCTGCTCGGGGGTGAATCCTGGGAGATAAAGAGGATTCTAAGGTTGGGAGGACTGGTCATAGTAGAGGTATGCATGCATACATTTGGAGATATCTGTAAGTCTGTGTTAAATATACCCCTGTTTTATGAAATTGTGATGTTATATTCCTTTATGCATTTTTCTGAAATTGTGATGTTATAGGGCTTTATGGAATGTATGAATTGTATGTTAAGTTGCATGTATTAATGGTTCAGTAACTTAGGTAATTGCAACTACAGCTATTGACCTTGTAATAATGAGTACCTTGTAGGGATGAGTACCTTGTAATAATGAGATTTGAGATGATGGAGCAATTAAACAGTGCATCTAATAATTATGTATAGGTATAGCTTGATATCTTTGAAAGGGGTACTTAATTTCTGTGTGTAGAAACAGAAAATGGTAACAAACCAGTAACCATGAACAGCAAGTTCCAAACAACTAAACCTATCATAACAATACGGATGGCACAGAACCCCCTATAACCAATAACAGAAAGTAAGAAACAATAACCTTGTGATAGTCGTATGGGGTTCAGTATGTATGTTCCAATGGAGACAATGGTAACATTTAGAATTTAAATTATTCTATTAAATGTAATCATTTGAAAGTAGAAGTTGGACGAAGATCTAACACTAGAAATTCTAAACTATCCAATGCAGTATCCTCTACCACCAATTGACTGAAGCACGAGGATCTGTTTTCACATGGAACAATTGAATCTGTACCAGAGTGTCACACATATTGGATGTTTGTAACAGTAAAATAAGGGGGAAACCCTATTGAACAATCTAGTGCGTGATAAAAGTTGTGTGAAGTAAGATTGTAAGCATAGGTAAAAATACTAGGAACCGGGCATCTGTGTACCGTCCATTTAAGTTGCTGGGAAAGTAGTTGAAGCTATGGAGGTTAACTGAGGATAGAGAGATGTATGCGAGGATGCACACATCTACACCTCGATGCTGGAACTTTAAAATGATAATGCCTGTAAACTGGAGAGTTAGAAAGGGCCTAGCAACTCATCTAGAGTTGGAATAAACTCTGAAAAGAAACACCTGAGAAATACAAAGTAAAACTTATATATATAGCTATATAAGTCTAATAGATGAACTTAGAAGAGGGGTGGTCAAGGCCCAAAAATCTTCCCGGAAATTCTTATATTCCATGGTTGCATATAAGTACCATAAAGAAAGTAAATGTCAGATAATATACTGAATTTGTAAGTGATTCAGTATAAAACTATCAAGGTTATCTGGCGCATAAAGCGGAGAACATCTGAGGTATGTTATATGTGTAGAAAGCTGGGTCTGGGAGACGTGACATCTATACAGTGTTTGATCATGTATAAAATTAACGTTTCTTAACTACTTCCATTTAACACAATTAAAATGTAATTTAGACAATTATATAATCTCACAATCTCTTTCGTAAAAATTCCTAATAAAAATTTGAATTTCTTTGTGGATACCAATTTTGGTAAGACTATTTTCCACCCAACCTTGAGCTTTCTCTCCACAGCTGCCCCCAAGCAGAGACCAATTTCTCCAAGGTGTATACAACCGATTGTATACCATGAATGGTTTATTTAATCTTTCTTTCCCTTCAGCATGATTCCATAACTGCGTCGAGTTAATCAGGATGATTTTTTCCTTTTTTCCCAGGTTTTTGATTTGTTTTGTGCACAAAAGTACTTTAAAACTAGCTTTTTCCTCTTTTTACTTTTATTTCACCTCTTCTTAGTAACTTTACACTTTACTGAGGTATCTTTAAAAATTTTATCTCCAATCTAATATTCAATTTTTTATTTATTTTCTCCAAGGATTTTTGGAGTCTGGGAAAGTCTTTGGAATCTTATCCATCCTCATGGACTTGAGATCATGGTCTCCATTTATACTCCAGTCTTTGCATAATAATTCCAATTCCACATTTATTGAATTTAAAATAATAAAATATGTCCACAATAATTCTTTTCCTTTAGGTCCACTTAACCTTTAGGATTTTTCAACTGTCTAATAAAAGCAATAAAAATATGGATATTACATTGAATAACATAGGGCTTTTTTGAAATATTACATTATTATTACTTAACTGGAATAGATTTTTTTAAATGGTGAAATTATATATATATATATTGATATATATTAAAGTTTTATGATGGAAGTTGTAATATTACATTGTAAAGATAAATTTAATAGTTATGTTGATAGGGATGTTTATATTTTGGAATCAGGTTTCCACATTTTAATTTAAAAATAAAAGGTTGATATTTATCTCCAAATTAGCTATTCTCATTTTTCCCTTTCAATTAAATTTATTAATGTAAAAAAAATCATCTGAACAAGTGTTATATCAAGTGAGTTATGTTTTTTGGACTTGTGGTATTAATAAACCATGGGATTGTATTGATGCCTATTTCCCATTTAATAATCTCCATAATAATGTTAAGGTAAATATCCATAGTTAAAAATCTTATTCGATGCTTCATATATATATATATATATATATATATATATATGCACACTATATTATATTAATCTAAATGGTTACATATATATACATGATATATAGTCTCAAGATAGGAAAAATATCTTGGACGCACAATAAGGTGGTTGAGAGAATATCTTAACCACATACCAAACTAGGAAATATAGATTTAGCTACCTCCTATGATATAGGAACAAAATCCTTACATTGAGAGTCAACACCGCAGACAAGTAGGAATTACATATTCCAACACACCCCCATAATGAATACTTGTCTCGATAACTATTCACAAAATCTACTTGTGGTCAATCATAACAAAAGATGTGTCTACGACTCAGATCCACCACACACAGGAAAGTCCCATGTGCACAACCCATAAAACGATATGTAAATGTCCATATAAAGAATCAACCATCCACCATAATGCATGGGTACCAACTGCTGCAATCACTAAGTTTATCATGTGAGTAAGGTGTTTCTGCATACCACCTACTCTACTATGAGCATGAAGGCTCCTTTGTGCACCCGGGGCATTGTAGCCATAAAGGCTCTGAGCGGTGAAGGCTTTGTAGCCACTAGGGCTTGCATGTGGTTTCTGGCTCACCACAAAGCATCACTTCAAAATGACAAAAGTGGTTTCTATCTAACCACAAATTTGTAATTACAAAATGGTTTTTAGATAACCACCAAAAACTTCATGGGGATACATATGCCTTGAAAAGGCTTACATTACACACTCCAACTCTTTGAGTTACCAGGTACATACAAATACCACTACAAAACCATCCTAGACTTGCTTACCATTCAACTGTGTGATTCATCATCAAGAGTATATTCCAAGAAACTCACAAAAAATTAACACAAACTTGATTTCCCATCATCCTTCAATCTCTAATGTAGCTCCAACCAGTATCCTTTGATGCCATTTTCACTTTCATGTGTTCATCATATCTGGTAGTAAATCATTCATGTTAATGTGATCGGGATGAACATGAAAAAAAAGGAATTCACAAAGACAATTACTTTCATCTCCACCTTGTCTTCCTCCTTAGCCACAAATGCTGCAAAAAATGTTACCATCAGCTGTAACTCACCATGCTTCTACTACAACTCACAAGAGGCTGCTATGGTTTATGAACAAAGGCACATCAAGGAAGCTCACAACACTTCCCTCAGCCACTTAAGAAAATATGTTGTACTAGACTTGACCACTACGCTATGAGACCATGCTAATAATGCATTAAACCTTCAACGAGGTCGATCCCAAACATAGCAAGCTAGAAGCCTCTCAACAACTCTATGTGCTCGATCATAATAATTGTTGTTTCTTATTTACCTCACCTTTTCGTTGTTCTCATCTTGGGCATCTTTTTATTTGTCAATTAAATCTTGGAACTCCATGCTTAACCTATCACTAGTTAGATTCGTGAATTCTAATAAAATGACTACATATTGAGGTAGAAAATCTCAATATATATACAAACTTCCAAGACATATCCCCTTCAAACCAATATGAAATAATAATAAAATCACATTCCAAAATCTAAATATGAATATGATTTTATGCATTAAGTTAAAAGAACCAACCACAGATGCAATATCTTAACTGCACAATGATTCAATCAGGGTCAAAATATGTGCTCACTGGCACCACATAGTAAACAATCCATTCTTTGAAATGGATTCACTGCCATCAAATTCACCTCCAGTACTAGGTTCCTAACACCATTGACTCCTTTCCTGGAAATATTTGTGGATCCAACACCTGATGAATTTAGCCACTACTGCTGCATCGACCTCACCTGCTCAGAACTCAAATCTCACAACACACGCTCCACCATGGACTCGTTAGTGACTAGGAGCTCCAGAGATCCATCAAACTCTCTTACTTGCATCAATTTCAGTCTCAAAAGTGGCTTCATTAGCATCCGGTAATTCACATTTAACATGGTCAGCAACCTCCCATCATGATCAACATCTCCAGAATCAATTAAAGCACAGTCTCAACAATATTTATTTTAGTATGGAAAAAGGCCCATATTATGGAATCCATGACAAGCTTGAGTTTCTGACTTGATAATGCAAACAAAGCACAAAAATAGTAAGTGGAAATCGCATGGAGTAATGAGAATAATTTCAATCGGTCCTCCAGATAATCCTCAAAAATTTTAGTAATCATCTCTAATGTGCAAGCAAAATCATATCCACCATTCACGTAACATTTTCCATTTACGTCATCCTCTCCAACACAAAAAAAAATTTGGCAGCTTTCAATGCAGGATCTTCGATCGTCACCTCATAAAGATGATCAACAACTTATATCGGTCAAACAAAACATTAATCGGTCCCATGATGCCACTAGCAAATGGACTGACAAGCTTCCACTCTACCAAATCGATCCGCTCAGACCACGTGACTAGACATGTTCTTCCAGAAACAAAAACTTTGTCTCTCCGTCAACCACTGTGATCAGTCTGACAAAGCCATTTTACTAGCTACACAATCTCTAGAACGAAACAACACACGTTCGATGGCTAAAATTCAAATTGGCCTCAATTGAATTCAATCGAAATCTGCAGCTACAAATCGACTCTTCTCTTGGGCTCTAAGAAGAAATCGGCCTTCTAAAATTTAGGACACAGATACAAGTCAATTTCAATGCATGAATTTCTTTCATTCTTCAACTCCGATTATGATCAGGAAAAGTCCAATACTCTCCGGGCAGGCTGGAAGAGCACACTTCTGTTGAGCTTAGATCTCTCCACTTGCTCTCTCTCAAACTGGATCTCAAATGACATCGACAAGGTTTTATTCCCATATGTCTGCAATAAGAACACCTCTCCACTTAACAGATCCACGACCACAGAGTTATCGATTCTCTCTAGCAATCGATCTAGCAATAATCGATCCAAAAAACAAGGTTGCAACACATTTTCTTTGTAAAAAAAAAAGTGACCGGAGGTCTGATCACAACAACCAACACCGACGGTCAACTTTTCTAGTCAATCACCTCTGTTAGGACCCTATAGGTATGAAATATGTAATCCTCCGACCACCAACCATCCACGTCCGTGATGATACTTAAAGAAAAAAAAAGTTCCAAATTCAGAAGGAAAAATGAAATACAACATAGAGAAAATGGAATATATAAATATCCGAGAAACCCTAACTCTCCTTTCATCTCCATCGTCCACTTGGAACGAGATCAACAGTGAAATTGTAAAACTTATACCAATCTCTCTAACACGCAACCTCAATTAACGAAATTGATTGAAGCAAATCCATATGTCTAGTTAAGATCTCAGAAATAAATTCTATGGTGCCGAGACTTTATGATGCGGACATGCAAACGGGTCAAACCTTATGGTGATATGACAATGAAAACTTCGAAATTAGAAACGAGGCCAGAAGTAGTCAGAACCAATTAATGGCACATTAATAATCACCAAACTCGAAACCTGAGGTGAGATTGAACAACTGTAGTAGAGTACCATGTATAACGACCTATTTTAACGTGGAAATTAGTAGTTAAGCATTGATTAAATCATGTTCAATCTTAAGTTATGACTTGTATAAAAAATTGAAATCGTAAGTTAATTCAATCCTTTTTTATATTAAATTCATTCAATCCTTTTAGTAATTGATATATGCAAGGTATCAATAGTAGTGCATAAAGAAATATAGGGGTGATGTATTAATGAATTCATACTTATATATATATATATATATATATATATATATATATATAATATATATATATATATATATATATATATATATATATATATAATATCAAGTAATAGAAATGAGACATGAGTATAAATAAATAAATTTTAAGCCTAAGTTAGGAAAGTGGATGGGAAATTATCCTTCATATGTTGGAACCAAAGTAATATGTTGAGTAATTAAATTTATTATGAATTGAAAATGAGAATAGGATAGATTTAAATATATGAGAGATATTGAGGAGCTTTAGGAAAGAGGTTCAAAAATAGAAAAAAAAATAAAAAAATTTAGAGATGTTACAACTTTAGAAATTCTAAAATGATTTTATTTCACAAAATCTCACAAAAACAAAAAATTGAAAATCACCCTACTTTTGCGAATATTTCAAATAAACTAATGAATTTGAACATTAGGAATTCATATTAATTGTAATCTCAGTTGAAATTAAAAAACATTTCTAAGTTTTTCACTTTATAAAAATAAGTCTTAAAAATCGTTAAACACATTGTTAATAATTATTAAATTATATATTTAAGCTATAGAATAAGTTATATTGATAAAGTTATTTATTAGAATTATATAAAAGTTATGATCGTGTTTCTTTTTGTTGGCTTCAATCATGGTTATTTACTTCATAATGCGGCTATAGCCAAAGAGATACCCTTATATGAGCTATATAAGTTATTAAAATATTATTATCATTATAAATTTTATTATTTTATTAAATATTTTAAATTCAATATGTATTTCTAAATTTTATATATTATTAATTATTTTTATTTTAACTTTTTAAATTTAACATATTTTTAACTAATTAATTTAAATATATAATCATTCTTATAATTAAAACTATATTATATAGAAATTGAACTAAAATAAATAGGTCATTGAGCAAACTAGGGTAATAAGATTTATGGAAAATAGATAAAAAATAAGTTGACTATGTCTCTCCCAAGGGTTATAAATTTTTTCAAAAATACATAAAAATTAACATGATTACTAAAAGTGAGAGGGATGCAATGTATAAAAATTTATAAAATCTATATATTGTAATAACATGATATTTATTAAAGTTAAAAATAACATATAATTATTTTAAATCAATATTTAAAATGACATATTGGCATGCCTATTTATAACATGATATTTATTAAAGATAAAAACAACATATAATTATCTTAAATCAATATTTAAAATGACATAGAGGCATGCCTATTTATTTAAACCCAATGTGAATATTAATAATACATGGACATATTTTATGTGTATAATGATATTTAATTTATAAAGATGTTTTATAACTATTATTATAGTATAAATATTACTTCATATATGGTGAATAATAGTTTATGGGGTAATTTGTGCTGAAGATAGAATACATGGTAATGAGGTGTATAGTTAAATCACTTTCTCATCTGAAAGTCACTAGAACTCAAATAACTTGACAAAAAAAAATATATCATGAGATAATTTAATTGGTGATATCTATTATGACTTATTATCAAATATTGTGTAAACTATGAAACTCAAAACTCAAATCTTTTATCAATCAAACTAACCATAAATATATATATTATAAATATTATTATTACAAAGTAAATGTAATTGATATATAACCATCCTCATCATTTTTATTACACTATATTATAACTATACTTTTTATAAATTAAACTATTAATTTTATATTTTTTTATATATTTTTTTATTTTATAATTTGAATGATAATTTCGTGATTATATTAAATTAATGTTAAATATATATTTACAATTATTATTTTATTGATAATTTCTATTTTAATTTAATTAAAACTGAAAAAATAATATAAATGTAAAAATATAAAATAATCAATATTTGAAATTCTATTAATATTGATGATAATGATAATATGAAAATTTTAATTAGTAAAACATTAATCTAAAAGCATTTAACACAATAGCAGTGACATACTTATTTTCTATTGATGCTTCCTTTACTCTAAAATCCTACGAGGATGTCTTACAAATTATAGCCATACTTTAAAAAGAGTTTGCCTTAAAACACAACCACCTTGTGGATAATGAAATGCTTTCGGGAGCGCTACTGTCCTTTCCATTACGGTTTTTCTCTTATTTACATCACGACCAAAACCCCCGGTTAGCACTTGCATTTACAATAGACAACTCAGGCGACAACTTGTCCGGAGGCAGATCAACGTATAGCATTGCGACAAATTTGCCGTTGGAAACGAAGCGGAAGGCGTGTTCAGAAGATTGACGAACAAAATGTGATCAGTGCATGATGTGTGAACAGACTAACCCAAAGAGAAAATATTATCATAGAAAATGACAGAGCAAACATGGTGTTATGCATGGTAGGGTTTTCCTAGTAAACTTTATTTGATGAGTTATTTGTGGTTTCTGACTCCAGGTTTATGGTGACTTACTGTTTTACCCATGATATTTATTTCCAATGTAGTATTAATTCGTAAACAAAGTGTATTTACACACCACCAATTCTCCAACGGTTCTATGATTCTAAAAATGCAGTCAGCTAGTGCAAGGAGGTCATTATCGTAGGGAAGGTATTAACTTTTTATATATATATATATATATATATATATATATATTTTGCATAAAGATAGTCTACATGTGGAAGCATGGGAGCCGACAATCGTATGGAAGAAAATAACTATTTAGTTTGTAGATTTTCTCGTAATATTGAATTAGTGTTGAAATAAGCAATATAATATACTTTGAACATGTTGGGTTTCATGTAACTCTGATAAAAACAACAGTAAATGTTGGTGCATAATGTTGATCCAAGATGAAAGTCACAAGAAATAGTGTTTAATAAAAAAAATAAAAAAATACAAATAAAAGGTGTAAAAATAAGTTTACAACTAAGTGGTTTAGGGTGGTTTAGGGTAAATAAGTGAGAAATCCAGAGTAACCAAGGTTGCAATATAGACCAGAAATGGTAGTAATATTAATTCATGGTTAGGGTTTACATAAAAAAAAGTAAATGGCTTGCACATAGCAGATTAATAATATTACGTCATTTGTCGAGCTGGAAGAGAATTTGGGGATGTGGTATCCGAAGCTTTGAATGAATTCATTTAAGAATTTTACTCTAGGCTCTAGTTGTTTTGTTTGTTTTTGCTTGGATTCATGGCGATGAAGAGGTGAAATGGATATCCCTTTGTGGGGTCGGTTATTTTTTTTATTTTGATTGCAATGCTGCTGTAATGTGCAGAAATCCGTAGAGGATTTGAAGAGAATTTAGTCACAACAGGTTGGGGTGAGAAGGGAAGGGCATTTAATTGTCCAAGACCATTAGTTTCTCGTAGTGAGCTTAAGGAATTACTTCTCCGTAAGGGAATTTTATTATGAATTCCAATATCAATTTAAAGTATTTTTTTTTCAATCAAAAATTTAGTTTTAAAATTGATTTTTTTTATATACCTTCTACTTTTTAATGATGCTGGAACAATTTAATAAAGATTTTTAGCCAAAAATTGTGGCACTTGAACCTTTATATCAAATGGGAGTTTTTTGGACCTTCTTCCTACAGTCAATCTATTATATCTCATTCAATATATTAAACTTAGGAAATAAATATCACTGCAATTTTGGAAATAACCAATGAACCCTAAGCTTTGATGAACCTGATATCAAATTGAAACTTCTTAATAAACCATAAACCTGCACAACATACCTTGTTTATCAAATTAAACTTGCAGTATCCCAAAATTGGTTGGATTACTTTTTAAATAAGTGTTCATTTATTTTTCTATTGTTATATAATTTCAAGGAATATCATTTCAATTCAAAAGAAGAGTATTAAATAAAAAATATGGAACATGGCGCAAACCTCTAATGGTCACCCTCCATCACATACCATTGTAATTGTAAGATAAATATTTTATTATGCAAGGTACAATTATTAAAATATTAAGACAACTATTAAAATAGTAAATCATCATTAAAATATTAAAACAATTATGAACATATTCAATCAACATTATTATTTTTAAATGATAAAGCTTAATAATACTTATAAAACAATAGGCATTTTCCTCTTATTTTATTGTTACATAGCAATAAAAAATAATAAATTCTATAATACTAAAAAAATATAACACATTGGTGCTTCATTCTCTTCTTACATGCAATAAAAAATAATAAATTCTCTGTGAGTAATTTTCAATGAACCATTTCTCGTTTGAGAATTACAATGAACATGTGTCTTTAGGACATGTTTCATAGTTCTATGGTGGAGATATATTTTAAAAATGGTTATGGATGTGCCATAGTGAAGTGAATTTAATTTGCATTAATCTTCATACTTGATTAATAATTAATGGCATAATAATTTTTTAATTATAATTTGGTAAAAAAATTATTGAAGCAAGGTTTAATCACTTTACCTAAATATGCAAGGACGTTATTTCCATCAGTCTCAGCCACTAATATAGTGTCCACTACAAAAATATTGGAACATCTTGTATTTTCAACCCTTATATTCAAATTTCTAATGAACAAAATGATTAAAATTGCGAATTGTAATAGGGTGGACTAACCTGTGAATTCCAATATCGTGACGCAGCGTAACCAGTTTATATATATTATTCATACAATGTTGTTTCTTCTTATTGAATTATGGAATTTTATCTTATATGAAAGTTGCCATCAAAATCCTCTATCTATTACAAAGAAAATTAAATAACAATGTCATTACATAAAATGAATATTATAATTAAAAAGAGAATGATGAAAAATTTGTATTTATGATTATAATTAATTTATTTCATGAGAATTCAAAGGACATTGAATGTAACAACTCCACTTACCATAATTTCTTTTTCTATTTATAGCATAACTATTTAAGTTGTCGTCCACTATAATCTATTAATTCATGACTCTTCGATGAATTATGTCTTTATATTTTCTGTTGTTATTCCTTTATTCATAGTTCGTCATTATTTGATGAATTTTGTCGTTAAACTTTTTATTGATATTTAGAATTCCTGAATTCAAGTATAACATTTCTGCCACTGATTATACTTGTCTAGCTTGACTAGTTCATACTTAGTTTCTTTATCATTTCCACTTGATGGTATGTAATGTTCCAAATTTTTCTTCAATAAATTGGAACATTAAATTTTGTCTAAACTTATTTAGGAGATGAATAATTGGGTAAGGAGGCCCAAAGATAATAAAAACATAAATAAAATCCCTCTAGTATGAAAAGCGATCAACCATGGAACCAGATTTCACACCCTCATGTGTGAAAAGAGATATTTGCAAAGAGGTTTGACCCAGTCAACTAGCGCAGGGTATGAGTTGGAAATCACTACATAGGAGGGAAGCTTCTAGAGGAAGGGAAGTTTCTAGAGGAAGGGCCCATGAGGAGTCTCCAATTTCTATATAAATGGAGGGGAGGAGAGCTATTGCCATTCATGCATATGTTTATGATATTGAGTTGGTCATTTCGACATCTTGAGCACACTGGTTGTTTAACTAGTTCGCAACATTGTTTAGTGCATTGAGTGCCTCCGGTCGGAGATCTCGCCCTTAGCCCCGGGGGACTTCGAGTGCTTGCTCGGGCATGGTTAGTTTGTCCCATCATTATTTTGGCTTCAGGTTGAAGCCACATCCTCCAGGACAGCATTATTGCTGCAGCAACATAATACTGTGTTGTAGGGTGTTTCCGTGGAAGACTTCACAACACCTCTTCCTTCTCTTTTTTTTCAGAGGGAGAGTATTTATTTCCTTTGGAGGATTAGATTGGGAGACATCGGAGCTGATTTTAAGATCTTGGCACTTGGCCAAAGTGTTGTATTCCACTCACTGTGCAGTCCCTCTTACTGACTGTGTTATTTTCATGGTGTAACTACAATGAAGGTTTGCAAATTGATTTCAGGGTAAGATCTCAAGTGTAAGGATCAGCCTTGTGCTTAGGAGATCCATTGGAGGAGGTCTACTTCAAATTTTTAATCATATTCAGCCTTCTCTATTGAGTTCCAGATTTGAGTTACAGTAGCTGCCCAGCAACTCCGGCATTTTTTCTATTTTGTGTATTTCAGCCAATCCCTTGGAGGATTGATGTATTACTATTTCTAAGGGTTAGAGCTCTGATCCCTTATTGTATTTGGGCCATATATTGTCATATACATGTATTGACATCATTTTGGAGAAATATTCTATCATAGACTGCATTTTCACTTGGTTTATGTACAAATAGCAGTGATCTTTCATTTTCATGTACATGTATTATTGAGGCTTGCATTGCTTTTCTTGAGAGGTTGTTTCCTCAAGACTTGTAAAATCTCTTGTTGCTATACATTATTCTTGGCTATATATTAATATTCTTGTCTCACAGCTCCTAGAGAAAATTTTCAAGGGTTTCTGGGTCATTCTATTGTCTTGCAGCACCTCAATCTTAGGGGATTTCGAATGTAAAACTGTTGTTTAACCTTGCTTAATGCCCATGCCCTATTCCTAAACTCATTCTCTAATTTTTCATACCATTTTACATCTCATACCTTCAGAAAATATCTTCCCTTGCTTCAGTAAATTTTTGCATACTCAAAGTCATGGGAAATCAGGGTTTCTCTTGACTAGTCGGGAAGGAGGAACTGTTTAAATTAGTAAAAGGCCTTTGTTTTTTCTAAAATTCGACATGAATATCCCTATTGACTGTATATAACATATTCCAGAACCTTGACCCTTAAGTTTATGCATATTTTCTTATACACTCATTTTAGGGCCAAAATCCTCACTTTTCCCCACATTTTTGCCCATAAAAGCCGAGTAAAGGTTTCTGCAGTATTTGGAGTGGGTTTCTAAGTTTTTTCAAACATTTTTTATGATATATGAAGCACAAATTCCCAAAAAATTCATTTTTCAGGCATGAGTTATTGAGAAATCCGTTTTCGAGATATTACAGTGGTATTAGAACTTTTGAGCGGGATTCTTCGAGCAGCTCTATAGATAGAGTATGGAAAGGGCTAAGTAGCCTTCAGATCTCATCCTCTTTTTAGAGGTGAAATATCCAGTAAATTCCCTCCCAGTCTATCTCTGGTTGGAGTTTGTCGTGTTTTAGAGATATCCCCGAAACGTGATATTACAGTGGTATCAGAGCATAGTTCTGGCTCAGACTGTGGAGCTATTTATGTACGACACCACAAGAGAAACTATGGGGATCTCACAATAGTGTGACCAAAATTCGCCAACCTTCAGTAGGCCAACCAGGATCACAACGCCTACATTCTTACCTCCAGTACTCAGTGAGAAAGGGAGACAGCATGATCATTTACCCTTTGGAGACTATTTCCGTAAATGGAAGTCCATGGGGGAAGACTTCAGAGAAGCTTTTCCTTTCAAATATTACTGTCAGCTCAGGCAGGATGAAAGTGAATGGAACAATGGGGAATCTAGCACGCAGAGTTCAAAGTTGCAGCATACCACTAGGTCACCTTTTCCCATGTATGAGGGATCCACTGATCCCTGTGAGTCTAAGCCCAAGAAAAAGATGAGTTTATTCTCATCTATTTTTAGATCCAGAGGAAATTCATCCGCCTTTGAGAAGATTGAAGAAAAAGAAGAGGAAGTAATATGCACTTCATATTCTCATCAAGAAGAAGATATTGAGGATGGAAGATATTTGGATCTTTAGATTCTTAATGATTACCTTGTTGAGTATAGATCTCAACCTAGAGCCTTCAGGGAGAATCTATATTTTCCTCATTTCATCTAGCTGAAGGAAGATAAGAGGCCATGCAGTAGAAAAGAAATCAAAGGCAATAGATTTTTGGTTGTCTACCTTTGATGGGTCATCTAATGCAAGAACTTGGGTGAGAAAGTTGGAGGCATTTTTCCTACTACATCCTGTAGCAGGAAAAGAAGCTGTTGAAATCTCAGTGCTACACTTGGAGGGTGAAGCATATGATTGGTGGTGCAGCCACTTGAGCCATGCAAGGGTGAAGACTTTTGCAGAGTTCACTCAAAGTTTGATCCAAACCTTTGATGGAGAAAGAAAAAAGAAAGAAGAGATCACATCACCTCGCGAGGAGGCTTGTGATAACGCTGTCACCCTCATGGAAGAGCAGCCACATTCATCAACAGTTGGGGAAGCCAACAATTTTGAGGTAGGGATTATTGTGGCCCTACAAGAAGTTCCAAATGCACGTCAAGGTATGAAAATATTTCCACATTCCATTGTTGCAGCAAATTCTTTTGATCAATGTGGAGATTTACTTTTGCATGATGAAGAGTCAAATCTCATTGCTACTATAGAGCAGTTTGGTTGCATTGCGCTGTGCAACATGGAAACACTCAAGGAGGAATCAAACCATCATTATCATGAGCCATTGTTGGATTGTAAATCACATTGGAGGGTCGGGTTTGAAGCCTTGACGGTTGATGGTAGACATCTTGGAGTAAGAAACCTTTTCTCCCTTCAAGATGACACTTTCTCAATGAGCTCTTCTCAGCTCAAAGAGGAAATTATACTTTCAGATCTAAGACCTCATTGGTTTTGGAAGACTATGGATGAAAATGAGGTATCAAGGAGAGATCTCATTGGAGATGCACTTCAACACACCATGGAATGCAATGATTTTCTTCCCTTCTCAGAAGAGTAGATAGAAGATGGAGGACATCTTAGGATGGATAACATCTCTCATGCTTGTGTTAGAAATCCCTTGAGACATACACATCATGCTGGGAGGTTTTTTCCTACCACCTATTTGATTCTTGATAGGGTCTCATTGATCCTTAAGAAGCTTACATTTCACAATCCCATAAAGTGCAAAGACATGAATTTTATTTGGGAGGATGGTAGCCATACCAGGATGAGGAGAAGAAGGAGGCATCCACAGGTGATTGAGTGGATGTGGTTGATGAGCAAGGAGCTGGGAAGCTACCTGCAGATCTATGATACCGAGCAGCAAGAGGCTTGGCTGTGCTGGTTACTCTTGAAAGAGTTTGGTATCACTTGGCAAACACTCTTCCTAAGAGTGGGAGGATGGAGAGAAGATGGAAGGATACTTGCATCATTGAGCAGCATAGAGAATGGATGCATGATGTTGATGTGTCTTCATCACATGAGTTTTATGATGGAAGTATGGGGAGGCAGCAAAATGTCTTGTTTCTGTGCTTGTTTTTGGGAGAGCAAGAGAAAATTTGCTCTCACAGTTTGTATGATGTTGCAGGAGGAGGAGATGGATTTATCTCCTTTATCTTTGATGATGGCTTGGAAGCACTTCCATATTGGGAGGTATTCCATATTTTTTGCAGCATTATTGGAAGAATATTTGACAAGGAGCATGTCAAAGAAAAGAGTTGTGTATTGACATGGGCCTGTTTGCATAAGCTCACAGCGTTGTCACCTTGGATTAAAGACTTATGGATGAAGTGTGCCCAACAGAGATATGGTGGATCTATAACCCATAGGTCCCAGGATCACTTCATATTTTTTGCACTTAGAGGAGGTAATGATGATAGAGACATCTATGGCATATTCTTCTTAACTTGGATTTCCAAGCATGAGGAGGATTATCTTCTTGCAGCACATGGTTCATTCTTCTTCACAACATGCCAAAACACTATGGAGGACTCATGTATGGACCCATGTACTATATTACTTCCAGCATATGGTGAGGATTTTTTTTATACATTCATTGATTTGCACACTCTTACCATTCTTATGCAGTGCATTACTTCACAAGAGGGCAAGCTTGTCATATTGCTCCATGAGTTGTATTGGGCCAATCTACATGATGGAGGTAGCCATCTCTTTTTTGGCCTTGGGAAAATGCTTTATCATCACATGTATGTTCAGCTTGTGCACTCTAACATGTATCATTTGAAGACATGTGTGATTAACCATGTAAAAAGAAACATTTTTCCATGTACTTTTATCAAGCAGCAACTTGTAAAACTGCGTTGTACTTGTTGGGAAAGCTGTTGGTACCCTATTGCATCACTTGTAACCTTCAGCATTTTCTTCATTTTTCTACTGATCATGTCTTCATTTGCTGATATAGGTTAGATTTGTATGAGAGGCTTGATTATGAGGGAGACACATGGGCTGGATGTGTCCTTGAGTGGGAAGAATTCTCACAATTTTTGCACTACATGTTCTAATGGGAGCATGAGAGGAGATATGGCCACCACAGCCAAATATTTATTCTCTTTTGAGGTGGGCCATAATATTTATATTCATCCATTTTACAGCGATGGGAAAGTGCTTGATCATGTGTTATTGTTGTTACATTCATCCATTTACTATCCTTTAGTAGATGTGATGAATCATGGGCATTGCTTGCCATGTAATTTTCTGAAGTTACAGTGGATGAGACTGCGATGTATCCTTGTGAGAAATTGTTTGCATCATGTATCATCATGTAAAACCTTCAGCAAACCTCTCATTAGGATGTTCCATGATGACCATGTCCTATTATTCATGGATGGATTGTTTTGGGCTATCTTGTTCTTCATTGTTGGAGGAGCCTTCTTTGGAGGATTGTTCTTCACTTTGCCATTGGAGGGAAATAATTTTGCAGCCCAGGATCAGTATACACTTTACACTTGTCATGAGTAGAGAGGAGCACAACATAGGGTAAGCTATGATTCTTGCCAAGTTCATATTTTCAGCCCACCTTCATTACCGGAGCTTGAGGTGGAAGGAGATTTTCAGGAGTTGCCTTGTTGGGAGGTGGCTCATTTTGTTTGGATGATTGCTTGGGGATGGAGGATCCACATGAGGGATATGTTCCTCATTATATTCCATACTTCATTCCTTGAGTGTATATTCTTCAGTTCTATCCTTGCAGTTGCTTGGGGACAAGCAACATTTCGGAGGGGGGGACTGTAATGTTCCAATTTTTTCTTCAATAAATTGGAACATTAAATTTTGTCTAAACTCATTTAGGAGATGAATAATTGGGTAAGGAGGCCCAAATATAATAAAAACATAAATAAAATCCCTCTAGTATGAAAAGGGATCAGCCATGGAACCAGATTTCACACTCTCATATGTGAAAAGAGATATTTGCAAAGATGTTTGACCAAGTCAACCAACGCAGGGTATGAGTTGGAAAGCACTACATAGGAGGGAAGCTTCTAGAGGAAGGGCCCATGAGGAGTCTCCAATTGCTATATAAATGGAGGGGGAGGAGAGCTATTTCCATTCATGCATATGTTTATGATATTGAGTTGGTCATTTCGACTTCTTGAGCAGGCTGGTTGTTTAACTAGTCTGTAGCACTGTTTAGTGCATTGAGTGTCTCTCGTTGGAGATCTCACCCTTAGCCCTGGGGTACTTCGAGTGCCTGCTTAGGCAAGGTTAGTTTGTCCCATCATTATTTTGGCTTGAGGTCGAAGCCACATCCTCCAGGACAACGTTATTGCTGCAGCAGCATAATACTGTGTTGTAGGGCGTTGCCGTGGAAGACTTCACAACACCTCTTCATTCTCTTGTTTTTCAGAGGGAGAGTCATTATTTCCTTTGGAGGATTATATTTGGAGACATTGGAGCTGATTTTCAGATCTTGGTACTTGGCCAAAGTGTTCTATTCCACTAACTTCGCAGTCCCTCTAAGTGACTGCGTTATTTTCATGATGTAACTCCAGTGAGGGTTTGCAGATTGATTTGAGGGTAAGATCTCAAGTGTAAGGATCAACCTTCAGGTATACTTCAGTTTGTTCATAATCTTCATCCTTCTCTATTGAGTTCCAGATTTGAGTTGCAGCAGTTGCCCAACAACTCCGACATTTTTGATATTTTGTGTATTTCAGCTAATCCCTTGGAGGATTGATTTATTACTGTTTCTAAGGGTTAGAGCTCTGCTCCCCTATTGTATTTGGGCCATATATTGTCATATCCATTTATTGAAATCATTTTGGAGCAGTATTCTATCATAGACTGCGTTTTCATAGCCTGGGTTTATGCAGAAATAGCAGTGATCTTTCATTTTCATGTACATGTATTATTGAGGCTTGCATTGCTTTTCTTGGAGGTTTTTTCCTCAATACTTGTAAAATATCTTGTTGCTATAAATTATTCTTGGCTATATATTCATCTTCTCATCTCACATCTCCTGGATAAATCACTGAAGGGTTTTTGGGTCATTCTATTGTCTTGCAGCACCTCAATCTTAGGGGATTTCCCATGTAAAACTGATGTTTAACCTTGCTTAATGCCCATTCCCTATTCATAAACTCATTATATGATTTTTAATACTATTTTACATCTCATAACTTCATAAAATATGCTTCCCTTGCTTCAGTAGATTTCTGCATACTCAATGTCATGGGAAATCAGGGTTTTTCTTGACTAGTCGGGAAGGAGGAACTGTTTAACTGAGTAAAACACCTTTTTTTTTCTGAAATTTGAGATGCATGTCCCTATTGACCTTATCTAACATATTCCAAAACCGTGACCCTTAATTTTACGCATATTTTCTTATACACTCATTTTAGGTCCAAAATCATCACTTTTCCCCACCTTTTTGCCATAAAATCTGAGTAAAGGTTGCTGCGGTATTTGGAGTGGGTTTCT